>SJOL01006121.1:51952-67271 GCA_004794785.1 Opisthorchis felineus
ATGATGATGATGATGATGATGATGATGATGATGATGATGATGATGATTACGCAGTCCATAGGCATGAAAACCCAGCCACCTCTTATGGAACTAACAAAACCAAAACAACAAAAAAGGAGCACTGAGATACAGCCTAAAATGAAAACGCTCATCAAAAGAACTTTTTTACTACAGAAACATGAACAAGACACCTTGGGTATTGAATTTATCGAAAACTGAGTCAGCGTACTGGAAAAAAAGCTTCAGCGATGATGAATATTGTGTCCATAACGTGCATCTGTTAACAGCTCTCTTCCTCCGTTCGGGCTCCAACATTCTGACTAGTTCACAACCCAAACAAGAAAATGCAAGAATTGAGTTGACTTCTGAGAAGAGCTCAAAAGCAACCGGTATTGGGGTTTGTCCTCAAGACTTCGGTCAGGTGAGACAAGTGTTTTACAGCTATCCCTGCTAAAGTATGCTGCACGCAGCCGCGAGAAACACATGGGCAAGAAGACACGCACGTACAAGTAGTGTTTTATGGTTTTATTTTTGCACCATAACGTTTGTAGTGCATCACACTCCACAGAACTAAGCTGCCACTTTGAGCGGCATCCACAACTCATACGTTTGAAAAAAGGAATTTCGCAGTCTATGGGATGCCTTAAATATGCCTTAGATAGGTATTACTATTCCTAAGTCTTGGAAGGTCCGATCGGAAAAGCGAAACAACGTTTAAATTTTCAAACTACAATGAAGAAACCTTCTTAATGAAAAGCGCATATGTGATCATTCCTGCCCTATAAGTTACAGCTTTAACTGACATCGGTCACAACCCTAATCGTCTGAGTCAGTGTTGGGAGATTTGGGCAAACTGGCTTGTGTTGGGTGGCTTTTTTTCCTATTCTGTTCTTCTCCTTTTTCCAAAATGGATCTTGCCAAGAGGATCTTCCCATGACAGACAATCCAGCGCAGTAAATACCGTACCAGTAAGGAGTGAAGTTCTGCAATCAGTTTTCCGTTATCCCAGTAAAGCGACAACCAATAGCAACGATCGATTTGCAACACGAGTTTCTAGGTCAGTTGTCTTGCTTTTTCTTGCTTGTAACTATCACTCCCATTTCGTCCAACGTTCCTGACAACTCGTGAAACAAATGTTTCCCAAGCCTGATTTAAAACTGTTTCTGCAATTATTGGAAGCCATATTCTCTTGTGGAAACGCAAACCTATTGAAACTAACAGCCAGTGTCTGATAGATCTAAAAACATACGGAACCTTTTTTCGGGTGCTTTCTCAGACGTGTCTTCTTACGATCATTATGTTTAAAGTCACGTTGATATCTTAGTTCGTTGGTGGCAATATACTTATTTGTAGTAGCTAGCTGCAAATGTCTTGCAAATGTTTTGCTATTCTTGCAGTCGCTTTCCAGGCAAACTGCTAGATAAGAAGATGAAGTAGGGATTTCCGAAAATTTATGCATTACTATATTGGACGTGCAGGGGATTTGTGCTTGTACCAACTTCTAACATCTCACTGGTGAGTGACTGCAGGATTGAGCCGTCTGATGAGGCCCCGTATAAACTAGGACATGTACTAGATAAGCAGACATCCGCCTGTTTGATTTTTGTTGCGTTGCGCGTACATCGAAAAAGACAAGCCGGATTAAATTTGGAAGTGTTGGAAGCTGAAACCACTCCCTTAGATAGATAGTTGTTGTGTTCAAGGCAGCGAACCAGGGTATGATTTGTACCGCCTCAGATTCTGTATAAAACGATGCAACCGTTCGGTAAAAATAGTGAGCGTTTGATCCACACATCATATTGTGAACTGGCATGTTCACAGTCCTAATCTCAATCACATCTTTGATATTCAGCTTTCAATGACAAGAACTGGTTGTAATCTTCATGCAGTGTAGGAAATGGGGTTCCTTGCGAGAAGAACACAAATACTTCTCATCTGTGTGACTTTGAGAGTCTGTTTGCGTGCAAACGCAGCTATAGGGTACGAAGCAACCAAGAGAGTCAAGCATCACTTCTGCTTGGCACAACAATTTTGAATCATTTTTACTATCTGATTTAATGAAATGTGTGAAAGAATTGTCGTCACTCTGCTCTTACTGAGGTCAAAATTCAGCATTTGTCCCCCACACACAAGAGCTGAATTCGGTGACTTTTTTGAGCAGGCTGTTGGTCTTAGCCCAACCTCCAATGAAGCAGAAAGCTTGTTCATCATCTGACTTGTAGACCTCAGATACCGGCTAACCGCATCACGGGTGCATCATACGGGTGCGCTCGCAGGAGTTCATACAGGGCTTTGCGAGAATTATGATAAAGTCCTGACACTGCCTCAAGGACTTCGTTCCACATCGTAGTAAGGTATGTGCCCCATCTGCAACCAGGTTTAACTAAAGAACTGTGGGTTATGCCCCCAAACGAGCTTATCACACGGTAAAACCAAGATTCCCATCAGTGAAAGTGCCACGAGGAGTACTCTCAATAGCTAGCTGCATTCATTTATTCATCTATAATTGCATTGAAGGTAATGTTAAGTAAACTGTATGCACGCCGGAAACGCGTGCAGAAGAAAACTTATCTCAATAAGTTTTACATATGATGGGACCGGGAAGAGGATACTGTCACTAATCGTAGTCCAGCTTCCCCAATCGCCAGACACTTACTTCACTCTGGTCATGTGATTGACATATACTCCTCCTCTAAAGTGATCAAGACAAATTGTCACTGCCGGCTGTTGAGTCCTATCAAGGCGATAATCATATTTAGAGCGAAGCCGAATCTGTGTTCAAAGGGACTTGACTGAAACGGTGCGTTTATATTGGCCTTCATAACCGAGCTTGTAGGACGTCCAATAGAGTCTAGCACGCCCTCTCCTCTCACTCGTGAATTTTGGATTTCCGATAGCATATTGTCTATCTAGCTGTATTTGACTGATGTACAGTCAGACATTCTGAAGTTGTTAACCTCCCAAATCAAGATCCCAAAGGATCCATAGCAAGCCTACAGAGGATCATCATGGAACTGTTATGAGTGCACTTTACCATCTGTTTCGAGTGGTTCTACTGGCAGTTTGCACTTCATGATTATTCCACTCATGACCAGTTGATATCATAGAAACTGGTTTTGAAAGTGGCTGCTGTCCAAATGAGTACTGTGGGATCTCCGCACCTTCCTGGCTGTGGTCTATGCCATCCTGCTTGCAGGTGGTTGATACTCCTGCAGGACATGGTACACAACCGATCCCAGTTGCATGCATGCTGTCATTTTCTAGCCGCACTGCCTAGCCGAAATTCACCTGTCGTTGGGCCCTGAGGGTATGTCAGGTGAGGTTCGCAAAGGATGCTGAATCCATCCCGCCAATGGCGTGTTACTTCGGCGTAAAAAATCGTCCAGATGTAATAATCTTTCGGTGCCTAACTGTCATGCCACCCGAAGGAAGGGCTGGGATACTGTCAGGATGACCAAGCCTAGACAAGGGAAGTCGAGATACAGAGGTCGGGTTCAAACCACGGACTTTGCGGTCAGCAAATTCGCACTTTAACCACTGAACCATATCTCCCTTACTTCGACATGATGCCAAGCTGTGTTTATTTCAACGCTATCCAAAGCTGCTCGCACGTTATTCTCGGTCCTTCCACGTTAGAACACAGGGCTTCTTCACACTAAGTTCTTGTCCTTCATTTATCTTCTCGCTCTTTACTAAGGATTTCTTCCCTCATAGTTGTATGCCAAATAAGCATCAGTATATACTGGTTTGTTGCTGTGTACTTTGGCTGCCGCTGTTTCTGCCGATGACGTTGATAAAGAAGAGGAAGGAGAAGAAGAGGATGATGGTTTTGAAGTGAAATGGGACAGCCCGTTCAGCAAGCAAGAAACAAAATCCCCAGTCCTGAGTACGGACATAGGCAAGGAATGGATAGTACTGATTCGAAGAAGGCAGAAGCGGAATAATCTCCTTTTATTACTGACTAAGAAATTTCCAGATACACATTAACATTCGTAACCCACAATAAAGAAGAAGCCAGACATTGCACAGCGGTGCATAGTTAGCACTCAGTATCATCTGCAGCCGTTACACAAAAGTCTAATCCACATTCATCGAGATTTCCAGATATTCCTAAAACATCACAATATGTTGTATGGTTGTACTGAACCGATCTGGTGACTTAGCAAAAGGCTAGCCGTCATCTTTACTATCATCATCTTGAAGGGCAGAATGAAACTGGACGATCGAACTTTATCCCCTGAACAGGTGTCACCGCCTGTCAACTTTCAGCTGTGTTATACGAATTCTTGACATCTACCCCAGGTCAATATATGTGCGCAATTAAAGCACAGAAGTCGGCCAAATTTTGCTGGAGATGTAACCACCACCGTCTACGAACCGGTACTGAATCACGAAATGCGTACACCGCACACTGTTTCTGTTGCACCATTCCAGAGCTCGGTGTCCGTGTGAATGGCCTGGATAAATCGATATCCGTGCGTTTGTCACTCTGTGCGCCCGGCCCACCCTGTTTTCAGACATGATTGTTGAACATGATACGGGATTCCGTGTTGTAGCTTCCGTCTATTTGAAGAACCGAAGTTTGCGGTTGAAGACCATGACGCGCGTCTACAATGTGAGGGTCCTATTTATATTGCTGTGGGCTACCGAAACTCTGCGTATGTAGCGGCGTCATTTCGAGCAGATTAGTTGCATCCAAATGCAGTGCCCGATGCTTATATCATTTTTACTGAAGAACTGAAAGCGACGGAGTTTCTCCAGCGGCATTACAGTACAAAATACTCTCACAGGACATTATCATGCACTTATGAGATGGATGAAACAACCGGAACCTAATGCTGATGCTATCTGTCCTACTTCTGTTGAAAACCTTTAGATTTGTGTGTATTTAGGATAAGTAGTATATGTTTATTCATGATAATCCGAAAATTTCCAGCTATTTTCATTCCAGTGGGTTACAGTATGCTTCCCAAAAATATCGTCTCTCTTCTGCTATGGTATTCACATAGGCTTAGAGCGCAACTTTCCAATCCACAAGCAGCCACCTCTCTCTGACAAGCCTGGAAGTTGTATGTTGGTAATTCGCGTTATCTGTAGTTCGGTTTTAAGTTTTCCTTAAAAACACATGCATTCATCGCAGGACTCCCGCTTCCAGCCTTAGAATTATTTGCGGGTCGCGATCGAACTTCGCGATACAGAGCAAGATCCACGAGTACAGTGAATTCGATTCGGTTCTTACTTGAGCTTCCAGGTTGGTCAGCAAACTAAGATGTCGTGTGTATCGCTATCTGGAGTTTTTGCACTATTTCCTGATGATTATTCACTGATGACACTGGTTTTGACTTCTTGAGTTTAACGACCCCTTTGGGCGAAGCGAAAAAGTTGCGGAACGGTACATGTGAAAAGCACCCTGGGATCACTTGAAATAAGCATAGCTGTAACGTGAGATGTCAGCTAAGCCTCATGAACTTAGGGTTGATAAGCTGATTTTTGCCCTGTTTGTGTTACTGAGGTAGGGATATGGGGCTGCCTGCTTTTGGCTAGTTGTCAGATGAAAATTACAGGTAACTAGTCAGCTACACGATTAGAAATAAACATTTGCAAATCCGTTCTATTTCTGAAAACCCTTTGATTGTCCAATACCAGTTTTGTCTTCTTTTGCACTCATAAGGCAGTCGTCGTCTCCGAATTTCCATATGTATAATTCAACACCAACTTTTATTCTAGTGGCGAGCCACGCTCACCTGCAAATTAAACCGGTCAAGCGTTTACGCAATACTCAGCCGAATCCAACCTAATCTCCTGTTTACTTAAACGAAAAACCGGTAGTGAACTGTCGAAGACTTTTCGGGCAATTGTATAACTAGCATCATGTTGTTATCTCGAATTAGGTGACACTGAAACTTTTATACAGGACATCCCGTTGAGGAACATCGTAAGCAAGAAATTTATTTGAGTCTACGACTAACCCTGACGTAGTCCATTTCTATTCTTTAAATATTGAACCCGTGACCTCCCGCCTAGTAGTTTGAGCACTTAAGCCTTCAGCCATGAGCAAGTGTTCAATAGTGTGAATAGCTCGCACTTAGACAGAATATTGCGCCATTCACCCTTCAGTCACGAGACCCACATTACGTGACCATGCACATTGACTGGCTTCTCTGAGCTACTTATAGACTGTTGGCAGTGTGAGGAGATTTTGAAATTTTAGTGGAGATTTGGACCTGTAAGTGAGTCTCCTGTAAGTTCTGGTTCATTTTTACGGTTTCTCAGTCACCGATCCGTTGATTTCTATGTAAATATGTAGTAGACGATCAGTTTTTGGGAAGTGTCAGCCAGGCCGGGGTGGATAACTTTCGAACATCTGAACATACAAGCATTTGGAGTTTAAACCTCAGGAACAAGTTAGTTTCGGTCCTCCCGTGCCAAAGCCACTCAATGTTGCCTCACATCTCGGCCACCCTTCAAACAAGCTTAATTAAACTCTTGGATTAGACTGCCCTATCCACTGGACGCCTCGTTTTACTGCACTTTCTGGTGCGACTTTAATTTTGACGCAAAATATGCTCTAGTGATGGGCAGTGTTGAAAAGATCACCTGTAGTTGGAAAGCACTTGACAGAAACACTATACCAGTTGTAGACTGTAAGAATCCACACATGAATACTGTGCGATAGTTCAGGTTCATTAGCCGATAATAGATGAATTCACATTCGCGTTACACTCGTTTGAACTGTTCTCTTCCTGTCTTGGTAAGTTCATACCAAAGATGGGGGTAATTGGACTCAGGTTTCGCCCTTATTTGGGTCCATTGGAAACGAATACCCTTAATCGTACCGGGGTTTGAACTCCGGACAAAGGACATTAGAAGATTCGCTCATTTAAACAAATCACCCACGTAGATAATTTGAAGAATAATTCATTATACATAGGTATTATATACTGTGAAGTGGCAACCCTGAAAATGTCGAATGGACCAAGTCATTCGGATGAATTAATCAGGTGGTACACCGTTTATCGTTGTCGGAGTTTGGCATGGACACACGTGAGTCGAGACAACGATGGGATAAGGTGGCAAGGTAAATGAATAGGTAAAGTAAGGTTTTTTTTTGCAAGCCCTTCAGTTCTGTTCCATAGTGGCGGGAACAACGTCCCTAATGGGTAGACAAGGCTGCCAAGTCCAGTTTAAAACAGGAAAAGTAGAGTAGTTGCTGCACAAACCTTCTGGCTTCGAAACAGGTCAAAATGACCTATTCCGAATATCTTATCACTGGCGCATTGAATGGGTTAACTCGCGGAAGCGGTGGTGAATATTTACACCGTGTGTTCAAAATGACTCAGATTTCAAAAAAACAACATAGCATTGTAAGAATCACACCTACAGTGAGTGAATAAAACGCGAATTTATTGACCGGAATGTCCGTGGTTCAAACTCAAATTCTGCATCTCGACTGCTCCTGTCTAGGCTTAGGGAGCCTGGCCGTTTCTCAGCCCTCGTGCTTCCTTCGGGTGCTTCCTCCACTGAAAGGCGCGTGGGCCTCCCCTCAGCTCACATCCAAAACCAGTTACAAGTACTCAAGGTACTACCAGGAATAAGAAAATAGCGAAAAAACGCTCAACTACAACACTACTTCGGTGCCTAGCTGTCATACTACCAGAAGGAGACACGAGGGCTAAGGTACTGCTAGGGTTGCCTAATCCCAGAGAAAAGCATTCGAGATGCTGCGATTGCGATTGCATTTGAACCCCGGACCTTCCGGTCAGTAAGTTTGCGCCTTAACCGCTGAGCTATCTTGAGTGTCACCTCATGATATTCGGAGGAATGGCTTGTCCAAGAACTTTATATTTCCTACTGCTGGCCGTCTCGTTGCAGGTGATGATGGCGTCTAGCATTCCCATAGCAGATTGTGCACAGTAACTCAAATGAACCGCTTGACATCAATGTATCTGAAGGCCTATGCAGCCGCCCACTTTAGTAACTGAGATATTGGGTAAGTATTGGATGACCGTATTATCATCTCGCTTGATATGGTGAAACGCGTGAAGCCATCTTTACACCTGAATAGTGTGACTTTTGCAAGTGGTCATCAATAGATGTCAGTCTACTATATCTAGACTTTGTTTTCAGGTTATCGCTGCGAACTTTGAAAGCATACCAATCGTGCGTAGTTCATATTGCGTTTGTGAAAAGCAAGAATAATCGATGGGCTGTGGAGCAAACTGGTTCTGTCTTAGCGAAATACAATCATCTGAGTACAAATTTAGTCTTAACAGGGGGCTCAATGTGCTGCACGACGTCGCCTCATGTTTCACTTGGAACGATAAGCCTCTATGATAGTCGAAGAGTTTTCAGTAACCTTATGAGTAGTGGTTCTCTTTGTTTCTCTTTTCCACTAGGTTTCTTTTCACTGTGCAAACCGTCATCAACAATGCATTGTTTTTCGACTTATAGAACCTTCAGACGTCGTCAGATAATATTCTCCAACACACTATTTCGATGCATATGTTATCATCCTACGGAATGTCAGGTGATCACATCAGGGACGGACAGGAAAATTGGCTATTGGGAGGTGTACGACGGGTCACTTATTCGCCAACTGGATGGATCCAGATCAGGATCAGTCAATGGCATGGATATCACTGGCGACGGGAAGACATTTGTGACGGCTGGTGATGATAAGATTGTCAAGGTATGTATGTACGTATTAGACGTCACGAATAGTGCACCTCTAAAACATCACAGAGTTTATGTGATGCTTTCTGATCGGAAAGTTGCAGCCCAGGGGACTGTGCAGAGACTTTTGGACAGCGTTTGCAAACATTTATTTAAAGGCACTCCTTTCTTGGAAGGCCGAACAGACGATTGGCCTGACCCGTTCAAGGTACTCTGTTCAACACCGACACACACACACACAAATTATTTGCTGACAAAGCCACCTGCTGGTCTAACTCGGTTTGTTCTCAGATGATAAATGGGTGAATAATTATATTTGTGGTAACCGCTATTCACGAGGTCAACTTCACAAATGTGACATCTAGATCCGTAAACCATTTGCACTGCAAGCCCATTACAATGATGCGCATAATCGCAGCCATAATTTTAGCATATTCTAAGTTTGGTGAAAAGGTTTCCTTGAGTGAGGTGATACTGAATAAATCGGCACGATGTGAAATTAAAAAAAAGAGTGGTAAACAAAAAGTCGAAATATATCAAATTTACTTTGAGGAACGCAGAGAGGGAAGTAATTAGAGTCTGGAGAGCCAAGTGAGGGACACCTAACCGAATGGATTCGTACAGTGTTCGCTCACATAAAACAGACGTTAATCAAGTCATGATAGGACATCGATTGAACTTCTAGTCCAAGGCCATAGAACAAAACACTGGTCATCAAAACTGGAGTTCTTCGATGCAATGTCCAATGATTTTTTCAGCAGCCAGGAAGACCAAAGTCATAATAATTATCAACAACATGACATCAGTGTTCAGCACTGATGCTTCGCTGCCGTACAACCATGATTTATTTGACAGCCTTATTGTGAAGAAAAGGATAAAGGTGGCTGGGGAAGGGACTTAGCGCTAGCTTACTACAATCATTCCGAGGTGCCTACACCTCCAGACACTCATTCAGGCAATCTGGATACAACAAGAACGCCATTGACATCGATCAGCAACGTTTCCAGCCAGGTGCAGTGGGGATCACACGGCCCGCATCCCGGAAGGCGAGTAGCACCAGCAGCACCCTCTGTCAGTTCAAAAGTTTGGCACCTGTCTGCTTCCGTAAATCTGAATTTGGCACTAGAAACAGCTGTGTCTTCGGCCAACGATGATTCGGCTTGCGTAATACATGGCCTAACCAACGCACCTACTGGTGCTGGACACATTCTTCAATGGAAGTCCCCGTAGCACAACCGAGAGCTCGCTTTCTAATTGCCTCGTTGCTGAAGTCAGTAGGTTGCGTAAAAAGTCGACTTCACCAACTGCAGGAGATCGCCTAAAGAAAGTCACTAGACCAGTATGTCACAAAATATTTCTCGAATATATCTCGAATATCATTCCAGAGTAGCTTCACGTTCACTTGGGGAATATAATGGACGAGTGATGCATCTGGGGTTCAGTTGAAACTCCCGTTGGCACAAACTTATCTTTCAAATGAGTGAACCACGCCAATAAAGTAAAACTGATGTTCAACTGGGATTAGGATATGTGGAAACTCAGAAAATACGCCTACCTGAGAAACTTCGTTGGGGACGAATTCGGTGCCAGGCTGTCATAGGATTTCCTTCAATCTCATGAGTAATGCCAAGAAAATATATAGGCTAATTGTATTAAGTCGCGAGCCAGTATGTACATGAATTTATCTACTCAATGTTATTCCACAAAACCGCTCTCTCTTGAATACGACCGCGAGGTCGTGCGTGATATTCGCAAGTCTATGGCTATTCGCCTTTTTCTAGTACGACCACCTCTCTAATCCGACCGAATTTGGTTGACTCATTAAGATCGATTGGGATAGATACCGACTGTAACTTCAGGAGACACGTGAGTTGCTCCATAGTATCAATGAGCGAGGTCATTCCGGTCTGTGTTGTGAAGCCTGTCGTGGATGTTGCATGGGCAAACCGTAGCCGAAAGTAGCACCATGCTGATATTTCAGGGTAGCACAAAACTAATGTCTGTGAAAGAAGGACATCAATTAATGTAACGGTTCTCATCCAGAGGAAGTGCAGTTTTGTTGGTGGAATTTCGAGACATTCTGTCCGCCTTCATTTATCTGATTGACGTAGGAGGGATCGAGGTTGGATCATTTCATACACATCTCTGACAATTTACACGTGACGACTGAATGATCGTATTGAAGGACATTATCATTGTAATGCTTCGTTCAGTGTGCAACTTACGGAAAACTGCTTCATTTCATTGGATGCCACTTGAAAAAGGGATTAACGACGTATACAGGAGTAAGAAACTCTCTTTCAGAGGTCGTGGTTTACGTGTTTCACAATGAAGTATCTCCTCTAAATCGTACTTGGAGGTCCGATCCACATCTTTTCGAACGCATTTAAGGTTCCAAAACGTTGTGCTGCCTGCATGTTTGCCTTATTAATGATCTGAAAATATGTACTATAGTTCTGTTATGAAGAGACCACATCTGGATGGCATCTTGGGGCATACTGTGATAGTAGATTGCCCTACCAGGTTAGCTCAACGCATTGAATGTCCATCTTTGGTCATCCCATTCAGATGGTCTCGCTTGGAACAACGTTGAGCGCTTTCTCTTCTGCAGATCGTGAAACTGGTACAAAAATCATGTGTATACACACTGAACACTGTCACTTGCGCGAGTCAGTTGATTTTCTTTGGAGCCGCTGCCATTCAGTTTGTTGAAACAGAATGTTTGGACTGCAGTGTGTGGTAGCCATCTCTAGTTTGTTTGTATGAGAGCGACCCAGGATAAGTTTTCACACTCTGTGCTGGTATGTTCTGTGTTCACAGTGTTGACCGTCATCAGGGCCATGCGGTCCAGATAGGCAGTTTGCGCGATTCATAGTGAATGAAGGTTGTCAAGCCGAAATAAACAACTTCCGGCTAGCACGCCCAACTACGTACTGATGATGACTACTGATGAAGTGTCTGCAAGCAAACTGTCAAGCCCCGTGAACAGATCAACAGCCACCTATTCTTCAACCAGTTCACTTTCCCACACGACTGGTTTTGCATTTGAACATCTATGGTAGATGCAAAGGATTTCCACTACTAAATTTCTACGAAGACAGTTCCGCGCATTGGAGAGCGGCGGAAGATCCTGAATTTACTTAACCTTGTTGGCAGTAACAATGAAAAAAATACAGGAAGGACAATTTTTTGCGAAACCTGAAGGAATTGTTGTATGGGTTTGTGGTGTACACAAGTTTGTTTTACAGCCAGTTCGCCAAACATAGGGCTTCCTATGAATTTCAAGCAGCTCTTATATAGTTAATATGGGCAACCCTACTTTAAGTCAATCCTCTTGCTTCCTCCTTTTTCCTCGAAATGGTGCACGGCTAGACGATTCGATGATTAGTGAAGTTCTTCAGGTGCGCAATTCCGAGATCCAGTCAAATGTGACAAATACCGTCATGTAAGCGGGACGGCTTTCCGGAATTATATGGCTGTTCAGTTGTCAACTTGTAAATGATGGAAGCTGGGTAGGCTTCCAGATTATGCACTTTTATTGCTTTTTTATCTGACACTAATCAATAACAGGTAGGATCACGTGACCACAGTAACACTCTTCTACTGTCTGTTTTTCCACTAGGTGTGGAAGTACAACGAAGGCGAGGTGACACACGTGGGAATCGGCCATTCGTCCCCAGTCACGAGACTTCGCATTTCACCTGATCAGAGCAAAGTGATCACCGTCAGCGAGGATGGGGCAATCTATATTTGGGGTATGCCGCAACCAGCTTAGCCAGCTGGACAGGCCAACGCGATTCATAAAGGAGAAAACGAGGTTCCACTGTCAACTCCTAAACAACTTGTGGAGATACAGAGTCACAACTCATTTCTTGACTAATCTGATCATATGCATAGATGAGACCTCATTCCTTCTGGGATGACAACACTATTGTCTACTAGATCACATTGTCCTGATTATTGCGGAAAAAATGCATGCCCGCTCATTGTGCCTTGCAAGTTACTGATAGATTGCACCACGTCGCCGAAAGTTCAAGTGATGCATAGCGAATCAAGTGATTGGCCTAAAGTCAGTCACATTTCTACCAAATATAAAACATCTGTAACCGTCTGCGTATGGAAACGAAACGCGAACGCGAGTCAGCATATGAATAGGTGATTCTCAAACGCTACGAAATTAACAAATCCCATTGGTGATGTGTCACAGAGGCGATTGTAATACAAACTGACTGGATAGTATACGGGGACGCTCGCATGCGTTTTGATAAACGATACGCATATTTAGGCGGTGATCCCAGCGCTTGAGATACCCTACAACATTTGGGCATAAAAATACTCCGGTTGCAGAAATAATGAGGGGCACAAGGAGTTTTTGCTCATATGTGACCATTCAGTGTTTTAGAGCAACTAAATGCTGGACAAACACTATTTGTTGCATGAAGGATCTGGATCAAACGTATCGTCAACGTATTGTGCTGATTCTTTTTTGCGCGTCCTCTTTGAAATACGGGGACAGTAACCCTAGTGTCAAGTCATTGCAAGAGAATTACAGTGCAGTGCCAGTTTGCGGTTGAAAGGTTCTCTTCATTGAGCTGTCCTGAAATGCCATTTGGCAAAGTAAAAAATTCCCAGGATGCATTGAGTAGCACGGTCCGTAGTGATGCTATCGTCGGCGAGCCTCCTTTGGAACCAAGACACTATTTGGATGGTTCAAGCAACACATAAAGGGCAGCTTAGCTCATGCGTCGAAACTTGTCAGGAATTCAAATTCGCATTAGCCTCAGTGACAGTAATATTCCAGTAACATACTGGTGCTTAACTGCCATACAACCACAATTGAACAAGGTTTTAGTAAGGTGTAAGTGGAGAGCTTTAGTGCAAGGAAGTCCCATACCCTTAGGGAAAACTGTCAAGAATAAGATGCCCACATTGACCTAAATATGTGAGCATCCTGTCAGAGTGAAGCGCCAACGGCAAGACTGACCAAGCGTCTTTCGCTAACGTCACTCAAAATAAGTTCAATGCGTCATGACATAACATACGGATTACTCCGATCCATGTTGAGCAACCTGGCGGATGCTCATTCCTCAGCGTCTAAAAACTCAAATGATGACGCCGCTTAACTATTAGTTATCTACTAGGTACAGAGTCCGGCTAGGAAATGATAGCATGTGCACCACTGGGATCGGTCGGGTAACATGTGCTGCAGGGTTTCCAAGCATGTACAAGGTTCTGTTGGTCCTTAACCAAGATGCGAACATCGTACAGCAGTCACTGTGCCCCGCTTCATTTCACGGTCTGCCGACCGAAGTACATAGATATTGTCGAATACTTATGAATTTTAACGATCCTCAAGAGGTATCCGATGCCATCAAGCCATTTCTCTGAAGACCTTACGAGTGAACAGTCGTCCGACGTTCAATATGCATGATTTACTTTTCATTAACTATGTTGTGTTACCGTCCTAGCGCCTCTATGGACGGGTTAGGTCGATGATTACCATGCTTACTTCAAGCTGACATTTTAAAAGATGTCTCAATGAACCCTCTCAGCCGACCTGACGGGAATTTTTGAGTTTCTGGATCAAAATTCGAAGAGGTGCACTGAGACGTCCTGAGAAGAGTTCAACTCTTCAAGGTTCAAGCAGAGGTCGAAGATCACTTGAAACATCTAAGTTCACCTCTGAGTTTCTACTGAGGAAACTTGGCCACTTTTTTTCAAAGAAAAATGTCGGGAAATACCATGGTGAAAAAGGTCTAGTCAGCTGACGTTTGTGCGGAACCATCAGTGCACCGACAGGGTTGTCCACTGTTTTGTCCTACGTCTTGCGTGCTCACGATCACTGCTCGTAGTAATCTGCGTTACTACTTCGTACAGCTTGGGCACACGAAGCGCAGTAGCGTAGTGGGTAATACTTGAAACGGAACGACAGCAAGGCACAATGCAGAACCGAACGTTTCAAATTTAAAAAGTAACCGACAGACAGAAAGCAAAACGCTTAGTGAGACAAGGTTGGGTGGCTATGAACGCCCCATCATATGAAGTCGATCGGGTCTTTTCAGAAACGCTTGAAAACAGTCGGTAGATTTATGTATGGGTAACGTTTCGCTTTCGACACAAAAGCTTCGTCAGGCCAAGTGGAGTGCATTGTAGTTCAAAGTTGAAAGACGTTAAGTGAAAGGGCTTCGACGTTGTGATACTTGTAGACCGACTGAGTGGGACCAAATGACTGCGAAGGATTCTCCAGTCATTACCGCCCACTACGGATTTAGCCACTCATCATAATCGACAGCATGATTTCAGTGTTCAACACCGATGCTTCACTGCCGTACAACCATGATTTATTTGAAAGCCTTATTGTGAAGGAAAGAATAAAGGAAGACGGGGAAGGGACTTAGTGCTAGCTTACTACAATCATTCCGAGGTGCCTATGCCTCTAGACACTCATTCAGGCAATCTGGATAGAAACTGACAACAAGATCGCCACTGACATCGGTTGGCAGCCATATCTTGCAGCGTCTCCAACCAGGCAGTGAGGATCACGCGGTCCCCAACCTGGAAGGCGAGTAGCACCGACAGCACCCAAGCGTTTCGTAATTTCCTTCATACCCCTCTGCCAGGTCAAGGGTTGGCCACCTCTCTGCTT
>SJOL01006121.1:68612-105254 GCA_004794785.1 Opisthorchis felineus
GTCATAAATCTCCGAGGCCGTAGGCGGTTCCACGTTCAGGGTTCTACGTCACCTGTGGGATCCAGATGAGTGCCAGCTGGTGGCCATGACAATTGTTGTTCGAAGTATTCGGCCCACCGACCTAGGCGTTCTTCTTTATTCGATATGGTCACTCCATTCCGATCCTTGATGGTTTCGCCCACAGGTGGTCATCGGGGACCGGTAGCACGGATCAACTGAAATAATATTCGGGCATTACCGGCTTTCTGAAGATTTAGCCACTACCTAATCGGCAACAGGGCTCATTGTTGATAATCCAATTCATCTAGCCCCAAAATAAAATTTGTATTGTTGTCTCCGGTTATGGCCTGGAAGATACAATCGGTGTCATATAAAGTCCAACTATCCCATCAGAGAACTTGAAGAACTCGGTTACAAAATAAAAAAAGGGATGTGAGTTCACTGACCAGCCTGCGCTCCAGTAACCTCCTACAGTTAATCCCAGACAGGCATGCTGCCATTACATAGCATCCCCTTTCGCTTGTTCTTAGTTTGTGTACCATAATCCGAATTTTTCTGCAGATCGCGAAGCCCAGTTCGAATATTTGCACAACCAGCTCAGTGAATTACTTCCGACATCGATCGGTATTCCTAGCTAATTAGATTTGTGACAAAGATCCACGAAAATCAATGCAGAGCTTTAAGAGAACTTCGAACAAGTGTAAATGCCATAATCTGGAAACCGAACAAGGGCATTTTTGCTTTCTAAGAAATCTCAGGATCATGTTGGAAAAATGAACCAAGTCCTCTGAATCAAGGCCGTTACGCTCCGAAGGCAGCAGACCTGAACCACATCAGGTACATAAAGATGGTTTAGTGAATAGACCCACCCCTACTGAACTCGGTCAGTTTTCACAATTGTACAGGTTTCTCGGAGTTCACAAGGACGGCGTTCCATTCCTACCCACACGTTCTATGATCAGTGCGCTACATCAAAAATTAGCCACACACGGTCTGGAGGATTCGGA
The DNA here is from genome assembly GCA_004794785.1 of Opisthorchis felineus. Taxonomy (NCBI): domain Eukaryota; kingdom Metazoa; phylum Platyhelminthes; class Trematoda; order Opisthorchiida; family Opisthorchiidae; genus Opisthorchis; species Opisthorchis felineus. Next base: position 69,620 of record SJOL01006121.1, read on the forward strand.
ACCTGAATATCACCCAGAGATGTTTCATATGCCCCTCTTGTGGAGACTAGATATAAATTGCTCATATGCCACCCAACTGAATATATCTGCTCACTGTCTCCGGCCTTCTATTTCACACTAAGGATGTCTAGTACTGTTTTGACAAAATTCTCTATCGATAATTTGGTGGGGTGCAGACGGATCATATCAGTCTACACAGAAAGTGCACATCTGTGCCGCTATGTTAATGATATGTATACATGCAGAACCTGTACTAGGATGCCTGAATCAATGCCATGCCACCAAATTATTCCCTAGATGTCCATATTGCAAGATATCAAGACGGATAACCCAGTAGATGGAATTGTATCGGCGCGACCAGCTAGCACAATCACAGTAACTAGGGTCAAACCAAACGTTCCGACAGGTTCGGCAATAAAGGGCACGTGCAACCATAAACGAATCGACCAATTCAACTGAACATTGGACTGAGGTTGGTGCACCTCAAACACGAAGCAGTGATCACTTTACAACGGTACTAATGCAACAGTGATTGTAGCTCTTATGTATATTTTCCATCCACTAACGTCCAGGCTGATTGGACCTCACTCATATGCGTCACCATGGTTTGGCTACAGTCCAGCCAAAGATTCCAGCAGGTGATTCGAAACTGGGGAATTCAACTTGGACAATTCTCCATGAACGCTCGGTCAACTTTTATTGAAAAAAAAATCGATCCACCTACAGTGTGAATTTTATTCGGCTGTCATTGCCTCCCCAATGAACCTGAAAATGTGGGTCGAAGCTGGTACAGCAATGACGGACCATTAATTCATGGTGAAGGGAAAGTCAGAGTAATGCATCTGAACCTATTCCGCCACGCAACCCAATACTGTCCGCTCTTTCACAGTGACTTACTCAAACGATTTTAGTACCTAAATGGTGATACGCAACGGGGTTTTGGACCATAATGCGAGGTTCTCTTGGATTCCTATTGTACCTGAGGTGTTCAAATGTAATAGAAACACTGGTTTAAACTTTATACTACCCAAACTACGTCCTCTTCTCTATTGTGGGATTGCAACGGGCGAAGGATAGGTAGCACTCAATCAGTATTGCAATGAATATCGCTCGGTCCATAAAGCCATGAAATTTGACCACAGTAGAGACTTAACCTAGTTATCATATTTGATAAAGGTAGCAACAAACCAAGAGTTTCCACCAGTAAGATTCAGCTCATTATGAACAACAGTAATTAAACATCAGAAGTGAGCCGTACAATGCATGAGAAATTCCGGCTTCCCAGGTTGTCGATCATTTTGCTTGTACGAATGAATATGAGAGTAGCGAAGCGCATGGCCGACAGAAAAATAATACAGTGGTCTGGCGACACCCTGGTCGGCTCCTCGAAGTGGGCGTCCAAACGCTTGTCATACGAAGTCGAACTTGCTAGGTCGGTCAACGGGTGTTGATTGCGCTAGTTCGTATGAAAAAACTTCCCCGATGAAGCGATTAGCTCACGTACGGACCACTACCTGAGGGCGATGGACCACCATAACCAACTTTGCGGCTGGCGCTCGAGAACAAGTTGTGTTTGTGGTCAGTGTCAAAGCTAACCAACAATGTTCGGCGGGATCTGCAAGTGGTAAGAATTAGCCGTTGAACGATAATCAAGCTGGCACGTTTGAGGACTGATGTTCAAGATTAGATACGAGGGTAAGATAGTAACAAATTACGTTAACCAAAGCCGGCGGTCAAGGGAGTCGGTGCACGTAGTGCGAAAGCAAGAAACCAGCCACGGCCTCGAAAAATATGAAATCAAGATAATAGAACAACTAGAAAGCACGCGCACAGACAAAATGGATAGATAACAGGATAAGAGCCAATCTATACTAAAGATTATGTTCAGAGTGCGTGTGGAATGAAAGGCATCAATGTCGTTTCATCTCCTCTTTGATGAAATTGATGAGACCGTTCGTAGATGAGTCATGCGTGGTGATTGGGCCAGACGTTTTGAGCTCTGGTTGGATTTTCTTTGCCAGTACCTTGCCTAACTCGACCCTGTACAAAAAACAAAAAGCAGAGTCAACAAACGGGCGTTAACGACCAGGACGTAAGGTGCAAACAAACATTATAGAAGGAAAACTGACGAAGCTAGCTTAAACGGAAACCAAAACATGGTAGCGGAAATCAGCCAAAGCGGTATGAGTGATAGAATAGGGGCAATGAGAACCGAACTAAAATAAATACCAGACCCGTGGAGTAGACGGACGAGATAAGCCCAAGATCCCAAGGTCTTCCACACATTCGCTAACATCTTGCTGTGCTAATGCTCGAGAGACTCCTTGGAAGAAAGCAGTGCAGCGCTTCGGACGTCAATCGCACACGAAATTCCATGTTACTTTATTAATGTGTCCCAAAAACAAAGCCTTATTCACTCTACGGAGTACCCGATAGGACAGGCCCCCACACTATTTCTGTCCACCAAGACGACAACTGTGCAAGCTGGGACCAACTGACCTCCCTTAAAATCAGAGACGCATTGCAACTAGACTGCTGAAATAACCGTAACTGACCTGAAACCTGAAGCCAGTGTCTAAGAGAAGTCGCTTTGATGTTCAAATTCTTATCGCTTCCCTTTAGGAGACATGGTTCATGGCGCATCAATTTTACAAGGAATGAGTCTTCCTAATGGATATAACTTAGTGGCGTAGGCTAAGAACTTGGCCGGTATGATGTTGTTTTTGTGTCAACGATGCTTAATTCTCTTGGGATCCAGTCTCGATCAGGTTAGCGAAAGCTCGTTGTTGTGGTATTTAACGTCTTGTTCTAAAACACTGCGTTAATTTTGGATGGACCGGGACACTGAGAAACCGAATAATTAGAACGGATCGCAAGTATTGACTAGCGGCCCAAGAACCCATTGAAACGGGAGTTGGAATGTGGTACATGTCTAAGCTGATTGTTCTAACTGAAGCTAGGGGGTCTTCGTACTTGTAACCCATTAACCGGATGAAATGAATGGTCCAGCTGTAGCACCCCTTCAGTGCCTAGATGCCATGCCACCCGAAGGAAGCACGAGGGTCGATATACTGTCAGGTTGTCCAAGCCTAGACAGGAGCAGTCGAGATGCAGTTGGGTTTGAACCATGGACCTTCCGGTTAGTAAGTTCGCGTCTTAAACACTGAGCCATCTCGAGCCCCCCTTAACCGACAAAAACAATGAAAACCCGCAGGCCTGAAAAACACCTACAAAGAACAGGGCGAGAAAAGTAGACCACGAAAGCAGAACTCACCCCCATTGATCATATGAATTAATGTTCCAAATAACGCCCTGGACAAATATCTTGTGTTCGTACATAGCAATGAGACAGCCCAACATATACGGCGTCAGTCGCGAGAAGACGATGGAATTTGTTGGGCGATTGCCTTTGAAGCTCTTGTGTAGGCTCAGTGCTTCCAACTTTTCGCCTGTAATACCAGAGTTGAACAGTTCCGTGTGGACTTCGTCGCGCGACTTTCCCATCATCAGGGCTTCAGTTTGGGCCAGGAAATTAGACATTAGGATCTGGAAAAAATAGCACTAATGTTTTTCGATTTGTATAGCTTCGTGTTCTGGTTAAACTCCAATGGGAGTACGGCCAATGACTGAAAACACAGGCTCCTTTTGTGGTGAATTTTGTTATACTGGGGCCTTGTTAGAGTCAAAATCAGTATGAAGTAACGAAGGTAGGGAAAACGATTACTGGCTGGACAAACTATACGAATCGTGATTTGCAGCCGTCGGACTCTTAAGTTAAGCACATAGGCTGGAAGGAACATTGGTTATTGTTTCGAGTAATCCGTGTAACAAACAGAAACCGTTACTAAGTGTATAGGAATTGACCAGAGGAACAGTTAACCGGAGAAATCTTGCACAGCATTCACATAAGTGCTTGATTCACAGTGCTCAAATTAAAATCTACTGTCTTAGACACAAGCCATAGACAAGCCATATCCGTGGTGGATTCAACAAAGTGGGCATAAACGGAAGTGTGTAGATGGGAAAAACAATAAGCCACACTAACCTCATGATGCAGACCTCCTTGAATGGGATTTTGCGTGTGAACTGGAATAAGAAAATCTGCAGGAATCAGACGTGTCCCCTGGTGTATTAGCTGATAGAACGCATGTTGTCCATTCGTACCAGGCTCGCCCCAGACAATAGGCCCGGTCGCGTAGTCTACCTCTTTGCTGGCGCGGGTGACAAATTTCCCATTGGACTCCATATCACCCTGTTGGAAGTAGGCTGCGAACCGTGACATGTATTGATCATAGGGTAGAATAGCATGGGTTTCGGCGCCGTACACGTTGATGTAGAGCACGCCTAGAACTGCCAAAATAACCGGCAGCTACAAGGAAGTGGGGACCGCAGTAAAACGTGCATGTAGTTTGTTTGGATGAGGCAGCCAAGCACAGTTCACCATGAACTACAAAGAAATGCATACAGGAAACTCACGTTTTTGTGTAGGGGTGCTTCTTTAAAGTGTTTGTCCATCGCATGGGCACCCTCGAGAAGCTGGATGAAATTGTCCATTCCTGATATGGAAACAATTAACCATCAACACCATTTACATGGAATGAATGCAAGCTCTTCTGGCTCATTCTGATGCTATAACTACGCTAATAGCACTCCACTGCCAGACAAAACATTTACTTGAATGATACCACTTGTTTCGGATACCTAGCAAACAGGGAGATGTGATCATGAACACGAAGAAACAAACCTTCAACGTCTCGTTTCCTTGATGGATGCTCTTCCAGTGTAGCAACCGCGGACATTCAGTCCACGTCAGACACTAGCATCCGGAAGCACCATAGGCTAATTACCCTGGACAAATCGGAGCTAAGGGTGAGTCTTCACCTAAATTCACACCTAGTGCAGTCAGGCAAAGTTATCTTCCTCTAACCTTACACAATTGCCGCCTAGATTATGGAGTAACCTCCTTCTAAATCCCACGCAGTTAACATGCTCCCGGGATATTCGCTTGCAGGCACCGAATACGAAGGCGCTATAGCTCTACTGGGACAGCTGAAGTGCTATCATTAAATAACCTGAATAGCGCTGCTGCGATCTTTGGTACGAACTCCATAGCTGCAAAGAGTAAAGTGCCAGTTCGAGACACCCGAACATGGTTTAAACCAATCAACGTAGTTGACCGGATCCGCAATCAGGATAGCTGAATTAGTCCAACTGAGTTCGCTGAAGGCAAGAATTCCATCCAACGGATAATGTTAGAATCGACTTGCCAACCTGAAGCATCTATGGAATAGGCACTACGGTAGTTTAAAGCGTTGAATTAGGCTACGTAAGGTTGAAGAGATGTGGTCACCGGCAGCAGATGTTGACTGTGTGTCGGAAGATCAATGTCCGTTGGAGTCTAGGAGAGCTTTGGGTCAACAATGCTGACACTGGCAAGTCCTAGAAGGAAAGAACTTATACGGGTCAGATGGGATGATAAGATTCACGAACTGAGTTGGCTCAGAACAGGGCCGTCTGCACTAGAAACGTTTTCGTCCAACGGTACTACCACGAGTGAAACAGCCTACGAATTGGCAAACCGTTATCAGAAAACACAGGCGCACTAGAATCCTAATCTGCCCGGAACAGGTAACACCGATGGTTAAGGATATTGACGAACACGACCAAGTCGCGTGCCTGATGGGTTGTTTAACACCATGGCAGGAACTCTAGAAAAAATTCTGGCCAAATGATTTGTTCAGCAATAACATTTTCATACAAATCACTCCATGAGTGACACACTGAGAAAAGGGATTATATTGAAGTTAGGCTATAATCATAAAAGGTCCACAATGAGTGAGGGACTAGGTAGACAGCGCAAACTGTTTGCCATAAATCAATAATTGTTATGCAAAATCACTCTGTGGTAATTTCCATACCTTACTTGCAAAAATAAGGTGAGGTGAAATCACAGCTTACCTATATACAAAGCAATCGACAGACCAATCGCAGACCAAAGTGAGTAGCGGCCCCCAACCCACTGCAAAAAGAGATTACAAGGTTAGATGGTCAAGTGATTCGTTTGACCAATTCACAACCGAAAAAATGCGTTGCACGTCAGGTCGAATTATGTAACTTCTGCAAGAGGGGCAGAAGTTAAAGGAGCATCACGGTTCCTGACAAAATGACCAGTTCATAGATTGCAGAAATTAACGTAACCACCAAACTTTGAATCAGGGAGATTCAACTTCAATTTATCAGCTATGGACTATGCACCATAGACACATTGGTTCCGGCTGCTACAGTTTCGATCACCGGAAAGTGGGAGAGTGAGGGACATACAGCCAAGCCTTGGAAGCGGTGGTATGTTCAGTTAGTTCGGAAACGGCCAGCTACGCATTGAAGGCGATAGCTTTGATCCACCAGCACCACTGACTGTGCCATTTCTGCCAGTGCCATTGGTGAGTTGAGTCCCGGGGTCCCCATCCAAGGAGGCGGCACTTGTTGACCCGACTAAGTTTACTGGTTAGTGTTTTCATACTTCGTTGCCAGGTCATACAGTGCCCACCTCTCTGTCGCTTCCACTCAGCAGAGGACTGGGCGAAAAGTGCTCGGCGAGGCAGACGGTCTTCTGGCACTAGGAATACTTGTCCTAACCAGCGTAACCAATGAGGCGTGAGTAATTTACCTATCGCGATAGCGTTCTTTCTTCCTAGAACCATCTGACCTTCCTCCGCATTACTAATCCGATGTTCCCACCAGACCTGACCAATGCTTCGGAGACACCTATCGTCAAACACTGACATTTTCCATATGTCATCTGCGCGAAGGGGCCACGTCTCCGAACCATAAAGCAGCATGGACCGCACTGTCGCAGTGTGAACTCTGTCCTTGACAGACAAACTGACGTCACGTCGGCACCGTAGGTGTCGGAGGTTGTCAAAAGCTGCTTTGGCCTTGACAATTCGAGAAGTACTCTCATCTCCAGCCAGTACACCGGAACTTACACAACTGCCCGGGTAAACAAATTTATCTACCACGTAGATTGGCTCGTCTGCAAGCATGAAGTATGGGTTTGACCCAACCCAGTCTTGTAGCAGCACTTTACACTTTGCAGGTGTGAAGCCCCAGCCAAACCTGTGACAGAGTTATTTAGGTTATTTAAAGTGGTTTGCATCTGGGAAGGATCTGAAACAAAGAGAGTAATATCGTCCGCATAGTCAAGGTCTATGAGCGAAAGTCACGGGAGCATTTCGACCCCCGAGGTTTCAGAGGCATGCAGAGAAATTGCAAGCAGCGCATCAATAACAAAGTTGAAGCGGAAAGGTGAGAGAGAAGCCTTGTCGTGCACCGCTGGATGTGGTAAACTTAGGCAAAAGCTTGCTGTATACTCGTACGCGCCCACAGGAGTTCGTATACAGTGTCCTCACAAGGGATATAAATTTGGAAGGGACACCTTTGGTCGCCAGACACCGCCACAGTTTCTGACGATTGACAGAGTTAAAAGCAGCTTTAAGATCCAGAAAATCGACCAACGTGGGACGTCTGGAGGAGTGGATCCGTTCAAGAATTTGTCTCAAGGTAAATATGTGGTCGATGCATCCTCGGCGAGGGCGAAACCCAACTGGATTCTCATGAATCTATCTCTCCCGATAATCGATCAACCTACGCAAAATAATGCCAGAGCACCGTAGATGCGACGGATACTAGGCTGATATCACGATGATCTTTGCATGAAGTTTTGCGCCGTTTTCGAAAACTGGAATGACGGTCGAGGAGCTCCATTCAGATGGTTTTCTGTTTTCGTTTTAAATTTGCAGTATGGTTGTCAGACTGTTCACCAGGTCCTCGCCACCCTCTTTAAAGGGTGCGGGGGTGCAGGCCTCGTCAGGTGCCTGTCGCGTTAGAGGATCGATATCTCACGCTGGATTTCCAATGCTGACGGCGGGCTGGTGTCGATGTTCCACTGAGGCTCGTTGGGTTCTTCCAGCGGGTGTGGTGAAGGAGACTAGCTGAATTGTTTTTTGAAGTGTTCAGCCCATCGCTCAAGATGACGATTGAGGGAGCGAATTGCCGTTTCGTCCTTTTTGCATACTGTTTCACTGACACCTACCTTCTTTTGACCAGTTGATCGAATCAGCTGAAACAGGGCGCGGTTGTTGCCCACAGCGAAAGCCTTTTCTATTTCCTGGGCCTTCGAAATCCACCATCGTTCTTCGTGTTTTTCAAGCCCCTGATTATCCCTTGTTTGAGGGATCTGTGTGCGCCATCATATTCACTAGTTGCTGGTATGGCCTTTCTGGCAGCAATAAGATCTGCCGATCTCGACGATATCCAGTGTTCATTTAATCGAGTCAGATGGACTGGACGAACAGTTTTGAAAGCTGAGGGTATAGCTTAAACCCGCCTTCATTCAACTTCCAAGCAATCTTCGTCATCCGTATGACTGTGCGTTTCCAGTAGCTTTCTAGGCAGGTCAGCTCGATAAACCTGAGCTACTGAAACTTGTCGGAATTGATGAATGGAACTGTTGTGCTTTGGTACGCGTAATGCTAACGGAAATCAAAGTGAAAGCCGGACTCGCACAATGACATGATTAGAGTCAAGTTGTGTACCTCAGAAGGAACGACAATCTTTAACTGAGGCTCTCCATCGGTAACTGATAGTCACATGGTCCAACTGGGTCCATGACTGTCTCGCGGTTGGTGGCCTCCAAGTAACTCGATGTGAGCTTTTGTGTTGGAAGTTCGTATTGGCCAGGGATAGACGATGGTCAGCACACAACTGAAGTGGTCATTCCCCATTATCCGTAGGCTAAGGATTGACTCAATATCTACCACCTAACTGTGCTTCTTCCTGGCTTAGTCGTCCAAATTGGGCATTCATATCACCAGTCAGGATCACAATATTCGTCCTTCTTGCTGACCTAAGCAGTCGTGACAAATCTTGGTAAAACCTGTCCTTCTCAGTCTAAGAATTGCAGTCTGCCGGGACCTAAGCTGATACGACAAATGAACACCGTTTACCGCAACGACCTACACTGATGTTGATTGAGCCAGACAACCACACAACCATAAGACAACTGTTTACTGGGATCCAGTCTAGTAAGGCGCTGTCGACCTTTGGGCTGAGTAAAACCACTAGCCATTGCGTCAACATCACCAGATATCTGAAAAGTGAACTGTTGAACATCTGAGCTCGTCCTAAGCGGTATGAGATGCACGACCGAACTGGGATCTTGTACGCGTGTTTCGGAGGCACATGCATCTACAGATAGGAAAAACAAGGTTTCAGCAAGAGATGCCTGTTGCCCGATTTGAGTCTGAGTACGGAGATTAAAGGCTGCAAAGTGGATCAGATCTCTTGAGGCTAATAAGTGACTACTTTGGTTTGTTTTTCTGGGCGATGGTTTAGACAAGGAACAATGGTTGGGGGACTGGCAGATGCATTGATCGCACTGCATTGTTTCATGGGTGGAGAGGGGGCGTGGGGGAAGACCGCTGAGCGAAGAGCTGCAAGGGTGAATGATACTTCTCGATTGTCCAAGCCGAAGAAGGGGGGTTAGTTGAGCCTTTGAGTCAAAAGTCTGACAAACAAGGCAATGGAAAGATGAAGGGTTTTGTTCGGGGATCCTGTCCCTAGCCTCTAACTCAAAGTCTGAACCGCTAGGCAGCGGTTGTTAGGGTTTCCTTGAGGGATCCTACCGGAAGCAAGTGAACTGGCGATGGGCACCACGCCAAACTACCGCAAACATTCTAAGGTAGCTACAAACAAACACTCAAAACCAAACCCCCGACTAAAATTAACGGTAGGACTTCATTCGTTAGTGGTCATATCTTCCAACGTGCGCGCTTCGGGCCGGCTGATCCATTCGTCACACCGGCAAAATCCGAACATTTCGCGACGTCCTTATACTCCTGTTATACCAAAACGCCGACCTAAAGTTTTCACCTTGTCGCGCTGGTCGAGTCCCAGTGCTGCAACGATCCTGCAGTCTAAACCGGCTGGAACTCATTTCCATTATGTGCCAGGAAGGTCAATGGGGAGCAGGCCGACGAAGACCAGGGAGTCTGTGAAAAATCATGGTATCAGCCTGGTAACTGGTATATAAGGTGCTTCTGGCATTATTTTGCACTATTAGGAGACAAGCTCAAGCTGGGGTTCGCCATGGCCAACGATCCACTGACCACATCTTGACCTTCGGGCAATTTCTTGAAAAGCGTCCCCACATGCGTCCCAAGTTGGTCGCTTTCTTGACCTGAAAACTACTTTTGACTCTGTCGACCATCAGAAACTTTGGCGGTGTTCGGCGATCAAAGGGCTGCCTTTTAAATTTATATCCCTTGTAAGTGCATCATCATCGACAGCATAACATCGGTGTTCAACATTGATGTTTCGCTGCCGTACAAAAGTGATTTATTTGAAAGCCTTATTGTAAAGAAAAAAGAATCGGGGAGGGACTTAGTGCTAGTCTACAACAATCACTCCGACGTGCCTACACCTCCAGACACTCATTCAGGCAATCTGGATAGAAACTGACAATAGTAACGTCACGGATATCGATTAGCAGCCATATCCTACGGCGCCTCCAACTAGGCACAGTTTGGATCGCTCGATCCCCAACCTGGATGGCGAGCAGCACCGACAGCATTCAGACTTTTCGTAATCCCTTTCAACCTCCCCCCTGGCAGGTCAATGATTGCCCACCTCTCTGTCTGTGCCACTCTGAAGTGGGCACTAAAATCAGCACTCACTTCGGCAAACGATGGTTCGGCATGCGCAATAAATGGCCTTACCACCGCAGCCTCTGGTGCGTGACATATTCTTTGATGGAAGTCCCCGTTGCACAACCGAACACTCACTTTCTAACTGCATCGTTACGGATTCCCCGACACCAACCTACACAAGTTATTTATCTGAGACAACGGTTGTCGAAGAACTGAAGACGCTTCAGTTCAGCTGCTTGAATAGGCCAAGTCTCACAACCATACAACAAAACAGCCCATATTTTAGCCTGACACGCACGTCCCTTGAGATTCAGGGATATACCATTTTGACGCCATAGGTGCCTCAGACTAGGAAAACCTAAACTGAGCCTTGCAGATTCGTGCATTGACCTCATCTGTCACACTACAATCGGAACCTAGACAGCTCCCAAGCTACATGAAACGCTCTCCCTGGATTGTAACTAGCTGACCGCATATCCAGAAGCATGACCTTACACTTTGTGGATGTAAGGTGCATGCCAATGGACAAGATGACTTTGGCCAGTTTATCCTAAAACACCTGCGCCTTCTCCTTCTCTTTGAAGACGAGAATGATGTCGTCTGCATACTTCAGACCAACAAGCTTTTTGTCAGAAGCTATTTGAACACCAGAGTTTTGAAGACCCTCCAGTGTTCGTTTCATTATCTCGTCCATTACGAGAGTAAATAGGAATGGGGAGAGTGGGCACCACTGTGTGTACGGAAGATTTTAAATAGCTGACGTATACTCTCACTCGCCGATAGGTCTGAGAATACAAAGAACTTACTATGTTCACAAACTTGAAGGGGTATTCCTTGATGGGTAAGCGCGTCTAGGTCAACCGAGTCGAATTCATCTTGGAATCTCAGGAATACTAAAATTGTGAGTCGCTTATACGTATGACGTTGTTCTAGCACCTGACGGTGTGAAGATTTGGTCAACGCAACCCATAGCGACCCGGAACCCTGCTTGCTACTATCGAGTCAGTGCTTCGCAAGCAACCATAAGACGAGGAAGAGGTGACGTCAAGGGTTCCGTTACGACTGCGGTCAAGCTTAACCCCCTGTGATCACCGCACTTACAACGGGCCCCTTTTTGAAAATGGGAAACATATCACCGGTCCTCCCCAATTGTCTGGGACGATCCCCTTTCCCAAATGCAGGCAAACAGATCAGACAAGCACTGACTGAGGACTTCACCCTAATCTTTGAACAATGCGGGTGAGACGTCTTCAGGATCAGCAACTCGGTGGCGCTTGAGAACATATGCAGTTGTGAACCTCCGAGGCCGTAGGAGGTTCAAGGTTCACCGCCCAGGGTTCTACTTCAGCTGTAGGATCTAAATGAAAGGCAGCGGAGGGCAACGATAATTTTTGTTCGAAGTATTCGGCCTAGGGGTTGAGGCGTTCTTCTTTATTCAAAATGATCGCGCCACTTTGACCTTCATGGTCTCACTCACAGGCGGTTTCCGGAGACCATCAGCTGTGAAAACCGCGCACTTGTACAATCGTTATAGATACCCTAGTTTCTGTAACGTCTCTATAACACAGCGTAGCACTTGCTGAATTTTAGCAAGAGACTTCTCAGACCTAATGTCTTTTTGACGTCACTACTGTATTGAATTTCTTTGCTTTTTCTGAGGCACAATCAATCCAGATGGATATATTGGAATAAATCCCGAGATTCAGCCAATTTTAGGATGCGTTACAACGCAGTGCTCCGACAAGCTGGTTGTCGGTGTGGAAGAATAACATCACAAGAAATGTTAAATGAGAAAAACTGAGCAAACCATACCAACAGACAACGGGGATACCATCAATGCAGTAAAAACGTGTTTGGGGACTCACATCCCAGAACTCAAACATATTCTCCTCAGCTATACCAAACTTCTTCACTTCAGTAGAATTTGTCGAGAGAGCCACAAAATGCTTCGCCACATGAACTTCCTGGAATAAAAAAAATATGACGACGCTGCAATTGAACAGTCGTTGCAAAACAGAGGTCGTAAAGGAAAATTAAGCTTAAGATCAGAGAGGAAACAAAACAACTCTGTTCTGTTTGCAGCTGCACATGCTTAGTTGAAATACAGTGACTGCTGAGTAGCTGATGAAGCCTCTCAACTCTCACCCCAGGTCACGCATGGGAGTGCTGGTGAACAGCAACAGGAGACAGCGAAATAGATAGTGGGGAGAACTTGACTGAAAATACGACCTACCTCTTTGGCATGTTCCAAAAACCACTGCTTTGCTGAATGAGAATTGGTCATTGTTTCGATCGTGGTGAACGTCTGATGAAAAATAAAAACAAAAATGTGAGGTTAACTATAACCAAGGGATGTATGGCATCACTACCATGCGACCTGAATGAAGCACGAAGGCTGAGATATCTAACTGTAATCAGGAGCTGCATTCGAGCCAACCTCTGGGTTCTGAGTTGTCTCGGGGGATCTAGTAGTAGTAACTTGAGAAGATAGTTGGAAGTAAAACAACAAGCGGCAACTTTTGGCAACCTCGGATAATCTGTACAGTACCATCACCACTGACAGCAAAGTCAAAGAACACTGATGCTCCACTGCCATATAACCATGTCCACTTCAATAAAATCGTATAACGGGGGAAAAATACGACAGGGAAAGGGACTTAGGGCTAGCCTAACACAAACCAACCAACTAAAATCAAGTGCCTACACCTCGAACACTCGGTTACTCTGGATAGAAACTGACATCATGGAGGTGACTGACACCGGTTAGCGGTTATATCCTTCGATGTGGCCATACAAGAACAGGTTCACGTAGACTTACGGCACTCAAACTTTTCGTAACATCCCTCAATCCCTTCTTTCACCTTATATTCTGTATACCTGTAGGTTTCGTTACTCAGAATTAGGTACAGAAAACAACCCTCCGCTCGGCAGGCGGTAACTCGGTATGGGCAACACAGGATCCATCAACTTAGCTTACAGTACTGGACGCATTCTTTGACCGAGATACCGCCCGCTTCACCGAAAATCCGTTTACTGATCAGCTCATTTTGAATTCGTTGGTTCCAGCTGACTCCCGTTCTGATAAACCGGATAAACCTGAAGATGTATCATACCCTCTGTCCGAAGTGGTCAAGACTCGCAGCCGTAAAACATTACAACCCACACTATAGTGTGATACATCCATCCTTCGAAAACTAGTGACGTCACAAGTGGGGCAAATTGGCAAACCCAATCAGTACAGATAAGCGGTACCAAATTTTGGTAGGCAGAGGAGAGTGAACAAGAGTGGGGACACAAAGCCAGGGATTCGTCTAAGCTAACAAGTCAATAAGCAGGCCTTGCACCCGAACTAGTCACATACCATTAAAATTTCTACCCAAAAGCGAAACGAAAATTGAGCGCTCACCTTTGACGCAATGATGAACAGGGTGGTTTCAGGGTTTAGTTTTTTCAGCGTCTCAGCCATGTGGGTCCCGTCAATGTTCGACACAAAGTGCACACGTAGATGGTTCGCGTATGGTTTTAGGCATTCTGTTGCCATGACAGGACCCTGACGAGGAGAAAACCAATAGAAATGATAAGTTGGGAGAGAAACAGTCATTAAGAGCTCGAGCTGCGTAACCAGTACCTCTAGGATCCATTACTGCAACACACCGAGACGTGTGCCCGACCAGAGGTTCTGTGCAAGGACCAGTGGAAAGAGGATGCTAAACGCAAACGTTATGAGCTAAGGGATTAGTCCGTACCAAGTCGGTACTGCTAGTATGTGGTTCTCAAGACGGAAATTCTGTTACAAGTAACAGGCGGTGAGGACGCGGAATGTTGAGGAATTGTGGCAATCGAAAACACGAGGGTCTACATCTCTAGACATGCAGTAAGATAGTCCGGATAGAAAGCAGGCCAGTCATATAATAAGAGCGCGATACGGGCTAACGGAAGACTGTACCAAGGGGCTCCAAATACCTAAACGTCAATTGGTCCACTTACAGGAATGTGTATCATCACCAGAAAGGTTTTTCCTCGAATGGGTGGTTCCACAGCATGCTCCCGAGCGGACGAAGTGATATCCAGGCCAATGTCATTCGGTACTAGACTTGGTGTTTACCCAATCCTAACACCTAGTGGTAGCTGTGGCAACAGGGGAACCCCTGGATCGGAGCGGACCATTGTATAATCACCATCACTGACAGCAACAAAGTTACAAACATTAGTGCCACACTACTGCACAACCAGGTATAATGGTACAAGGTGGTGGGATATAATCTGTAGCAAACATGTCTTCATCCAGTCAATCTGGATAGAAACCGACAGTGCGAACGTCGCTGACATCGGTTAGCCGTCAAGCCTTTCACCCTATCCAGCCAAGCGCATTGCAGATCACGTGAACCTCATCCTGTAAGGCGAGCACTGACGCACCATAGTATCCTCATTTCCTTCTGCCGCAGTGAAGCATTAGTGTCAACACTGATGTTGCTGTCTCTAACGATGATGATGATCTGCCGCTCTAGGTATGGAAAAAACGGCCTTCTCGACAGCCAGTAACTCAACAAGCGTAGCACACGACCGAAGCACCTTAGCATGCGGTACCGAATACAGCCTGGGATGAACCTCGGTGGTCCGGAGTGCAGGCTTCAAACCTGTAGCCGGTTAACGCTGGAGGGGTTCGATTCCGCCTTCTCGGCGTCCTTCTGCTCACCCGTCAGGATGAGACTAGTTGAGGCCAGATGGCTCAGTGGTTAGAGCGCGAATTTACTCACCGGAAGGTCCGTGGTTTGAATCCGACCTCTGCCTCTTGACTTCCCCTGTTTAGGCTTGGGCAACCTGGCAGTATCCCAGCCCTCGTGCTTCTTTCGGGTGGCATGGCAGTTAGGCACCGAAAGGGTGCTACAGCTGAACCATTCCAACAAAGACGTTTCCTAAACTTTTCGAAGATTATCGTCATCAAGTTCAGAAAACTAGTCTACGGTGGAGTTCATTGTTGTTTCTGAGGTAACGGTGATCAGAGACCCGGTGTTTAAAATCTGCTCACAGTTGCCAAGCCTCGCAGCCATATAACAACACAATCTGCACCGTAGTGTGATATACGCGTCCTTTGGGAAGAAGGATGAGTCCCTTAATGCAATATCGCGCAAACTGGTCTCTCAGATTCGTGCACTGACTTCGTTTGCTACACTACGGTCATAGCTAGCGCAACTCCTGAGATAGGTACAGTGCTCCGCAAATTCCAGCGTCTATCCCTGGATTTTTGGGAAAATTTACTTCCAGCAACATGGCTTTGCACTGTGAATGCGAAGCACATGCCGAAGGATCAAGCTACCCAGCTTTTTCAGGAACGTCTGCACTTCTCCCTCCTTAAAAATGAGAAAATGTCATCTGCACATCACAGGTCGACAAGATGCTTGCTCTGAGAGGTCCGAGTACTGGGATTTCTAAGACCCTCCAAAGTGTATCATTATATCACCAGTGAAGAGAGTAAACATATGGAGAGTGCACATTGTTGTCGGACAATATGGTTAATGGTGAAGGTTTTTGGAGTGCTCCCCGTGCACCTTCAGGTGCAATTATGTGAACACACAGCGTAAGATGCTGGCACATTCCTAGAGCACAACTTGTTGTTTTAGAGGAATGATTCGCACCACTGGACCCAGACACCAGGGTGCCTGTACGCCTGTCATTGTCCTAAGGCTTAAGAGCCTGAAGCTATGATCCAAAATCCCCTCTCAGCCGGAATCCTGCTGTCACTTGTACGGACACCACCAAGATAGATCATACGCAGAATACAACTTGCGGCCCATGTACGGCTTTTGGAAAACAGCTAAGATGTGACGCCTAAAATATGAGAAAATAACGACAGTGGTATAAGGAACTGTTCCGGGACAATACTATGCGGACCCCGTGAATACAAGCAGAACTCCAAAAAACGAAGAGTAGGAGCCTTGATGAAATTCGAGAACAGCAATTCAAGGCACCTAAGGTAAACATAAAACACTGTGGGACGAATGAAAATAAATGACGGCGAGGGCAAGATGAAACTACGATGAAACGTTGGGACAGCCTCACAAGCCCCACTCAACAGGTTACACGGAAGTCGACCAACAAAGTGCGACTAGTGATAGCATGAATGGGAAGGAGACTGGGGCTAACTGGCTGAAGAAGACAGTGCGCCATATCTGAGGTCGTGATAATCCCGAGCGAGCTAGGTATAACTAGGTCACCCGGACCAGACGGACTGCCTCCCGAGCTCACGTCCACGCTGCCACGACCCGATTCATATTTGCGAAGAATTGTTCGAACTGGAGGTTTCGAGAAACTGGGGTATGGTAACAGTTGGGTGAGAACACATCTGCTTGTCTAACACTAATTTCTCACAAGGCTGGAAAGTGCTGCCGAAAAGATAATGGACATAACCACACCTCTGTGGCGTGCTTGGCCCGGCCCAACATGGATTCTAGGTGGAAAATCTTGTGTAAAAACTTAGCAGCGCCGGTTGATAATACAGACAGCGTCCATGGGTTCGCAAGAGCAACCCACCATTTGGACGATGGTGTGCTACCGCAAACAATCCGCAAAGGGAAGAGCACCGCATAAACAGATGGAACCATTAATGACACAAAGACGTAAAGTAAGGACGCACTCCAAAAGTAGGAGAGGCTACCAGGAGTCCAACGCTATTCGGAATGCTACCAAATCCAACTCTACCGGGCAGTCAGTACGTCACGTACCAAAAGCGACCGACAGGTTCCAGAACAGGTGCGGGGACTATCTTAAAAGTGCTTGGATAGATGCGATACCTACAGCTTCTGCATTTGTTCCCGCTAGCACATGGAGGGTCAGTGAAAAATAGTGAAGGGGACGAATGATGGCGGAGTCGACCAAATTCCAGAACAGGTTGTCCACACCAACACTAGACAGAATCGAGACGCTATTGGGTCAGCACCTGGAAAGGGCTACTATGGAGGTACCTATGCTAAACCTGGAGCTCACGACAGGATTTCCATGAAGAAAAGGACACGGGGTCAGGCCCAATGTCACCTACAGATCCAAGAATGGACAAGACAAGAGGTCAGCCGATAGATGATGGCGAAATCCAACATCGCTAAACCTCCCATAAACACCAAAATAAAAATAAATGCCCACCAGATCAGACCCTCCAATGCCGATATTGACGATATCCGTGATGGGTTTATCGGTATAGCCTTTCCAGGCACCAGAGATGACTCGACCGCAGAAATCTTTCATATGATTCAGCACCGCGTTTACGCCAGGCATTACCTAGAAAACGATGACCTCAAGAACAGACACTTACATCCTTTCCGTCAACAAGTATTGGGACATTTGAGCGATTCCGAAGTGCAATATGGAGCACCGCACGATTTTCCGTGAAGTTGATCTTTTCCCCGGCAAACATGGCGTCCCGCAGTTTTTCGACATGACTATCTTTAGCCTGCACAATATAATGTTACAAGTACACTCACCAACTTAATGAGTTTGTTAAAGGTATCAGTGTCAATCAAGTTCTTAGAATAATCCAGTAAAATATTACCGTGTGCAAGATTTAGCACTTGACTGACAAATAAAAAGCGATCAGGGGCTTACCTTAGCTCTGTGAACCTTTTAGGGTTCTTCTCAAACATTTCCTTCATGGTGAGTGGAACTTTCTTGAAACTGGCCAGGAATTCTTCCAGTGCAGCCATCGTCTGCCTACGTGACGAACAAGGCTGGGAAATATCGCGTAGTGCGAACGGCCTTTAACGTATTTCTGATGCGAACAAACAATGATGCGTTCAAAAAGTCCAATAGGTTCGCTTTCACGGGTTCACGGATTGATTCACAGGATCAAGGATTTCACTCAAGATTCCCGGGCCGGGTATGTTCTTGTCGTCCGGAGACTTCTGTTGAACCGAAAGGCACAAGCGAAAAAGCGTGTAGCACTGCTCTCTAAGCACTCAGCTTGGGGCAGCTGTCTTGCTAAAGCGAGGGTTCAACTAAAAAGGCGTCTAAAAGTACTTTGAACAGGGTTCTAGAAGGAGCGTGGACAACCGTCAGAGAAAGGTCACTCAACTCACCGAATACCCTAAATGAGAAAAACTGCCGCCTAAGAAATATGTGCGATCAGATCTTGAAAAACTTCCCATGTCCCCGGCGTGTCTTCGCTGGCTCGACGGTGAAAAACCTGTGGGCCAAACCTTGTTCAAACAGGGCATAAGTAAGAACCAGGTCACCTCGGAGGCGGCGATGTTCGAGGGGAAAGAGGTCAAGCGCCGTGAGACGCATTTCGTAGTCCACGGATTTAAGGCCGACAACCATTTTCGTAGCAGCTTGCTGGACAAGCCCAACGAGGGTTACGTCCTTCGTGCGCCCTGGGTAGACAGCTTGGTTGGCGTATTCAAGAAGCGGTCTGACGTAGGCCCCATAGAGTATTTGGAAGTCCATGCAAGTAATACGGGAGAAGGTGCGCCTAATCATCCGTAAAATGGTGAATAGCTTTTGGGCCGATTTCTCATGGTGTAATGATTAGTACAAGTTTGAAGAGAGCCAGATACCCAAATCCTCTTTGGCATCTGTCCTCGTGATGTCATCAGGTCCATTCTCACCATGCACGAGATAGGCTTACACTGAGTCTCCTCCAAATGACATATGGACGCACTTTTCGTCATTCAGAGGAAGGTGCCAGCCCAACGACCACTGTTTGGAGGCGTCTACATCCATATGAAGGTCACTGGCATTGGTACTCCAGGATTTCAAGTCGTCTGCATAAAGTAGACATGGACTTGAAAGAACGTCTGGAAGGTCGTTGACGTATATCAGAAACAGCAGTGATCCCAAAACGGAGCCTTGAGGAACTCCAATGGAAACCGGCGCCCAAGAGGAGTAGGTCCAGCCTTCTTTTACTCGGAATGTTCTGTCTGATAGGAACGCTTTGATCCAGAGTAGGATCTTCCCTTGAACCCCGTAAGACTCGAGTTTGTGGAGCAGCGGGACGTGTGGGACTCGATCGAATGCTTTTGAGATGTCGAAATATATGGCATCTGATATGAGTCCCTCGACCATCACCGGGGTTAAGTTCACCGTAAATACGAGTATGCTCGTCACACAAGAACGGTTTGGGAGGAATCCGTGTTGCACTGTGAATATGAAGTTGTTGGTTGCAAGGTGATCTAGTGTGGCTCACTTCAGATTGCGTTTCATCACCTTGCGCGGTACGCTAGTGGGGTTAATAGGCCTGTAGCTGCCGGGCGATAGTCGGTCACCAGCTTTGTAGATTGGCGTGACAGTCGCTTCCTTCCAAGCAGAGGGAGGGTTGCCTTCGTCGAGCGACTGACGAAACACCAGGTAGAAATTCTTTGCCAAAGTGAGCGGATAAGTGGTACCAAATAATCTCAGAAACATGGTGTACAGTGAACCTGCAGAGACTCACTGGTGTCGCTGTTGTGGAGTCGGGCATAATATTTCCTTGGAAGAGTGAGATGGTGGCAACACACGAGCCGGAACGCGAACTGTATAGAGTAGAGACACAGAGAAATGTTTAGATTCGAACGAAAGCTCCCGCAGATTGGAATGAACATGCCATGGAGGCAGCTGGGGCCAGGTGGGGAGCTGGTTCATATTTGCGGTTAGTGGAACGAGTGGGCGAGAGGGTACGGTCGAGCATTGGAAGGGAATAGTTGCGTGTGGGCTATCAACCTAGGTGTGGCAGTGCCGTGTCATCATCGGCCTGACATACTTCGGTTTCTGGACAGCCCCGTAACGTAGGTCACATTTAAGGCCAGGGCTGGGATGTGCGATTCTTTGAGTAGCGGGATCCTTATCAGGCTGGCCAAGGAAACAAAGGTAAAGCGAAGCCGGCATAACATCGCAGGTTGTTTGGTCCGTTTGAAGATCCTGTGAATGTAGATCATAGGCCAGGTGGAGTGGATAACAGTCAACCAGGTCGTCCATACCTGATATTGCCGAAGTTCAAAGCTTGGGAAGACGAGGGAATGGGATGAGATTAGCAAAGTATGGTGAGTTTGAGGAGACATCAGATGGGATAATGTGCATTAATATACACAGAAAGAAAGACTTCACATCTACCACGATTTGGGTGATGACGACAGGTGACTATATGACATAGGATAGGGATGCGTTTGTACCTAGTAAACTAGCGACCAAGGGTTGGGTTTGCCAACATATGATATTAAAGTTCAAGGGATCTAGTGCAAACCGATATAAGCACGCAGAGTGGTGTTGTGGTTAGGGAAATCAAATGTGTAAGGACTGATGGGAGTGAACCTCCGAGATGATGGACTAGTTAATCTGGTATTTATTACATGAGGTGGACAGTACCGGGAGAGGAAATAAGTGTAGGCGAAATAGTCATCATTCCCCGAAGCCCTGCTATCAGCTTCAGGTTAACAAGTGGTGCATGGCGAATTAAAAGCCTTTGGGCACTAGTCTTGCGGGCTGGTAGCGGATAGTTAGGAAACTATGTATACATATATTTCTCACGGTATATGTTCACTCCCGGGAGCAGTAGGTGGTGGCGTGTGTTTTGTTTAGTTGACTAAGTGGGCTATGGTGCGGTACGACCCCAATTATGACGGGGGAAGCTACAGCTCCGCAAGCCGATGTAGGCCATGGGCATCACAAAGTCTCCAGGCTATTCCATCTGTGTTTTTTACGAATTTCTTTTTTTAACAGACAGGAGGCCAGTTTTTTCTTTTTTCATTGTCTGTGCCACATAACTTTGCCAGTTAAATGACACGGCCGGGACGAGTCCTGCCCAGCAGCAACAAACAGAAAACCACAGTGCTCTTTTATTGATTTCCTGAATTTAAAAGCCATTCTGAAAACCACCGGCGATGGGCGAAGCACCCGTGCTACTAGAGGGGTGGCGGGTATACGAAAGCTCCATGGTGCAACGCAACAGTGTGACCCGCCCTGCTGGACGTACCGATCACCACACGAGGTTTTCATCCCTCGTGCATGCTACCAGAGCTGCAAGGTGGCATGCCACCAAGCCGTCATAATTGCGGCATGTGCATTAATAAAGAACTCCAGCTACCAGATAATTTTATCCGGTCGGGGGAAAGCCAGGCCAGTAAAACAGCTCAGTCATTTCGAACAAGCAAACGACAAACAGCTGCTGGAAAAGGCGGGTCGCGGAGGCAAATGAAGAGGCAGCTACCATGGGGACAATGGGAACGGAACGGAGATGGCCAGAACGTGTGAACCACGGCTAAACGATGACGGGCGCAATGTTGTGCGCGTGTGCTGAATGGGTTGCGAGCGTACAATACGTTCTTAGGTGTCAGGAACTCTGACTTTTGCTTGTTTTATGTTGGTTAGGGTTAAACAAGAAGGGCACCTTTCATTAAACAGAGCGGATAGAGTAGTCCAGGTCAGAGACCCAGCTGGAAGGAGCCTGACATAAGTTGGTTTAAGCAAGTCAAAGAGTTAGCAAGGTATAGTAAAGGGGTGTCTAATTGTTTTTATTGTTTTCATTATTTTTTTCGTCCACTAACTATACCTTTGCCAAACTAAGGAGTGGTCAGGACCCCCTTTATAAAGAACTGGTTCATAAATAGATAATGATAATAATAATAATAAAAAATAATATTTATTCCCAACTGGTGGGTGCCATGCCATCAGGCATGATCATAATGTTGCAGTCAGAACAAAAAATGACTGGCGGGGTTTGTGGGAACAGGGGAATGCTCAGAGAGCGGAAAGTGTCATAAACATTGGGCATTAATAATATTAGTAACTTGTACGAAGAATGCTGGTTGAGGCATGATCAGGTGGTTACAACCTGAACGCGGCAGGTAACAACGCAACGGGCACGCTTATTACGCAAAAAGTCACCATAGTTGTGGGAACCAAAAGAAAGAGGACAACGGGCATAAGGTACGACAAGTTGAAAGATGAAACCTGCTGACCTGAACTAAAACCGAAAACCGTTGCCGGCCATGAGTGACCTTCGGCGGTCGAGTAAATGGCTAGGGTTACCAAATGCAAAATGGAGATGGAAGTTGAAGAATTCGATCTGGAGACAAATGGCAAGTTTTGCCTCAAAAATATGGTTTACATTGAAACTGAGTAGACTCACTGGTGTCACTGTTGTAGTGAGATCAGGTGTAAAAGATAGTTCCGATGGGGAGTTAGTGCATATGCATAGGGCCAGTCGAACACCGTAAATGGAATTGAACTTGTGGAAGAGGCAAACCGAAATTGCGGCAGGAAACTAGGTTGGTTAAATCCGAACGATATGTTCAGCGGGTTAGAAAGTGGCGGTTGCAGCCAGGTGAAAACATTGTTTGTGGTTGCGACTACAAGCTCGAATGGGCGAGAGGCTGCGGTCGATATTCTGAAGAAAGCAGTTACGGGAGTGCCAAAAGACTGGGTACGACAGTGCCATGCCATCATTGCACTGACATAGTTCGGTTTCTGGACAGCCCCGTAACGGTCGTCATGGTTGCCGCAATCGGACGAGGATACTCCTTTCTGTGGCAGCTGGATGCGGGTTGGACTAGTAGATTGACACAACTAGAGTCAGGCCGATGCAGTTGGGTATTAAGCAGGGCAGCTGCGGGTTCACACGTAAGGAAGTTATCTAAAGACTGTGAAAACGTATGTTGATGTGTGATATCTCGAAACTGATCTGGGAGACTGTTCCAGATGCGAGTGTAGTAAACCAGGAAGAAGTAGTGTCGTAGGTTTGTACGCGCTTGAGGGCATACTAAGAGGTTGCCGGATTTACGTAATTCATAGCGTGTAGATGACATTACGTTTGGCCTAGTCTATGCTATAAAAGCACTTCGTTACAACAGACAGTGTAAGTGAGTTTAATTTAGCTTTAACCGTCTGAGCCATAGTGGCTCAAGGCCTACGATTACACAGCGGGAGCGGTAG
The DNA here is from genome assembly GCA_004794785.1 of Opisthorchis felineus. Classification (NCBI taxonomy): domain Eukaryota; kingdom Metazoa; phylum Platyhelminthes; class Trematoda; order Opisthorchiida; family Opisthorchiidae; genus Opisthorchis; species Opisthorchis felineus. The sequence continues at coordinate 93,217 of SJOL01006121.1, forward strand.
GGGAGAGGGCTGGTCTGTAGGAATAACATTTTGGTGAATGAACGTTGGACGTTCTCGAGTGCCAGCCTACAACTTGGGGTATAAAGGGCAGAGAAAGCAGGACAGAATTCCACAATTGGTCGCACGCATAGCTTGAAAGTTGCGACCTTTGCGTTTCGAAGATGGAAGGAGCGTAATATTCGAAAGCAGAGCCTACCTGCTCGGGCAAACTTGAACTGGGCTTGATGAGAAAAACGAAAGGGGCAAGATTATCTGAGACCGAGGACTTTGATCTGTGGAATTAGTGACAGGGGTCCCGTTAACTGTGAACGTATCAGCTGGAACGGAGCAGCGACAGCAAGTTATGTGGGACTTGGAAGAAGAGAAGCTTAGGCTATAGGTACTTGACTAGCGAGTCACTGAGTCTAAGTCTCGTTGGATCTGGCGAAAGGCAAGAGTTTTAGCTGAGGGGGGAATGTGTAAGCGTGCAACCATGCGATCGTTATTCATCCAATCTGGCTCGTCCGCGGTCTACACTGACATGGTCCTCTAACTGAATCGAAATTACCGACGATTCTACTTTGGCTTGACTCTACCTGTGTCCATCTCCTCGTCTAACCCAGATCAAGTTGCCACGGAAATGCGTATTCCCTGTCCGATTGCGGCGACCTTGGCAACCGTTACGGGGCTGTCCAGAAACCGAACTATGTCAGTGCAATGATGGCATGGCACTGTCGTACCCAGTCTGTTGGCACTCCCGTAACTGCTTTCTTCAGAATATCGACCGCAGCCTCTCGCCCATTCGAGCTTGTAGTCGCAACCACAAACAATTTTTTCACCTGGCTGCAACCGCCACTTTCTAACCCGCTGAACATATCGTTCGGATTTAACCAACCTAGTTTCCTGCCGCAATTTCGGTTTGCCTCTTCCACAAGTTCAATTCCATTTACGGTGTTCGACTGGCCCTATGCATATGCACTAACTCCCCATCGGAACTATCTTTTACACCTGATCTCACTACAACAGTGACACCAGTGAGTCTACTCAGTTTCAATGTAAACCATATTTTTGAGGCAAAACTTGCCATTTGTCTCCAGATCGAATTCTTCAACTTCCATCTCCATTTTGCATTTGGTAACCCTAGCCATTTACTCGACCGCCGAAGGTCACTCATGGCCGGCAACGGTTTTCGGTTTTAGTTCAGGTCAGCAGGTTTCATCTTTCAACTTGTCGTACCTTATGCCCGTTGTCCTCTTTCTTTTGGTTCCCACAACTATGGTGACTTTTTGCGTAATAAGCGTGCCCGTTGCGTTGTTACCTGCCGCGTTCAGGTTGTAACGACCCAACCATGCCTCAGTCGGCATGTTCCCTTCAAGTTGGGAAATAAACCTATTGTTATTAATGCATCGGATAATGCCCACTCTTTGTGACGCTGCCCCTATTCCACGCAATCCCCTGTACCCACAACCCCCTCAGTCATGCTTTTATTCTGACTGTACATTACGACCATGCCTGACGGTATGCCACCGACCAGTTAAGAATAAACATTATTATTATTGTTATTATATCGTCCGCAAAAAGAAAGGGTTTATCATGGGATACGGCGTCGAAGACGTCATTGATATACAGTAGGAAGGGGATGGGGCCAAGCAATCTCCCTTGAATGACTCCACTAGTGATCGGTAGTTGGGATGACTGTTTGTCACCAATTTGTGTTATCTGTGACCTATCAGATAGATAGGAGGTGAACCACTGAAGTATGGATCCAGCGGTGCCGACGGAATTGAGTTTCTTCGGTAGGGCTGCGTGAGGGACCTGGTCAAAGGCTCCCTGGATATCCAGATAGACCGTAACAATAGTGTCCGGCATCATAGGCTGCAGTGACGGTCTCAAAGAAGTGAAGCTGGCAGCCATTGACGGACCTTTGAGATAGGAATCCTTACTGTCGGTCATCTATGGCATTTGTAGCTAGGAGGAACCTGATTAACGGGCCTTTGACCAGACGTTGAAGGGTTCGCATTAAAAGAGGGGTATGTTGGATCCCTCTGTAGTTGAAAGTAGTTTGCCTCGATCCGGATTTAAAAAGGGGGCGAACGACAGATCGTTTCCACTGGGAGGGGACGATTCCACATTTGATTGAATGATTAAAAAGATTTAAGACAAGGGTTTTGACATCTTGACCGCCTTGACTCAGGGCGCGTGATGGTATGCTTTCGGCCCCCGGCACGGTGGAGTCCTTGAGGGTTTGAAGAAGGGCTGATGTATCAGCTGGGGAGATGGTCACGTTGCTGAGAGATGGGAAGTTATTCTGTTGTGAAGATGTGAGATGTGCGGATTGTGGGATTGAGCTTGGCAGGAAGAGGTAAGTAGCAGATGGCAGAGTTAGCGTTCAGGTGGTCGGCTATATTGACGGGATTGGTGATAAAACTACTGTCGATGGAACGCAGACAAGTAAGTGAGTGACTGTTTTGGGTACAGCGCCCAAGAAGTAGGCGGCCGAGTAATTTACAGCGGGGGGGGGGTCCCCAAGAGTGGTGCTCTCTTAACGGCATTCGAGGGATACCCGGACTCTCGGTCAGTTGAAAGCTTGCTGCTGAGGAGTACTAGTGATAAATCCCGAGATTTACGATATTCTCTGCCAGCTCGGTTTATTCTGTTGTTCAGGGTTTTCAATAACCTATCATGCCGAGAGATATCGGGGTGAAAACTCTTAATGGGAGAAGCAAGGTAGGGAGAGGTCAATTGGTTTTGGTTGTGCGTTTGTCGAGAGAAAGAAGTCGTTCCAGTCCCGAGAGGCCAGCAAGAATGAAAAAGCCAGCAAAATTACCGGAGTCAAGAGGTGAAAGAGGGAAGGACTCGGAGGAACAGCTTCGCAATACCTGACTGCGTTGCACGAAACGAAGCAGTGATCGCTACCTGGGAAGCATGGACCAACTGCGCCCGCAGCCAGATAACCCTCATTTGTGAATATTAGGTCTAAGGTATGTTGGCCACGAGTGGGGCTGCGTAGAATCTGGGACCAACCCTCTACACTAAGTTGGGCAGGCAGCGAGGCGTAACGAGTATGGTCCAAAATTGGAGACCACGAAATATCCGGTTGGTTGAAGCCACCCAGCACGAAGTTAGACGAATGAGGAAGGACGTGTGCAACGGAGACAACACGGGACAAGTCAGTTATAGAAGCGGGGGGCGGTGGTAGATAGATACAACCCACTAGCACACTGGCCTGTTCTATGGAGATCCAGATGGCCTCTGGAATCCCTTCGAGGCTGGAATCATCAATGGGGATTGCACGAAGTTCCTATTTGGAATAGATGGCACAGTCTCCATTCCTTGAGTTCCTCCTGTCAGAGCGGTGGATATAATAACGAGGGATTGAAACTGCTGTGTCTGGAGTTTCAAATGAGAGTCATGTTTCAGTCACACAAATCAGACTTGGTTGTGCAACGGCGATAACGGGACGGAGAGTATGGACTTTTGGCAGCAGTGAGCGAGCGTTAAACAGCATCATTGATAGGTCCATTGGTGAGCACACCATAATAACTAATAATTTGCTGACCTCGTTTACGGTAGAGTTCGGCGCTAGGAGAAAATGGGTGGGGGAGGTAAGTATACATGAAGTAGAGTTGACTAGGCGTGGGTTCGGAATAGGTCGAAGTGTATTCACCACTGGGGGTAGGGGGTGAATAGTGGCTGAAGTAGGTTTGAATCCACTGCACAAGGTAGAGTATGAGGTTCATTATGGGGTAGGGAATATCTCTGGAAGGCTGAGGTGCAGTTTGAAGGGTTTTGTAGTTGGGAATTGTTTCGGGACATGAAATCATTCGCATCGGCAGGAGGTGTGGAGAGTGTTTTGGTGCAGAAGAAGGCGGTGGATGTGGGGGGATGGGTGGCATCCAAAAATGGTCTAGAGTTGGGACGAAAGTGGGTGAGCAGGAAGGTGGAAACACATAAGGGTCTGAGCTGGCCGCCGGTATTTGCGGAAGTGAGGTTTTACCAAGCTCGTTGTACATGTGGTTTGATGTACTTGTCATGTAATTATGGGGAGGCAGGGGCAAAGTCCAGTTATCTTGTGAAGAACAGGGGACAGATTCCTGAGGGTGTATTTGAGGGTGCCTTACGTATCGCGGCCTTGACAATAATTATTTGAGTCTGAAGGCGTATTTTGGCGGAGTTGGAACACAGAGAGACAACAGTTCAGGGGGTCTGTGACGAGAACGCGTGCTGTCAACGTCTGGTGTAGTCATTGCTCTGGCCGCGTCAGTCGTTTCAGCACCAGGAGAGAGTTCTACTGGGCTGATGGGGGCAGTTGCAGTTTTTTCGGATGATGAAGTGGAAAGTCCATCTGCAGGAGCGATGGGGGGCTCAGGGTTTTGTAAGGCTACGAAGCTAGAGGCTGCTGAATAGTTTGGTGCGAGTTCAGTGCCGGGAGTAACCACAGAGCATTAAGAGTTTAAGGGTACCATGGGAGCGTCAACGCAAGTACTGGCGGTTGATGGGGCAAAAGGTTCAGGTAACTTGTTGGTAAGCTGTCTTTGCATTCGAGTACGGGCGGCTTTAATTTTTATGATTTGGAATTTTTTGGTAGAGGAAAGAAGAGCCCCGGATGTTAGCGGACGCGCGGCATCCTTTTAGTCCCGGAATTGCATTATTGTTGGGCAGCACATGGATGGTTTTAGCTTTCGGAGCCGCCGAGCTGCGCGCTTGGTGTCCAGCATGCCACATGCAGTCAGGATGGCAGTTTTGGTATGCTGAAGCGGAATGCGATCAGGTGCGTTGAATACTAGGACCTGATGCTGGCATTTGATGCGTTGACAAATCTCAGACGCAATCGTGTCAACAAGAATTGACGCTTTTTCTAAATTTTGTTGGATCGCATGTTGCGTCAGGATTTAGGAGACATGCAATCGACTGTATGGTTTGGAGGGAGGACATTTCATTTTCCATCTTGTGCAGACGTGTTCTGAGATTTTTCTGGTCTTCCAGGGCCTGGATCCTACTGGTAGCTGTGAGAGAAGAGTGTTGCCACAAAGATATATCAGTTAGTACTACTGAACAATCTGAGATTGCTTGGAGTGCCGTCTTTGCCGGCCTCGATGGGCGAGGGGGTTGGGAGCTGGGTCTTCTGGCAGTGAGCCGCTTCTTTGGGGAGAGAGATGAGGGGGATTCGGGGTCTAGCCACCGCTTGGAGGAGGAAGACGGGAGAGGTGTCATAATGAGACACTTTGGAGCATACTTTGGTGGAATACGGCTGAGAGAGCTCTAGGGTGGTAGGAAAACTCTAGATCGCATTGCAAGGGTCACAGTCAATCTTAGCCGCCCATGTGAGCTGGTAGTTTAGATAGGACTGTGGAAGCGTGGGACAGTGACAGCACGTCGACAGGGACGATTATGTAGATAAGGACTATACGTGCTCGACGAACTGGGGACTAACACTGACAAGATTAGACCTGCTGAAGAAGAAAGACTTGTTGGCCCTTGTGGTGGCAGCTAATTGGAGGACCAGCGTAAAAAATAGTTATCTAATATAAAAAATGGTTAAAAACTTATGGATGGAATAGAATCCATAAAAAGTTTCTACAACACCTGACCTTGGCCAAAGAATAACCAGCTAAGTGCAAAAATAGAAATGTAATAAAAATGATATAATAACATAATTGATTTTTGTCAATCACTTCAAATCGGCCCTCTAACGTCGAAGTTTTCGTTTTCTAGTGACATAAAGCGGCAAGTGTCAGTGCAAAAGAGTTATCTCACTGTTTATGAACCATAGTAACTATGTGCATGAGATCGGTTTTTTCTTCGGCTTTTAACCAGGTTGGTTTAACTTTGAACTCAGGGGCAAGGAGAGCACGCAAGATTTTTATGACTGACAGACCAGGGTTGTAAAGTGTTGATCGGGATGAAAGTGCTCACTGACTGTTCACGGAATTCCGCGTCCAGCTGTCTGTCAGCGGAAGCATCCGAATTTTCCATTTTGCTTTTTCTGTTTATCCCATCCTAGTTTCACTTCCATACATGTTTTGTGAATGTACCCAAAATGATATATAGCGCTGCATATTTCAGCCGTACATAGATCTTTTCCAAACGATTCTTCTAATATTTAAACGAGAAGTTAAGGTGTGAAACCAGCCCAGTCCGAAAGGCATCGGCACGGGCACACTATTCTTGCATTTTACCAAAGGATTAATGGATGAATATGAATGAAGCGCACCTCGAAACGCAGCCGGGATGCGTAGGATGTACTTAGTTGAGAGATCGGGCACATACGACTTATCAAACTGCATGTTTAATCGTTGGAGTCACCGGTTTGTTCGGTGGTCCGCAGGCGCGGTGGCACGATCTCAGACGTCCGATGACCGTAAGTGGAAATATTCACCGAGCTTTCTATTCAAGCCCAGACGTCCACCAACTCTTTAAGTATTGCGTCCGCGCCCTAACTCAGTTCCTGTCCCAAACGGCGCAAAAGACTTTAGGGTTGACAATCTCCATAAATCTGCATGCCCCTCCCCAAAAACCATCCCTACCCCATGTTGAGACTAATACTCGACCTCCTGCAGTGGAGGAAACAAAAAGCTAAAATGGAAGCACTTTTCGTCCAACGCCTGTGCTGCCAGCTCAAGCTTGCCCTGGTTGTTGAATAAATCTCGGACACCCCTCCTATGAATCTTAACCAGAAACTTTAGCAGGGCGAAAAATGCTGTCTTGTGTAATTTCACAAAGACTCACTGAATGCATGCGGTGTGACGCCTTTAACGCTATTCGTTTTGCAGGGACTCTATTCTTTTTCTCAGGCTGTAATTGCGCCATGCTGGGGTAACCTAATCACCCAACCATGCAGCACGACCATGCACCTGAAGCTGTCATCTTATCCCTTATCCATGTGTACCTAGCAGTATAAATTCCTATAGGCTCGCCCAAATTCCAGGATTAGTTGGCGTTTCCTTCCGCGTGATGCGCAATGGCAAAATGCCACATATACCATCAGTCGGTACTCTACTGTTCACCATAGCCCCTAACCGGTCACTTATCCTCGCCTGCATCCCCCTTGCCGACTCCTTGAATGAGTGTTGGTAAACTTTTCTAAATTTCTGTGATTAATTTTAATCCTTTTTTCCCCTGGCACGCTCAACTACCCAAGAATAATACCAAAAAAGGGCTTGTCAACTAACCACCTCCTTTTGCGCAAGCTACCTACAAAGTCACGCAGGCTTTAGCTAAGTTTTTTGGAACCATCTACTCACACCTCTGCTTATTCTGTCCAGCCCATTCTCTTCACTACCAGCGATCTCATTTGCGCTGATCATTACCGTCTATTTGTAGGAGGACCCCGAGATTCGACACTTCAAGGGTTAGAGACACAGACATGGCCTAGTCGTGCCCTCAATGGCGCTTATGTATCCGAGCCATTGGCTTCAATGCAAGACTCAGTACTGGTCAACCGCCTTGTTTCTCATGGCACGTTGGCGAAGAATATCGGATCTGGGATCACGGATTCACAGAATGACACTACCATGAAGGTCGGATTCCTGAAAGTAACCCCAGAACGTCCGGAGCCTACTGAGACCCCAAAACTCCACCAAAATCTCAACGAAGAAGCCGGCAAGCATCCAGGCCAGTCAATCATTTGACCAATTTGGCAAAAGCCGATGAGTTTTCCGGTACACCAAAGAAGCACGACCGAATATAATCAGTGTTCAGGCATTTCATAGAAGCTCCATGGATGTTGATGTGTGTTCACTAAACGCCTATCGAAGAGCCTAGATCATTGTCAGAAAGTGTCCTTTAAATAACTAGAGGCCGTTGTGACTTTTGCACTAGCACGCACCCGCTTGTTGCAGTAAAGCCATTGCGTTCCTTGTTGGTGGGTTCTTTTTCTGGCACCAGGCACTGAAGCGGGAACGGCAGATATAACAGACGCACAGGATGGAAATTCTTTATGACCCTCCAGGGTTTTTCGTTCTTGTCGATCAGCCGCCTCGGTTTAACTGAGATGCACAAGAAAAGAAAGTGTGTAGCACCGCTCTTTGAAGTTTTTACCGTCGAATATGAGGCCTGGTAGCTCGCAAACTCACGTAAACTCACTCAGAAGCTATTTCAAACTAGTCCTAAAGGCATCATGGACAACCGCCGGAGGAGGGTTACGACGCACACCAGCCACTGGAAATGAGAAAACTGTTATCCAATAAGACCGCGCACTCTAATAATAATGCTGTTACCGACTGGTGCCACGGATCAGCGGGGTATGATGTAAAAACATATTGGAAAGACTCTTTCGAACAAGGCATGGGTGAGTTTCAGGTCCCCCAATAGACGACATGTGCTCGCGGAAAGGAAGTAAAATCTCTCCGGAATCATCTTAAAATCAACGGATCCGGGGCCGGCAGCCGCCTTTACGGTAGATCAGCTGCCTCGCCTAATAAAGGTTACGTCTCTCTTGCTTCAGACAGATTGGTTGACTCACTCAAGAAGCCGTCTAAAGGTAGACTCCACATAGTGTCTGGAAGTGTGCGAGCAATACAAAGAAAGTGTGAGGAATAAGGTATGCTTTTTAGATCGATTTTTGATGGAACGAAAGGAACATACCTGAAGGGTGCCAGCCACTCAAGTAATTTGGCACCATGTTGTCCGATATCCTCAAACACATTCTCAGCACGCTTGAAAGAGTCATTCGGTTGGCATCCTTTGGACGGCATGTGGACACTTTCCGTCTTTCAGAGGAATGCGCCTGTGGAGAAACCAATGCTTTGAGGTGTCCACGTATATTTGAAATGCGGTAGCTTTGAAATTCCCAGGATTACAGTCCCCAGCGAATTAAGAGGTGGATTTGACATTCCATTAGAAACTAATTGATGCAGATCGTGGAGAGGTAGGCCAAAAGCCCGTGGGCTGTTGATCGATAAGTGGCCACCAGATATGTAGACTGAAGTGACAGTCACCTCCGTTCAGGGTGAAGAAAGGTTACCTTCGTCGAGCGGCTAGTAGGACAGAAAAATTATTTAACCAACCCCAGCCCTTAGTTCCTGAGGCTCCTTGGGTGCCGTCAATCCTTCCCCAACGAACAGAAGGGGCTTGCACGTTGGAGTTTACAAACGTTCTCCTTCGTAAAGAACGACTTGTTTGGAGGATGTTCATTGCACCGCCGTGCCAAGACTGAATGCCATGGAGTCACCGGGGCAGGATTAAAGCCCACGGCGTGTTCTTAGACTTTGTCTACCACTATTGGGTCAATTGTGGGTTGCCTCAAGAGAAAGTTTGTTGGCCTGTTTTCTTGGCGTCATATCATACTAATTTTTTAATTGTTTAACTCGTGTGAGGCGTCATATTGCAATCTGGCCCAGTAAGGTAAGTTGCTGGATCCAAAATTTACAGCCATTTGGTATCTTGTGAAAGTTTTGCTCGTCCTCTGCTTCACTTACAGTCTTCGTTTTGATGAAGGGTGGAAACTCCGCCTCAAGGAAACACCGAATCTCCCCTAGCATATTCTGGTCTTTTCTACTGGGGAACCTCCCTATCGCAAAGCGACAGTGGTTTCCGCATGATGTAGTTGGTATGACAGAGAGCCGATGGATATACCGTTAAGGGGGAGGAGAAAAAGTCTTGGGAAAGGGGGTAGACAGGCCTCAAAGATGGTGAATGGACACTTTGTTGCCATGCAGAGGAAATACGGGAAGCCGTCGGTGTTACTTTTTCATCACTGCTTGTAAGGGCGAGGAGCGTGAGAGTCATCTCTCATTGTGGCCGTGAGTATAGGAACAGCAGTTCACCGGGATGTGGGCCCTCGCTAGAAGGCGGGTATCATCTCACCTTTGGTAGGCTTGGATGAAGACGAAGTCTCAGGCAAACTTAGCAGCCAGCGTCACATGGGATTTGGGACTTAGAGTGTGGAGTTTTGTCAAGGAGCTTTCGAAGTGGACCAAATTACCGGTGAAGTTAATGGCCATCAGAGATGTGAGCGGAAGTGTGATAACGCCTGTTTTTTAAGATACCAATGTTAATTTCACGTTTTTGCTCGTCAGGGAAACTTCATAATAGCCCTGACAATCCCAAGAAGCCAAGCTATCGGTTCGCTGCAGTGTGTTAACCTTGATAGAGAAAACGTCTGGGTGGGACCTGTTCACCGGCGAATCTTCGATACACAGCATCTCCCACTCCAGTATTAGGTGATCGTTGAGTCGCTGGGGATGGCATACTTTGGGCTCATCGACCATGAAGAGCCCATTGACAAACACCAGGGCCAGAATTAAGGGACCTTAAAAGCAGCGAAGATCAGGTGGACTGCAAGGGTTTTGGTGGCATCCGTGATGGATTGGACTCTAGCAAAAAAGAACTCTTTCCGAAATAGGGGTCTTGAGAGATAACCAGCTGGCTTCTGAGGTATAAAAGTCGCCGAACACCGTAAAGCTGAGTGCTAGAAGTTGAAAGGAGTGGGAGGTGGCTATATCGTCTCCAGAGTGCCTGAGGGGGCGGTAAGTAAGATTAATTCAGCGGTGATCACTGGCCCGTAATTCAAGAGAGTAAGAGGCTCTATTTGGAAAAAGTGGAGGGATTTAACTCAAAGGGTGTAAGAAGCAGGGGGAAGCTGCAGTCGGCCTAAGGTGGGACCGGAAATACATCGAGCGTGTCACGTTCACAATTAATCTTGTGGTTGCCATTGGGACACTTACGGTTGTTGCTGGTACAACAGGTGCCCAAAGGTGGAGGTATAGGTCACAAAATAGCTAGAAGTGATCACGGGATTTGGAGCCGGTGGACTGGTTTTTGTGGAATCGGGGTAGGAAACAGCTCCAGGGTATCCGGAATTCAAACTTGAGTGAATGGGTACGTACTCAGAATTTGGGCAAGGTTTAGTTCCAGAGTATTTGGGAGCGTTTGGGATTAATAGGGGCGGCTAAGCCCTCAGAGTTAAAAGTGACAGAATAATTTGATTACCTAGAGGGTTTAGGGAGTTGTTTGGGATGGGGATTTCTCCGGCGATCCTCCAATATACTGGCACGTGGGCATTGGCGGCGAGAAAGACAACAAACCAAAGCACATCCGCTGTTTGGAACGCACTGTGTCGATGCTCAGTAATGTGGCATTTGGTCGCAAAACCTTTGGATCGGAAGATGGCATTCTTAACAAGTCGCCTTTACAACGGGATGTGAAACGGTTTAACCCTACTGGTTCGAAGTTGGTGGCGATATTGGCCTGTGATGCTGGTAGCCGATTTGCATCATTTCATTCCATGAAGCGTAGGTGATACCGGACAGCAGGTAGACGGTTCTGTATTACGAAGTCTCCTAGCTGTGTACTTGGAGTTTTCCTTGCACAGCCAGACGGTCAGCTGCACCATAAACCAGAACCAGGTGGCTACATGCCAGCAGCCGTGGAATCTCCGACGCAGGGGTGTAGATAAAGACTGGAGCCTTTTTAATTATGCAGCAACGGGGTTTATGGAACGTGCGATGGCATGTGGCATCTGAAGAGAAAAAAGTTCAATTTCCAAATTCTTGGGCCCCATTCTTCGTAGCGTCCACATGAACCTGAGCAGTCTGTGGAAGTTAGCATAACCGAACAGTCGAAGACTGATAGTGACTCTCACAAAATAATGGGGTAACGAAATACTAGGAGGACTAGCTCCGAACACAACTGGACTACACAATTCGCGGATTCACGGATTCACGGATTCAAGGACTGATACACAGGATCGAGGCTTTGACCCAAATTTCCCGGGTGCGTTTTGTTCTTGCCGTCCAGCGGCTGTCGTTCACCTGAAAGGCACAAGCGAAAAAGGGTGTAACACTGCTCTTTAAGTTTTAAGCGCGGGGCAGTATGCTTGCCAGCACGAGGACTCGCATAGGAAAGTGTCTAACAGTGCTCTGAACTGGGTTCTAGAAGGAGCGTGGACAACCGTCGGAGGAAGTTTATTCCACGCAGCTACTGCACGAAATGAGAAAAAAATTTGTGTGATAAAAATGTTCGATCTGAGCTTGAAAATCTTCTTACCATGTCCCCGCCGTGTGTTTGCTGGCTCAACGGTGAAAAACCTGTTGGCCATACCTTGTTCAAACAGGGCA
>SJOL01006121.1:114040-196185 GCA_004794785.1 Opisthorchis felineus
TGGCCAACTGAGTGTACGAGGGACTATCCGGTTCGTTGTGGTCAGGCTTGTGGCTTTGGCTGTCGGGGTCCTTGGCGACGACTAAGTCCACAATCGAAGAGGTCACTTTCAACGGAGTGGAGCTGGAGATTGGTAGCTTCACATTCCCAGTGGTTTTAGGGTTCTTGCAGCACTCCCCGATGTCGTGGTCAACGCATGTGGTTGACCTGTCGGTAGGCTTTGCCGCTTGTCTCTGAACGTCTGACCCAGTCCAGTTCAGAATTTGTGAGTTGGGTGTGGGGATCACTGCTGAACCTTTTTTGCCTGTTACGGAAAGAAGCGCTGATAGCTCTACGTATTTTGTGCGCTGCGTCCTCGTGAGGCTTACCTCCTCCAACACATCGCTGCCTGGATAGTCAAGGGGTCTGCGGTGGTCGAGGAGGATCTGAATTTCGGAGTCACCGTCGGTTGTGTCGGCGTGCTTTCAGGAGCGCAAGGGGCTATAACTACAATCGGTTTCGCTATACGTTTGGGGTCGGCCGAACTGGTGCCAAGCGGAAAACTTTTTTGCACCTCTCCCCTAGAACTGCTTTGGCCCAGCTTTCGCGCCTCTAGAGGGCTATCCTCAGATATAATCCTGATCGTTGGGCAGGCCTTTTGAATGCTGATAGCCCGCTCCAAGGTTTTCCGTACGGCAGAACGGGAGAGGAGGGTGACCAGAATTCCAAGTGTTCGCTTGCTTAACTTTTGACGTAGCCAATCTGCTTGAAGCAATTCGTGGTTGGGCTTCGTGATGACACTGCCAAGGAAGGACTATGCCTGCTTCGTTGGCGTGAATTTTCTGGAGAACCACCACCCAGATTATCAGCCTGCTCTCGCTTACGCGTCTGTCCACTAGAGACGCCGTGGTGGTCTTTACTGCCGCATCAGAGAGCTGGATGACTTTCTTCGCGGCCAGCGGACCCGGGATGGATAGCGCAAGGTACTCGTTTAGCGAAGAAATTTCTTTATCAACTTTCGTCCATGTCGCTGTATTCTTTGCGTTTGCATCCTCCAGAGCTTTGGAACGAATCTTCCGTTTCGCTTCGAGCGTCCCGTTTAAAGCGAAACAGCCACACTGGCCTATTCAATTTTGCGGTGCAGATTTAGTTCCTTTTTTGGTGGCCGTCTTCTTAGTTGTGGAATGCATTGCCCCCCTAAGGTAAAGGCAGCTAGCGCAGACGAACGGGTCAGGGGAGTTGGCCAGGTGGCTTACCTGGTCACCCTGTGCACCAGTGCATTTAAAGTGCCACGAAGACTTGCAAGAGTGACATTGCATATCACGTCTAACATTCGGCGGACACCCATCTCGTCCACATCTGTTGTGGTCCAACAATGGCTGTGGAGTGCAGCTCGAATTGATTTGCTTTATCATTGAGAATGGGTGAAAAATAGAAAATGAGTGCGAAATAACGGAGGTTATGACGTAAACTTTATGTTAGAGTGAAAACAATTCAACAAATGATACTCGTGAACTCTGTAAATAGATTGAACAGTGAAAGAATTCTTTCACAAATTCGCACGAGGAAAAAACTAATCCGATTTCGAAAGTACCGCGCTTAGCCAAAAAATGGAGTGACCATTTTCGTCGGGATAGAATTATTTGGTAGTTTTTGACTTGCCCTTCACCGATGAGTTCTATTTTTAGTATCAGTTTTTGGCCCGCATAGAACCTTTCATGTAAGCTTTATGAGCAGCTCATCTTCGGCTGCACAGGACAAGCCCGTACGCGTCAGTGTTCAATTAATCAGCTGATTTGCACCTTCATCAGCTTTTTGGTCTGTCCAAGTGCATCAGGCTACCAAGATGTTATTCAGGCTTGGGTTCATGGTATTAAGAAGGCACCAAGAAACAAGTTTCCGCAACAAGTTGGCGGAAACACTTGGAAATCGAACTCCAGAATGCCAGTTTTACATACAGGATTGTTTTTAATTTTGCAGCAGTAGCAAGCAAACGTTGGAAGGTCTCAGTTGAGGTAAGTCAAAGCAACCTTTCACTAATTGGAAATTCGAATCCCGACCACGACCGAAACGAAGAAATCCTCTGTTGACGCCGTTGCGAATAGTATAGTTGAATTTCATTATGATGCAGAATCCAGTTTCACCTTTGAATCACGGTTCCGAAGCTACGAAGGCATTTTTTGGACGGAATTTGTGGATTTGAATGATGGTTGGAAATTACAACTGTTACTCCGGAAGCTCGAGACGATCAAGCATGGCAACTTCATCTACTTTACCCTCCCCCAAACCCCAAAAGACTTTTTCTTCGAAAAACTTGTACAACTGTTGGGGGATATTTATTGCGATTCGTCTCCTGTACTGAACGTTCGCTTCAACTGCTTGAACCTGGTTATGTCGGACAGTAATGACTATCTTACGTATGCAAACGTAGTATCCCGTCACTGTGGAAGATTAAAACTCAGGGAAATGACAGAGGATAAACTTAAATGGCTCTTCGTCTGTGGGCTACGGTCACCAAGAGATTTTGATATCCGAACTCGATTCACAAGCAAGATTGAGTAGGATCCATCAATGAACGTCCAAACAGTTACCACGAACTGCCAACGTTTGCTTAACCTCAAGCACGATACAGCCACGATAGAACGCAATCATCTATCCCAATCTGGCCAGTTTCGTACCATTTTGAAGACTATTCAAAGGCCAGGTGCAATAAAGCAATCGGTGGAGTTCACTAAGCCACCTATGCCATGTTGGCAGTGCGGTGAAAGGCACTTCGTCCGTTTCTGCCCTCTCAAGAACCATCAGTGTCGGAAGTGCTGCAAGAAAAGACACAAGGAAGAGTGTCGCCGAACAACTTTCTCTCAACAAGGTGACAAACTATTCAAGCGAACAGTGCGCCTTTCAAAGCCACATAGCAAACCAGTACCAGTCACTTTCAACCCGAATGGGAAACGTTAGAGGAAATTTGTCCCAGTTGTCCTGAATGATGCACCAGTAGGTCTGCAACTTAATAACGGCTCCGATATCACAATCATTTTCCAAAGATGCCTGGAAAATAATGAGTAAACCTCCTTTCAACCCCATAAATCGTGTTGGTCAACGCTTCTGATGGAAAATTACGGTTGACAGGTGAGCTTCCTTGTGCTGTGCTGTGCAACAATACTCTTCACTGGAATATGATACTTGACGAATTTACCACATTCGGACCTTCCTGGCCTGGATTGGATCGACCGGCCGAAGCTGACGGAAATTCCCCTGAACATCGTATGCAACTTTGTAAACTTGTATGTCTCCCAAACCTCAAAATGGACAGAACAGCTTTTGAGAACTTATTCGGGTACGTTCAACGGTACCTTCAAGATATGTTCAGAGACAAAAACCGTTCTGTTTTTACGTAAGAGTACTAAACCTGTGTTCCGACCAAGGAGGCCTGTTCCATATACGGTCTTGCCTGTAGATGACTGAGAGCTACAGAGGCTGCAAAACGAGGGAGTCGTTCAACAGGTGAATCATTCAGAATGGGCAGCGCCGATTGTGATAGTTAAAAAGCCCAAAGGCAAAGTCAGGATATGTGCAGACTTTCCAACTGGTCCCAACGCGACACCAGAGGATCACCAATAACAATAATGTTTATTCCCAACTGGTGGGTGGCAGGCCGTCAGGCATGATCATAATGTTTTAGTCAGAATAAAAAAATGACTGGCAGGGTTTGTGGATACAGGGGATTGCTCGGAAAGGGGACAGTGTCATAAACATTGGGCATTACTAATAATAGTAACTCGTAGAGAGCATGCTGATTGAGGCATGATCAGGTCGTTACAACCTGAACGCGGCAGGTAACAACACAACGGGCATGCTTATTACGTGAAAAGTCACGACAGTTGTGGGAACCGAAAAAAACGAGGACAATGGGCATGAGGCACGACTAGTTCAAAGATGAGGCCTACTGACCTGAACTAAAACTGAAAACCATTGCAGGCCATGAGTGACCTTGGGCGGTCGAGTAAATGGCTAGGGTCACCAAATGCAAAAATGGAGATGGAGGTTGAAGAATTCGATCTGGATACAAATGGCAAGTTTTATCTCAAAAATACCAGGTGCCGTTTTCAGATGAATTGTTTTCCAAGTTAAACTGTGGAAAAGGTTTTGCCAAGTGACCTGTCTGATGCGTATTTGCAGGTTGAAGTATCAGACAAGAGTAAGCACCTTCTTTCAATCAATACACGGAAGTTTCCAATACAACCGACTTCCATTCAGTTTTGAGCCCGCACCGGCAATATTCCAGCAGCTAATGGACATCGCGCTACAAGAACTATCAATCGCCGTTGCTTATTTGACTATATTATCATAATCGGCCCTGACTCATACAATCTTTGTAAACGTCCCAATCAAGTTCTGGACCAAAACCACGGCTAGGAATTCCAACTTGGAAGTGAAAAGTGTCCATTTTGTATGGATTCCATAATTCATAATCGATCGCCGATGCCTAAGACCACACCCAGAAACCAAAGATGCCACCAAAGAAATGCCTCCACCCAAGGATATACCTACACTGAGGTCATTTCTGGGACCCATTTGTCATGACAGTGCTTTTATGCTAGCAACGCATGATGTCCGTGGCCCACTGAACCGTCTGCTACTCAGTGTCTTTTAATGGAATTGGGACGCTGGTTGCCTAAACGTTTTTCGGAAAATTAAGTCTATGCTTACCTTTGACCTACTTTTGACTCATTACTACCTGTCGCGTGATATCACGGTTGTGACAGATGCATATAGTTACCGCGTGGGAGCCGTTCTTTCACATACGTCTGAAGGTGGTTCGGAAAAAGCCACTGCCAATGCAGCTGGATCTTTGACACCTGCAGAACGTAGTTACAGCCAGATCAGAAAAGAAGACTTGGCGATCGATTTGCTTTGAAAAAGTTTCACAAGCTACCTTAAGGCCGCAAATTCATATTAAATACTGGCCACAAACCATGTGTTTGGATCAAAAAAAAGGCGTTCCTATCTGTTTTACGAGTCGACTCCAAAGGTGGGCTAAAATGCTACTTGGATACAACTTAAGCATCATGTTTAAATCGAATGACAAGATGAACTAGGCGATGCGTTCTGTGAGCACCAACGGGACTTTTGGTCGGTGCGTCGGTTGGTGTACCAGTCCCCCGCGTGCTTGAAGGGGCGGAGCGGTAATGCTTTGACGTTCCATCGAGAGGCTTAGGTAGGTGCTTCCCGCAAACTGATGACAAATGACGTTCATTGTTTCTCTTGCAGTCGCAAAATAACTCGGGCGAGCCTGTGGCAAAGCCCCTAGTTATTTTCCTCGTATGCAGAACTAATTTTTTATGTTGTAATATCAGGTCCGAAACAGCAGCACCCAAGTCAGAGCCTCATTGTTCATGACGCGCTAGAGATATGCACGGGGATGGGAGGCTGGAAGTCCACAGTGATCACGAGGGGGAGTATTCTCCGTCGTCTGATCACCTCAGCCGTGACGTCCCCTAAGTAGCCGTCCAGAATCCGAAGTATATCAGGGCAATGATGGTATGCTATTGCCATAACCCTACTGACGTGACATCTGCAAATATTTTCTTCATACTCTTGAGTATCTCCTTACATGCAGCCACGAACAAACTACTTGTCTATTCAAAACCGCCTCTAAGAGTGGTTTGTTCGAATCCGCCGAATAATACCCCGGGGTCAATCATCTTGATATTCCGGTAAACTTTCAGGTTGCCCCGCCCACAAATTCAACGCCCATACTTACGGTGCCTGTTCGGTCCACGCTGTTAGCACTACTCCCCTCCAACAGTGATATCAGTGGGTCCAAGCGGTTTCATTCTATACTATGCTTCTGAGATGCAAGCTGCCATTCATTCCTACTGCGAATATTTTACCTCATCATTTCCTTTTACGCTCTTTATGACCATGGCTAAGTACTCACTTTTCAAGGTCACCCAGGGCCAGCAACTGCTTTCAGTTTGAGTTCAAATCCATCGGCTCTATCAGTGAGATAATCGTAAATCCCCGCCAAGCTGTTTTAGTTTCTTTTTTCCCGCAGTTTACAAGTACTTACCACTTGGTAATCAGGTCCTAATGGCTTTTCCTTCCCCTCCGTTGTGTTGTTGCCCACCACGTTCAAATTGTAACAATGCGATTATGTCTTACTTGATATGTTCTCTACAGGCAGGGGAACTGGCATATTATTGTCTTACTTCTCGGGGCCGAGGTCCCATCACACTCGGGGAACTCAGGTGATTAGTCATCCCTGCATTCACCACTAGCAAGGGCGAATCTTACTGGGCCGCGGATTTGGTAGACCGCTAGCAGCATGCAGTGCTCGGAACGGTGTTGCGCGGTTGCCTTGGCCGCGCGAGGAGGGGACTGGCTCAATTTTTTCCGATTGTGGTCTTTGTTAAAGCTTAAGACTAGGGTAAGGAGTATTGGTAAAATCGAGGACCACGCGGAAAAAATGATTGGTGCAATCGATTGTGAATGATGACATACAAGAGGAAGAAGTTAAAACTCGAGGAGGAGACCCATAGGGTTCTAGTTAGGCTTAGGCGCACCAACATCACACGCCATCACGGAGATGGGTTTGGGGATGGGGTGTGTGAAGAGACAAAATAGGTAGAAACACGACCTCCTAGTGCGGCGGGGCAGTCATGACCTATTGTAAGATTAGCGCTACCTCGGAGCCTAAGAACAAGCCGCAGAGGTGGAAGGACCAACAGTTTTGGGTTCGAAACTGACGTCAGAGGAAATGCTACAAAAATCAAATAAAAAGCACGAACACCCAAGTGAATGAAGGCGAAGTTTCTTATGCGCATACGGGGTAACTTGGGAATTGTAACAAAATATATTTCAAGAAATGGAATGAAATGGAAGAAACGAGTGCTGTGAAACCACTTACTTAAGTTAGTTTGTAATGAAGACTGGCTAACATACTACACACAGTCCAGTTTTATCTCGTCTGGCAAACTGGAAACATAAGCCACAGACTGAGGTAGGGACAGAAACGCAATGACGCACTGGGACCAACCATGGACAATGTAGTGGGGCAAGTTGTGAGCGACTGAGAAGTAAATGAAGTCAGCTAGGTTTATAGCTGAAGGGAGCATATTTGCTGGCAAAATACTGAACGACTGTGAGGCCTTTGATGCGGAAGCCTCCTTTATTCAACTTAACTTTCGCTTGTCTTTTTGGCCCTCTCGGTATAGTAAAGGCAATGCTCTGTAGAGGGATGTTCAACGTTAGGCTATTGTATCCCGATCGCTCTACATGCCCTAAGTACAAGTTCGAGAAATGGCTGCCGATTAACATTTACACGTGAGGTGTTTAGGGCCAGTAAACAACAGTTTTGTGGCTCCCTATATTAACGAAGTACGAGACCAGCCGTCCAAAACGTCAATTTATAAAGTCAGCCTGACCTCACAATTTACGACACTTAGACCGTCTTTGTTTAATGAAGCCACAGATCCTACAATCGGAGGAATTCTAAAATAAATGAAGCACAGTCCGACGAAAGATTTCGGATGCTACTCGTAACCTTATTTCCCTGCCCAAGAAGTGTCAGAAACCGTGGCGGCCAAACCTCAATTAGAGCTTCTGCTTTCTTTTTGCTAAAAATAAAACAGAGAAAGTTGGACATCTGAGAAGAAGAGTGGTAAAAATATCAGACAGCGACGTTGGGAAAAATCTGTCAACAAGTTGCCATGTCTGCTATATTTAGGTGCTCCTCCGTCAACAGCGGTCTGCATATTTCACCACACGGAGTACCGAAATGGCAAGTGTTTTTAAAACCCTGGCAGGCGTGTCTGTAAATGCCGGAAAATTTTTTCACATGAACATAAGATATGACCGCTCAGTCAAAACAGAATCCCAAGGTCTTCCATGTGGCCATTTTTTGGCCAACCGTATATTTTGACTACCCAGGCACCTCTCCTTCGTCCGATCGTTTCATAAATTAGTACTGGATGGTTCGGCGTTTGTTGGGTGTGCAAGCAGTTCTTAACCTTTTAGTTAACTTAAAAGCGCAGGTGGATGACAAACTAGTGCTCAGGAGGATGACCTGAGTGAAAACCGGGACATGTCGTAAAACGAATGATTGATATCCTGCCAGCCTAGCAACTCCTGGCCCTAAGAGTTCTTCACTTATTTTGACCCCGACCATTTAACCATTTTTCACCAGCCCAAGAACATACATCTATCTCTCCAAGCTTTTAGGATTTGTTCGTCTTTGTGGGGATTACGCTATACATAAGCACGCGAGCGACCTCCGTTTGGGGATCTTGTAAAATTTTTATGGCATCCAGGTAAGGAACGTCACTCTCATCGACCATCCAAAGCCGAACTCCATCGAACCCACGGTGGGTGAGGACACAAAACTGATATATCCTACCCACCACTGCATCGGAGTATTTACTTTCTGAGCCACTTCGGGCCACACCTTACTCTGGAAGGCAAGCTATAAGGCTCCCTCATCTAAGTGACGGGGGCATCCCCCACCACAGTAGCATATTCAGAAAGGCAAGCCCATTAGGAAGTTCTTCCCAGCCGCTCTTGTATGGTGGGTCTCCATATTCTCCATGTTCCCCATATTCTCCATACATTTCAACAACAGAGCCATCGAAAAAACTTGATAGGTCAAAACAAGGTAGTATCATGATTTGATGACAAAAGTCCATCTCTTTAAGTTATTAAGGTAATTAGTTAGCTCAGCCCTCCGTCTGAACCTTCCAAGCTATCTTTCCCATCAAAACAACCAAGAAAGGTGCATAACGTTTAATAACGTCAAAAAACTAGGCCAAAAACACATGTACGAGCCTCGTATATAAAAACCATGCGGCGACAACATTCTGGAAAGTCCGACGCCTTCTATACGCGCTATCGGCAACTGGCTTTCAGTGGATGCCGGATCATGACTGGCTGTTGAATCCAAAACTTCGGCCAATCAAAGCTCACCTTGATGCTGGACAGGAAAGCTACTGGACATTCTGGCCAATGGCGTACGGGGTAGGCTTTTTGGCCGTAACAGCACCTAAGTGTAAGTGGCAAAGCGGTCTCCTTGCGGGATCCTGCCTAGCACCCTACTTCTACCAGATTTTGAGGAATTTCCTGGCAAACCCACTGACACGTATAGAATTTGGCTCAAAATCGGGAACACGTAGCTTATCGGAAGGAGCCGCCAAAATGAAAAAAGGCCTCTGCGTATTTAAGAAGCCAGCGTCAGCTCATGGATGTACTGGCGTGAATCAGTGAATGAGAGGTCGTGCCAAAACACGGAAGGGGTCTGTCTGCCGTTTAAAAGGGTAGACTATTGTCCCATGGAATGTACCGCAATTAACCATTTTAGGGCCCAAAAATGATTACTTCAAACTTCGAAAACACATGTTATTCTGAACACTCCTCGATAAGATTGGAGTTCCTTTCCAAGCAGAACATGCCAAAGCGTACGGGCACACAGCTTACTGTCTTAATTCTCTTATAAGCCCAAAATTCGTGTTATTGTCTCGAGTGATTCCAAGTTGTGTTGTGGTCACCTATATCCCAACTCACTTACATTGTGATAGCCTCAGTGCACCATGAAAAATGAGCTCAAATGGCAACGTTCAACGGAGTATTGGGCATACCTTCTTCCGTATCACTCGCATGGACTTTTAGATACTCTATGGGGCTTACGCCAGAGCGATTCTCGAATATGCTAACCAAGTTGTCTACTCAGGACGCAAGAGAGACGTGACCCTCATTGGGCGTGTCCAACGAGCTGCCGCCAAAATCTTCGCTAACCTTAAATTCGTTGATTATAAAACGCGCATCGCGGTGCTTTACCTCTTTCACCTGGAGCATCTTCACCTCCGAGGAGACCTAATGCTTACTTATGCTCTGTTGTAGACAGGTTTAGCCAACAGGTTTTTTCACCTAACTAACACACGCTGGGGACATGGTGAGAAGATTTTCAATGTTAGATCGCACATATTTCTTAGGCAACAGTTTTCTTCATTTATGGTATTCGGTGCGTGGAATAACCTTCCTCCGACGGCTGTTCACACCGCACCTGGCACCCCCTTCAGAGCACTTGTAGACGCATTTTTATGCGAGTCCTCGCGCTGACATGCTTACGGCTCCGCGCTACGAATTTAAAGGCAGTGCTGCGCCCCTTTTACGCTTATGCCTTTCAGGTGTACGGAAGCCGCTGAACGACAAAAGCAAACCCGACACGGGAAGCTTGGTCGAAACCTCGATCCGCGGAATTAATCCGTGAACCTCGAGAAAGAGAGTAACAATTAAACGAGTTAGGAAAGCAGTTGGTGTTTGTGATACCCCCTTTGCGAAATTGCGGCTTTACGTGTTCAGAGGGCAACAGTAACAATTATTCATTTGAACACTGTGCAGCTGGAGGTTGATGGTACCCATAGTGCTATCGAATCGATGATACAGTACGTGTTGTAATAACTTCTGTGGCGCAAAGAAAGCAGGAGTTGCTTGCTTCGTTCAACGGATTTTTGAGACGCAGATGTGAGGCAGACTATTTTCAAGGTTAGTTCGTCCAACTGAATGCAATTTCTGCACAGGTTTTATGGTCAAAATCTTGATTTGATCTAATTTTACACGTATATCCAAGCTCAAGCGGCCCTCAGACACCACTTTGCTAATCGATTATTTGGGTACACCGGTGAACCTTCCCAAAGAAGAGTTGTTCCGGACAGGCGAAACTGTTGAGAATGATATAGCCAGTCATTTTGCGTATTCGGGCGGTTTGCTTTACTGATTTCCAAAGCCAAATGTTTGAAAGTGAAAACTTCTCTTTTATCATCAACGCGGATATAATTTTACCTTCAAAAGAAGTGAAATATAGCGGCGGGAATCCTTCTAATGCAGAAGGATAGCTATGCAACCCCTTATAGTAAACCACACAACGGGTGCGTGTAAACACTGTTTTAATGCCTACAAAACTAAGACACCATACGATGAAACGTAAACAACATCACCATCGTAGGACTTTGATCCATCTTGACCGTTGTGGTGTTTTGTACCTTTCTTTTGCATCCAATAAAACATTAAGTATTTTTTCAGTTACATAAACGTTTTTGCTTGGATACGAAAAACTACAAAAACGCGCTACTTTACTTTTACACACAGTACAAACGTGGTCACGTGCTTCGACTTTCTCTTCTGATTTTGCTCGCGCCTGCAGGGGTCATTCGCGAGTTTCATGTACCAAATCTGTTATCAAAACATTTCAGACTATCTTCGGATATTATTATATGTGCAAACTGTTCAAAAGAAGACCCCTGGACAACCATAATAGGATTATTATTTATTCGCTGACTTAGGCCAACGACGAACTATTTTAAAGAGAACACTTCTTAGCGGGTCTGTTCCATTTGACCCTCTTTATTATGGTATACTCAATCTGGCGTTATCATTTTGCGACACACTCCTGCTAAAGTAGCTTTTAGGGTAGCCAGACCACTACACCTCTGAGCAGAAGTGTTAACGTGAGTTCATGGATGTTTTTTGAGACGGCAAAGGCGAATTTTAAAAAGTAAACGCGGTCACTCGTCAGAAGTATGAAAGCCCGATATTCCTTCACGGCATTTCCGGACTTTTCCCCAGTGAATACAGGTCTACGCCCTCCTGCATAAAACACAGTTTTGGGCCATCTGTACGTCAGCTGCGTTAGTGACTCCACTCTAAGATGGTAAGAGTGTAGATCTTTCATCACAGCATTGCAAAAGATGGGAACGAACACCGCTATATTTAATACATATTGTCTCATCCACAGTGATTGATAGGTACTTCATCTTGTCCAACAAACATTCCCACGAATTATTGTTTTTGTCGTGACTCCAGTTTTTCCTAATGACTGCGTTAGCCACTAGATTCCCGCAATAATTCCGGGCGAATCACATTTAAAGCTTAGATCAAGAGATGATCGTGATCATAAGAAAGCTTTTGCGATAAAAAGGAACGACATGGTAGGTGATTGGCATGTTTTGTTCGCTTAGCATCTCGGGGTTGGATGTCTCATTAATGCGCGCTCAGTGAAATGCTCCAGCGTCGAGTCATAGCTACAAGGTGTGCTGCCAAATGCAATTTTATGTCTCACGATCGGCTCGAATTGTACATGTAACGCCACGGTGGCCTGGTTTACAACCAGGAGTTGGCAAGTGCTTGGGCATAGCTTTGTCATTATCTCAACGGACGGCCAGCCTGTGCGAGCGCAACGCGTGTAAATAGCGCAGAGGAAGACTAATTACACAAGACGAGTGAAATATCCATCTGCGAAGTAGTCATTGGGGGAGCCAATCAAAATGTGGCCACTTGGTGTGAATATCGTGACTGAGGGATGAATGGCACCATAAGTGCGAGTTAGTCACGTTGCAGATCAGCCGCTCGTGGCCGAAAAGTTAACCATTCACAATACTAGCCTGGAGGTCGCGGGTTCATGACTCTGTGGTGTTCCTTGAGGTGCGAACTGCTGATGATTTGTTGTTTCACATGCAGGACGATATTAGAACCAACTTGGACCTCGCCATATACACAGTAGTTAGAGAATTAAACCACATGAGGTTTTTCGGATTTGCGTTTGAATCCTTTTCAATGAAAGTAAGGAAGAACGCAATCCCCTTCTTAGCTGGTAACTTTTCTTGCATCGAGAATTACGTTTAAAGGCGCCATGAAAACTGTCGCGGCGTCGGATGTAGTGTTCTATGAGGGCTGTAAAGATACGTGTTTTCAACTTAAATCACAACCCTGAATCCAGGAGTGAGTACAATGTGTATTATTTTTACATGGGTCCAGTACATCAATTCTAATTCAGTGTAGAAAGTGCGATTGTTATTGATGAGCACTGCGGTGCATTCTTGTTTAGCATAAACGCTAAAAAGACAAAACCTTCCAGCACGTGTACTCAGCGAATCAGCCCAATCCAACCCGAGGCATCTAGCGATAGAGCGCTCAAAATGTTCTCTGCAAGAGCTGTAAGCAAAAGATGCACCATTTAATCAATTTCAGTCGGAATATTTCAGTAGCAAACAGGTACTATACTACTGTGTCTGTCATAATTTGCACTGATGCGTCTTGCTGGTCTGGAACTCCGAACATGCAAATACCTTCAGATTAGTCAATGCCACTCAGCTACTTAAGTATCGTAAGTAGTTTGATGTCGCCTCATTCTATATTTCAACACCACTACCATCTGCTTCGAAAGTGTGCCTCGAAATGGGAGGAATTATCGTTTTCGTGACCTAATAAACTGAATTTAAGACACATTTCGCCGTGCTCTTGTGAACACAAAGAGTTACTGATCTGATTACGGAACGATTAAAATAGAGAACAGGAACTTCCAAACATTGATGCATGATTGCTACGTCACAGGGATATCTGTGGAACAAAGGCACAGACCTCAAAAATTTAACTCAACAATTTCATGAATTAATGCACAAATAGACCTGTCATTTCCATGTAAAAGGAAAGAAATTTCCTGAGACAAAATTGCTATACATGTTTCTCGGATGAGTTTGCAGACAAAACATAGTTTACACAAATGCCAGGGACCATAAGGCGAAAAAGCCTTATGAGGTAAGAAAACGAGGTAGCATATCTAGAACAAAAGTGCACTATAAAACGATACTTTGAAAATATTTTTACAAAATATTGGTCTGATAAAGCAGTCTTGGGTTGTGGGTCAGACAACAAAGATATTACAATTCTTGGTGAAATCTATCTTCCAGCACCATAATGAGATTTGTGGGGTGCATCCTAGGACCGAAGTGCCGACCAAAATGGCCTGGTACAACGCTTTGTCCTTTAAAGTTATGGCAATTAGGCTACAGTATGTTCTGACAGCTTTTGAACTTCTTCAGTGGTTTCCTGATTGTTTCCGATTATTGACAAGGATAAACAGCAGACTCGTTGACGAAGCACTCGCTGCCAACTACTAGATGATAGGTCTGTTCCTGTTGTTCATTCCTCACCGTTTCATTTTATCTTTGGGAACTAAGAAAACCATTTTTTTCAGCACCTTTTCCTTCAAACCAGGCGTTTACGAATCCAGTTGTACAGAGGAATACTACGACAGCACTTGTCAACACCAATGACCTCCCTCAAGAGTGAACTCTTTCAAGAAGTAGCGATTCTGGTTAAGACGAAGGTACGTGCATTTCGGAAAGCACCGGATTGCAATAACTTCGGGATGTTGTTGGAATATTCTCGATTCCACTACTTCACTATTCGTTACATCGTTTGGGACGCAGTGTTTAATTAAGACATTTCAAATGCACACGGTTACACACTGCAAAATTCTCCAGCCTGTGCCAAATATCTGTAGCTGTTTCTAGGTCAGCCTTTGTAGAACGTTACATGGAAGCAAGCCTATTTCGTAATCCACCGTCTTTGCTGCTGTCTTGTTCGGCTCCTTCAAGAGACTTCAATGTAATCTGGGACATGGATGTCACGCAGGTGGTCCTTGCCGAAAGACCGACCCCAATGCATATATTAAGGACGTTGTAGTCACCACATACCGTGAAGGAAGTTTTCAGAAGTTTCAGAAGTGTCTTTGCAAAGAACAGATACTATTTTTATTGCTCTCAATAAACTGACGCCAAAAACGGTGTATTTGACAAAACCTGCCACTATCAGTGCCTCCGATAATGGTTGGTTGATTCCCAGTGAAGCACCGTTTTGTGGGTTTCACAGCCTTTTAAAAAATACACTTGTTTCGGTACATTAAGCACCAAGTGACTGGACTGGGTGTTTTCCAGAAAACGCTTTGATTTTATAGTTCCGGCCGGTGGGTGCTCTCTCACGGTCCTCTGCTGTCTTCATGTTACGTGGTTTCGTCTGGCATACAGCACCTGAGAAGTTTCAAGTTGTCGACAATCGGGATTTCCTGACTCGACCACCTTGTTCATCACGTTTATCAACTAAGCGGTCGATGTGCAACTCTGGCACCACTCTACTGGAATTTTAAACATGAGGAAGAAGGTGGTAGTGACAGATTAAGCGGTGGATTGTGCTCACGCTTCACTGGGCTCAAACGGTAGCGCCTACTAGCGATTAAACTGAAAATTCATACCTCGGATTCTTGCATGAACTTGATTTGTTCAATCTCATTTTCATCAGATATGTGGTGAAAAGTAGCGCCTGGATCTGGTATTTTGAACAGCAGTGTGTTAAGCTCGATGGAAGTGAAGTGCAAGCGAAATGAAAACAACAAAAAGGGTGACGGTGACTATTCTGGAATTGCGTCACTGAACAGTGCAGCCCGATCCCGAAAAAAACTCGGTACACTTTCCACTAGTGCGACAATTTGTGGAACGCAGAGAAAACGCAGAACTCCAGATGCGTACACGTGAAAATGTTGTGGACATACCCCTTCGGTAGGCAGTTTAATTTCGCCTCTGTTTGTATTGTCGCAACTCTTTTAGACAAAGCCTTGGGTTTTCATAATTTTTTCTGCTCCATCGGAAACCAGGATGGCAATTCCTAGATAGCGTGACATTTCTGACTGCACAGAACTGGTCAAAAAACGGTGGATTGTTTTGAGCTATCCATAGTGTGCTCATTTGTTCATATGTAGGTTCACTCTTCTCACTTTGATCACTTTGCTCTGGCTCTCGCTGTTCATTTAAGTCCCGTCTACATACGGATTTTTATTATTGCGAATGTCAGTAATCCGAATCATGCCACCAGAATTTGTTAGACTGCCTAGCGTATGATTTTGCGAGTTTTACTCATGTCATTTCATCCATCACTGTACTTCTCCCCTCGAAGGCCAACATTTTCAGACGAAGCTGTGAATCCATGCTGTCTTCATGAACACATTCCACAGGACGTACAAGGCCACTGGCCACTCTTCATAAATTTTCATAAAAAACAAGCTGACTTTGAAGTTTCAGCAGCCTTAACAAGAACGTCGATCGAGGGGATTTGGCGTTTTTTTAGCAATGTTTTGGTGGTTGATTTTTGTCGCTTTCCGGGATGCCTGGAGTGCTTGAGTGCAAACGAGGAACAATCTGGTTCTATAAGACTTTCACTGGAGAAGATCGATCTCTGTGGTTTGGGTAGAGCAGTGTGGTTTGCGACAATTCGTTTGTATTAGATCATGCGCTCAATAAGATTACGAAAATGGATAATCGTGGTATGCATAGGGAAATCGCCATTCGCTCTCATCTGGTTGGGAAGGAGTATTCAACTTGCCCGTTTGGTTTTAGGCCAAAGAAAGACAACGAAAACACACTGTGAAGTGTTGATTCAGAGGAATTTCAAAGCTAGTACGAATCTGGGATTTCTTCCGCTGGGAAAACGGTTGGCTATAAAAATCTTTTCAGTCTAAGCATACGCGAGTAACAAGCCATCGGTTAATTGGTTGGCACTAAGAAACCAAACAAGATGGTTGTGGTAGTTTTTTGGGGGGTTACCCCTTCGGATGCTGATAACATGAACCAGGTTGTTCTCTGACATTAATTTGTTGGGTAATAAACCTGATATGCAGAAGTGGTTAGCCATGTGATACAGTGACGCGGCCAGATACTCATCACAAAGGGTCTAGCTGCCGTGCGATAAACCTGGGATGAATAACTGTGTGAAAAGAGAATCACAATAGAAGAAGGAAGCATATGTGCTTAGCTTTTCGATTAGCTTTCCGGACTGTAGCCTGCATGGGCGAATAGGAACAATTTGACTGTGTGTACATTTATCACTGGACAGATGTGGTTGGGTTCGACACGATAAGCCCTAGAGATAGAGATGAAATTCGCATAAGAGTCGGAACATATGGAGAGATAGTCACGTCAATCAAAAGCACACTTCTAACGTCAAGAGTTAGGCTAAAGTGGGTCGGGGGTGGGGAATTAACACCACTTCGGTTATCAGAAGGCAGAATGCTTGTCAAAGTAACAGATTGAAGATTGTCTGCCGTGCTATTGGCAGTTTACAAGGATTAAGAACTTTTCGGGTGTTTGGACGAATGGAGAAGCATAGCAACGTCTTTCTCTTTACCAACAAGGAGAATATGGCCACTTGCTTCAGCGTGTAGACAAAAGAGGTAAGAATTATGGGTCACGCAGGCAGCAGGGGTTTGCATTACATTTCGGTATCGGAGGTTATGGGAACAAACATGCATAGCATTTCCTTCTTCCAAACCGTGGGACCAAGTTTTTGGCGATAATATCACTGGATGCTCCGGGTGCTAATTCAACAGCTCAAACGAGCATGATTCCCCTCCACTTCCAATCTCGGAAGAAGTTCCGAAATATGCCAAAGCGTGCTGTTAAATTTATTCAGGCATAAAACCTGATTTTCTAGACGAAGTAAGCTAGGAATGATCTGTACTGTACGGATCATAGATGATACCTCTAATTTTATCGGCACCATCGCTCTTTGTGGTGACTGAACAAACGTAGAAGTGAGCTGTCTGTCCAGAGTCCAGATGCCTTCTTCCAGTGTTCTGTCATCAAGTGAACCGCGCATATGATGAAGCGGCTTGGGGGG
The DNA here is from genome assembly GCA_004794785.1 of Opisthorchis felineus. Taxonomy (NCBI): domain Eukaryota; kingdom Metazoa; phylum Platyhelminthes; class Trematoda; order Opisthorchiida; family Opisthorchiidae; genus Opisthorchis; species Opisthorchis felineus. Next base: position 131,515 of record SJOL01006121.1, read on the forward strand.
GGGGGTTCGTGTGATCACGCGGGTTGATAGTTGTAAGCAGTTCAACCAGCATCTTCGTTTCGATGTGGTACGTTTTCAAGATAGCTGCATTTAGCAGGACGCCATAAGGAGAATCTTTGGAATGCTGGCTAGTATAATCCCAATCTTGGCCACAACATGAAAGAACTTGGCCTACTGTAGTATGACCCTTCCGGTGAAAAAACCACCTCAACTTCATGGGACCAAACCATAGGAATTCAGGCACTTAACTCCGGTAACCGAAAAGTAATGAATTTCGTTTGTCCGGTGGAATAAGGCGAACATCCAGTTTAGCTTTTGCAAAAGATTCCTCCCCTTTAAGACTCGAGAAACATTACTTCGTCCCAACATCATGCGTTTAAAGTTACAACAGAGCAAATGTTGTTTTTTCCGCGGCATACACCACAACGTTCCTCTAAGAGATAGACAAGTAACCCCACAGAGTATGCGCTTCTGGTCAAATTTGCAAACCAGCGAGAAAATCGTTTTGATAGACTCAGTCGTTTTCCATGTTCTTGCGTGCTAACGGGTATCAAACATGAATAATGATTCGTACAAGACATTTCGAGTGAATGTGGCTTTTTTGACATCCCCTCTAGTGGCTCAAACGTATAACAAGTGAATAGAATCGATCCGGTTAAAATCGATAGGAAGTGTCTATGAGCGAAAAGACTGGTGTTATTTCGGTGAGCCGCATGAGGCTGATAGGTAATTGTTCGGCTACGTGAGACTTGCTATCTGTAGAAAACGTTTCTGTACAAAAAAGATTGGGCTTAAATACACGAATGTCAACCGTGTCGAAAATAAAATCGGACATCCCGGCATTTGCTTCATAACTTGGCCCAAAAGCGGTTAAAATGTCAACCAGAATAACACAAAGGTACCATCAACCTATCCATTGTAGTAGTCTGTAGATCGTATTGTGGCGACCAGTGTTGAGTTTCCAGCTTCGGAAATGAAAAAAAATCCCCGATTTAAACGCCATGTGATTGGTGACAAAATAGTCTGTGGTTTAATTTTGGCTCGTACTAAGTCAACCCTGTCTTCCTCTGCCTTTTTTCACCTCCGCCAGACCGGTATCAGAGTGCAAAATCGCCTCGAAAATATGCAAAACCACTTTTCAATGAAGGTCAGTTCTCAAAAATAAAACATTTCGCGGAAGGTCATGTTCCAACCGAGAACGATCAACTAACCGCCTATCAACTTCCTTTTGTCTGTAGTAAATGGAATTCGGATTCCAGCCCTCCGCAGACTGATCTACTTAATGGATATTAATGGCTGGATAATTTTCTGACTCTTATGCTGACGATAATATCAGCTGATAAAAAATGGTTGACAGTTCGATGTCTGACCAGTTAATCTTGATGAATAGGAAGAACTCACCCTTGGTGGCATACCACCATCCACACAGACCACATTGGGCGAACGCAGATGGCAGGTAAACACAACAACATGCGTTTCGTTGAGGCTTGGGTTGATTGCTACGCTTTCCATACAAAATGAAGTTTTCTGACTGAGAACCATCCACAAAGAACCGTGGTTTTACATCATTTACGATTGAAAGAAATAAGTCTCCTGGCAATAAACCTACTTGATAAAATTAGCCGACTAAAACGTTTGATGTTTAGGTGTCTTCCTGAATCACCTGGTGCTTCTCGTGCCCTAACGGAAGAAGTCTGTGACAGAGGTATATTCTTTCACCGGGGCTGATGAAGCCCACTGCAAATGTTTAAGAAGTGCACAGGTGACAGTATATCCAACTATTAGTTGCTCGGGTACGTTCATTGGTTTTAGATCAGGTGGTCGTTGATTCACGCACCGCAGTTGGCAGTTTGCTTGCAAAAGTTTCGGCACGAATCGTGGGTACACGATCAGTGCGCGCATCATAATCAACGCGTTTTGCATGGTGCAAAAGTGTGATAGGTTTCAATCCTATCAGGATGAAGGCATGTAACCAACGCACCCTAGTGGCTACCTGATGGTTTATCCTTCTAAGTAAAAACACGATTGAAAATCCATCCGGTTCAACCTAAGTTTATAGTTGGGAAAATTTACTGCAAGGCTAGGTGAGGTTATCAATGTGTAAGACCTTCGTAAAACGCATCATCAAAATTACTCTTCTCCGTCTTTTATGGGTCACCTTGTATGGTGGCCAATTTTACATTCTCGGAGAAGTAATATCCATCACACCAATGGGGCTTGTTTAGATTTGGTTGGCCAGTCGACCTCTTAACACCATTTGGACAAAGAGACCCACGTTATGCGTCAAGGTTAGGAGAAAAGACCTGTATTGTTGCCAAAATGTTGTGCTTGATTAATTCTCCGTTTGATCAGAAAACATGGGCTTACATTTTCCCCCACTTTGTTTGGGCTGCCACGACCACAATCATGTGTCGTGCATGCAACCTTGACACACATTAGCTCAAGTTGTTTTTGGTTACGCAACTGCCAGGCTGTGATTTCACACTAATAATAATAATAATAATAATAATAATCCAAATGGAGAAAAACCTCCTAAGAGAGTTGTATTTCTCACGCCAAGCTGGAAAAATTATTTGTCTCCAACCAGTTGCCATTGTCCTCCGAGTCTAAGGTTCGTCTCAACATGGGATACTGTTGTTACGTTCTGGGAGCTTCTTCTGCGGTTTGTTTAATTGCATTTTTGTGCCGTGGAATGGTGTGCTTCCTGCCGTTTTCCTCGGCTGATGTCCTCTAATCGATTTCCCATTTCGGTTGTTTTTTGCAGTAACCAAAGTTTTTCATTCTTTTAAGATGTTGCCATAAGTCCACCCAGTCGATCCTCTTTGATTGCACTTGTATGTTTTACGTGGTTGTTCCCTCTAAGGGACGAGCTATTTTTCTGCTGTTCCGTAAAATGTTCATTCCTCCGGATGTTTTAAGGCGCTATAACGTGAAATCACTCTCGTTTGAGCAGTCCGCCTCTGCTGTTGCGATTATTCTGGTGAGTCCGCACCGAAGGAGGAAAGCACTGGACTAGAGTTCTGCTCTTATTAGAGCTCTTCAGTGATGATGCGAACATGGACACTACAAATACCGCACCCACCTACAACTAATCAAAAATTGTCTCGTAGGTTTTAGGCATCCGTGGCGTGACCAGAGAGTTCTGACAAGCGGATCAATTGATCGACATGACCAGGACAGTTACTAAGTCGTTGTTCGAGGCCACGGGCAAATCAGTGACGTCGCTCAAGCATGAACACGTTCGATCGGTTAAGCATGATAATTCATGTGCGTCCAGCCCGCGCTCGTGAAACAGTCTTGACATATTCACTCCGCATGTTCAAGATCTGACACCACCAAGGATATGAGCTGCCTATGAGCTCTCACAATAGAATAACTCGAGTTCTGCGTTTCGCCCCTTTGGTGTAAACTCATCGGAATAATTACGCCAGGACAGGAGGGGGAATATCCAGAAGATAGTGATATAAACTTCTGCAAATCCATCAATCGATCATTACGGGTGTGATAAAAATAGCGCAGACCATAGCTTGACTGAAAAACCAACGGGTACAAGGGCGCACAGTGAGGTGTCAGTAGTTCCTTCTATGTCCATTGTTCTTATTTGCGAAATATGGTAGTGATCATACTGAATTTTGGACAGGAAAACCGATTAGTTATCATTATCATCTTAAATTGTACTTTTCGTACAGATCAATTCGTTCAAGAACATATTACTCTGAAAGTTATCTAGCGTCTGGTAGATCAAACTCCTTGCAATTGAATTACTTTGAAGTTTGAACAGAAGAAATCATAGTTGCTCAGCAGAAAATAGCCGCGTAATCTGTTCATTTTATCTAGATTTCTCGTTCATGTCGGACATCGTAATTTGGGAACAGTTTCATCTACGAATTATGTGCACCCCGACAAGTTCAGAGTCGTAATAACCTCGTCCGTCCGTAGTTAAGCTGTAACCGTCATAATCTGACAGTTAGCATGTCTCGTCTCTGTACAGCGGTGTCATCTATCATCATCTGTAAATCAGACCACGTCTTGAAAAATATATCTGGAAAAATTTCTAGTAGAAATATGTTTAGACAAAAAATGAGGGCATTTGTTTTTATTTCATTTCTGCCTGGAAAAAGACGACAGGGGACAACTTTTAACTGATTTTGATGTGGACTGTAACTCGAGCAATGGCAGGTTTTTCAGGAGTGTCATTGTGTAAAGTTGAAAAGGCAGCCTTGTGCAGGCGGTTTCAACAGGATCGGTTCAAATGCATGTACACAGATGAACACGCGTTTCTGTTAGATATGTGGGATCTGAATCACTAGAACCTGCCCACTAGATGCGCAGATGAAAACGTGGAATAAGTCTAAATATATTGTTTTGCATGATATTCAGATCGTGTTAAAAAAACACTGTTGTGACTTTAGACCAGCGCATCCAAAGTACTTAAATCGATTTTCAAAAAAAAAGAATTTAGCCAACTCGCTTTTCCCAGATTTACAGCCACGCCCAGCTCCCATTTTGTTTACGCTCAGTTATGAAAGTCAAGATTTTTATTACATGGCAGTCTTACCATCACTCCTTCCGGATGGGGTGTGTGTTGCACCTGCATCACGTGAAAGTGCACACTGGATACATAAATTTTGTTTTCAGGGTAACGAAAGCAAGTTTGATAGCGGATTAAAACCATATGACTTACGATCTTGGCTTTAAGTCTTTATGTGTGCTTTACAATGGACGTAGTATAAAATTAATAAAAAGCTATTGGCTTGCTCATTCATTCTGGTGAATCCACATCAAAGGAGGGAAGCACCGGACTCGAGTTTTGACCTTATAAGAGCTCGTCACTCGTGAATCTCCTCGCTCGATCGACACAACCAAGACAGTTACCGGGTCGTTGCTTGAGGCGTCGGGGCAAAACAAACACATTGCTCAAGTGCGAAAATGTTCCCCTGTTCAAACTTGAAAATTCAGATTAGTCCAGTTTGCGCTGGTGGAGTAGTGCTAACAAGCTCGCCTCGTATGTCAGATGTGCGGAGCTCAAACCCCGGCAGGGCCATTAATATGTATTACTAATGAGCTCTAATGTAAACGAAACTGGAGTCCAGTGCTTTCCCCTTTTGGTATGGACTCAACAGAATAATTGAGCTAGCACAGGAGGACGATGTGCTAGATTGTTTGGGTTAATATGCAGTAAACGGCGCTTATTACAGCTCAACAGATTTATAATCAGTACAACAGTAAAAACTTTGCGCAACATATAGCTTGTATTTGGGAACAAAGCCACAGGCTACCTCCCAGCCTAGTCTGTTATCGGCCTTCGGATGAGCATTCAGTAATATAATATAATAGGTATGCATGTATGTATGTATGTATGTATGTATGTATGTATGTATGTATGTATGTATGTATGTATGTATGTATGTATGTATGTATGTATGTATGTATGTATGTATGTATGTATGTATGTATGTATGTATGTATGTATGTATGTATGTATGTATGTATGTATGTATTATATAATACATATACAATACATAATATGATATATATGATATATAATAATATAATAAGCCTATGAGGGAAGGCCGAAACGCAGGTAAACCATGATTGTTTGTGCTTTGTAGGGCGAACTCAAATTATCGACATATGAGACGTGACATGTAGAACAGCCTGACGAACGCACCGCTTTTCTCCGAGAGAGCATGACAGTTTATTCGAATTGCAGTCACTCTGATGAGAAAAAACGTAGCTAGGTTATTAGAAGGCACTTCAGTGAACTGGCTCCTGAAACATTTACCTTTTTTTATCCAGAGGGCTAAAGATTTGTGGTTCATGATTTATTCACAAAAATCCATGTTTATGAACCCACCCGACTCAATCCGTGTCTTGCTCGCATTTTTCGGGATCATTAACGGACGAATGACAAATAGTCAGCAGCAAATGACGGAAAATTATGTATATGACTTAGATAGCTTTGTTAACTAAAACCATACACTCCTCTCTGCGTCACTCTACTAACGGTGTAACGGTGGATATTACTGCTGAGGCATGCGAGTAGTATATGTGTTCTCGTAACCCCGCCTTGATCTAATGGAAGATGGGATTTATTACGGAATTTGTGGAACTGCTTTGCAGTTTTCGCTTGTAATTGTGTGATAGTCAATGAATACCCAGGAGAGTTCAAGAAGACGAGTTCAAGAAGAAGACGGATATTCAGTTTTTAAAAACAAAGTGCAAATGAGAGTTTGACTTTCCTGTCCAATAGTCTGCAACTGTTTAGTTGGCGTTTTTCTAATAAACAACTCCGAGGCAAAGGGCTTTCCTCCCTATAACGGCAGTGCCCCAGTACACTTCCCGGTCTGAACCTTCCAAGCTAACGTTTTTGACAAAAGAACCACCAAAGATGCATAACGTGTATTGAGCACCAAAAACCGGGTCAAAACACATGTACAGTGCGTCATATTTAAAGTGTAAAGGCAACAACGTTCCGTAAATTCCGACGCCTTTTGGACGCGACATTGGCAACTGGCATTCGGCGGACACTGAATCATGATTGGCTATTGGGTCCACAATTTCGGTCAATCAGAGCTCGCCTCAATGCTGGACCGGCAAACGGTGCGCTCTTCTGGCCCACAGTGTATGGGCTGGGCTTTTGGCCATAGCGGCGTCTAACTGCTAGTGGTAAAGCGGTTCTGGCGCGGTGTTCCGCCTGGTAGTCAGCCAAAACCATCAAATGTGCCTCCGGTGATAAAGGATTCTACCTCATTAAGTGTATTAATATTCTTTGTTTGTTTGGATTGTCGTTACGGTCATTTTACTGGAGTCTCCAACGCATAAGCATGTCATTCAAATGCAGACGGGGTCGATCAGATCCTGAGCTTCTATTTTTATTCTAATCAGTTTGCCTGCATCTGTATAAAATTTTCCTCCTCCAAAAGTGAGCATTCGCACAATTGAATGGCACCGCCCTTTATTTTCACGAAGGACAATTGCTTCCAAGCGTTGCTTTGAGCGCCGAATAACAGTAAATATGTAAGTCAAGAATTTTTCGATAACGTACAGTTGGAAATGCGAAGTCGAATTACACTAAGGATTGTTTAACTGAAAAAGGTATCAGTAAAAGTACCAAACCGACTTTGCACGTGGGTCCAAATTGTCATATCGCCTTCTCCTTTTCAATAGCAAACTAAATTATTACGGTATTAGGCATGCAAAATATCTTTGACTAGTCTGTGCTTAGCGCCAACCTTTTTCTGCATGATCCAACTACGGTTTTGGTTTCCAAGTGCTTTGTGATAACGTAGACGGGCTTATTAATGAGAAAGTTTGATGGGTTCAGATGAGGATTTCAAAATCTTTGGGCCTTCTTTCGACCCTTTTGAACTGAACAGCATGTAACTCCCGGAATACGGTCAACTTATTCCTTCTTATTATGGAATGATAAAGTGCGGTAGATTCAATTGAGATTTTGTTTGGTGAGTGAGTCAATCTATGCTGAAGAGCCGAGTAGCACTGAACATTTGCTTCATTCCAATCGAGAATCACTAGTATTGCACATCTCACCAGACCCAAGGCAGTTCCGAACCCCCACATTCCGCTCAGAGTTTGAACACCTAAACTTTTGGCCACCTAGACAGGATATAGCACCGATCATACTCCAGTTATGGAATCCACATCACGTGGTCACATATATTGACTGGTTTCTCTAATGATAACTTTTCAGAAGGTAGTTCCACTTGTCTTGTGAAACTGGTCTTCCTTTGATCTATTTGTTCTTCTCAATCGTTTCGCCTGAATTTATACTAACTGCTTGTTTTGAGTTTTTGGTCAGCAAGTGTATATTTAGTGCTTTCATTCTGACAGCTATGTCGCTGGTGTTCCAAGCAGACTAAAAGTGATCGGAGACCACCGCTTTTCGTCAGCAGGACTTACATAAGCACAGTCGCTGCACTGCTTGGCATTCACACATCGCCAGCTTACTACGCACTGATGAAATCGCCTCGGTTGGTGATGCTGTAAGCTACGTTCGTCGAGAGTGGTCTAGTGGGGTAGAGATAAGATATCGAATATCTGTGGTTCCGAACCAACCACAGCTAAACATACCTATTTCAGATGAGTAGTATTGGGCGCAAAAATCGAGACCAATACTAGGTGAATGCTGCTCACCAAAAATTAATTTTGTGTCTTTTTTTAGACTTTAGGGGGTACCAAATGATCTAGGGATTCTGACGGTCGAATCAAATGTCCAGTAAGACAAGTCAGATACCCGTCGTTGTGCGAAGCGTTGGAGAAACCAGCCACCTCGCTCAAACTGCGCACATTGTTCGAAAGCAACAATTCCGGTGTATCTCAAATGACAGCATAGAAGAGTGGTATCAAATTCGCATCATAGGTCAGGTGAGACACTTAGCCTTAAAATAGAATCCTAGATCGACCAGGTGTAAGCCTTCGTTAGTTCTGTGACTGATTTGCGAATCCTTCATCTAACTACACCCCAGAATGTTTTTGGCCGTTTGCCGGTGTATTTGAAAAAATCTGTAGATGCAAAGAAACTGGTTCCTGTTTAATTACTAAAAGGGGAAAAACAGAGTAGGGGACAAAATCAGTGCTGGACAGAGGATCATGAAACATCCTACAGACGGGAAAGGGCGAGTTGCTGTTTTTTGTCCGAATCTAGGACACTGAGAGGGTAATTTTTGTTTGTCCGAAAGCCACTCCCAAGGGAGATGGGGAAGAAGGTAAGAGGCCATTTTACCAGGACTTCATACTGGGAAAACGGGACACAGATCTAGTCTCATTAACCACAGGAAGCATCGTCCTTAGATGATCACTTTTATGCGTGGTTGGCCGACTTGTAGGACAGCCTACCAGAGAAGGCAATGCTGACAGTTTTATATCAGTGGATTAAGAGAAATTCCGATAAATATCACGTGAGAACCTGTAAAAGCTGTCTCCGACGTACCCCATTCGGTCCAAATAAATCAGCGGTCTTTTGCACAGAATAGCACCGCACTGGAGTGCCTGGAAATAACAAAGTGCGCATCTCACGAAACTCTGGTACGGAATTTCGAATTTGCGATCTCCCGCCTAGTAGTTTGGACTCTTAACCATTTGGTTACAAGTTGCTGGACAGTAGCGCGATTAGCTGCCGTCTAGACAGGATAGAGCACCGCTCATCCTTCAATCACTGGACCCGCACCACATGGTCACGTTTTGACTGGCTCCTCGAGTGATTAAATCTAAGAAGAATGTTTCATTCGTTTTGTGGATGGATGGAATGACTAAAGAGCAGCTATTTATTGGTCCTGAAAATATCCTGCAGAAAGACCAAATTTTCTTTGGTTCGGCATAATTGGCCAAAAGTTCTCAAGACCCCGGGAGTGGAAGTCATAAATATAATTTCACCTGACAATTTTTTAGCTCTCTCGCTAGCTTTCAACAGAGGTGGACAGTTTAGAGCTAACCAAACTAAATACTGTGATTTTATTTGACTAAAACACCTAAACAAGCCCGAGTCAACTAACAGTCATATCAAAACTGAAGAGCTGGTAGTCCAAAGTACACGCATTCGCAAGGCTCTTGGAAACTCAGTTGTCGTTTGTCTATTCCGCGGCTTTAAAATCGGAGGCGAGAGAAAATTGTTTACTGTTGAGGTGAATTCTCGGTAATCGGTATGAGATTTGAATTCTAAAACGACAGAGTATGATATTTTACCGAGCTGCATTTCAAAAGGAGTCCAAAAGCAAAATCTTGAATAGTGGGCAGTTTTGGGACTCCGACCAAAAGTTTTGCATTTGGATTCAAACAACGGAGTGTAACTTTTACTTCGAAAGTTTTTTCGTGCTTCCTGGCGTTGTTACATTCATCAGTTTTTACCACTTTTCATTCCGAAATAAATAAATTTGCCGCTGAATTGAGAGCCCATTTCCGGCTGTAACTGAAGGTTGTCGGTGTAAACATTTGCGCTAAATGTCAGTTCGGGCCCAGGACGTACTAGAGTGGGTTTCTTTGTTGGTTTTTTTTGTCTAACTCGGACTTAAAATTTAGTCAAATTCGGAGGAAACCCGTTATCGAAATTTCAGTTTTGACGTAATGTCTCTGCTTTCGAGGTTTATGCGACAGTGCTATTCATTAAGGATGTCCCATATTTTTTCTCTGCATAACAACTATTACGTGATAACTATTAATTGTCCAAAGACCCATGTCTGTTGGTGTACGGGTGGTTTGCTGAGCTTGGCAATTTTGTTACAAACAGTGCACTGATTGTGCCACCTCGACCGGTGACCAAACCTTTGCAACAAGGTTGCCAAGGTCACCGAACAACCCAATCACATAGTGAACGACCTGAGCTACTAACACTCTCTTCCGTATGAAACTCATGCCTATTCCAGAACGTGTTGCACCACTTTCGGCCGGATTCCATAGATGCAATGAATGGCGCTCAGGTGGCCTCCGTACAACACATTTAGTTGGAGGGTACTATGGAAGAGAGACTCAGACCTAAATTCAGCTGAGTCGCACGCCAGCACCAAGTCTAGTGGTAAACGATCGGTTATCCTTATCCACGTGCAATCTGGTGTTCAACGAGAGAATACAGCTGGGGAATTTCACGTACTAGACCTTTCTTGTGAGTCCCATAGGCGGCCAGATCGTTACTGGGCTGTCCGAGAGTTCACATTGACCCTGTGGGTCAATCTTAAGGTAACACTTCCTTGTCTTAGATCTCGTTCCAGCCGGATCAATGGGCCGTTTTTTAATTTGGGAGGGTTTGATCAAACGGATAAATATTGAAAAATTCCAGTATCTTTTACATGTCTTTCATATGCATGAACTAGCTAAAGTCATATTGGATCATGATGTTTTTGTGAGAACATAAACCCACGACATATTGGCATTCTGATGAGCTTCATTTCTATCGATACTATAGAAAAGTTTTTCAGGGTAGCCTGCACTTAAACCTCATAACTTCCGGGCTCTTATATTGCAAATCCACCTAATTGTAAAAAAGCGGCTTTTGAACAAACATTACTCTGTGAGGAGATTTTACCCTATGAATCCATAATTTCGATGAAGGAGGACTTGCTTAAACCTTCAGCCAGAGAAAATCCATTTTGACGTTTTCCATTAAGGTAGAGGACTGTAGGAAGCGAGAAAGCGGAATCGTTGTACGACGGATAGATGCTGTATCTCAAATCGATCGAAAATTTCGACAACGTTTCCAGCTAATATCCTCAAGTTGTTTTCGAGGTTTCAAACGTTTCAACCCAGAAGAACATAATTTCTCCTGGGATTCTACTTGCTTCCAAACCTCGTCCCGTAATCGTTGAGATTTCTAGGCAATCATACGATCACTGTTGCATGGCGTTCCGAGGGAACTAACAGTTTTTCATTTGCGATGTGATGGCACGGTGTATGCCGTCAAACCCAATCTCTTACCGCTTAATGCCTAGTTATTGTCTTTTCATTGCACCCTCAAGTAGCATCCTGAAGACCAAGATCAGTCTGTTGAGTCTGAGCTACGGTTCGTTCGAAGACTATAGTTATATCTTCAGGAGCCAGTAGATGCTGATCACTTACCGAAAAATAATGACCTTATTAACAAAATCTACGGTCTGGCTTAAGCTCGAGATAGCTCAGTGGTTAAAGTATGAAATTACTGTTTGGAAGGACTGTGGTTCAAACCCATCCTCAGAATTTTGATTGCACCCGTCTGGGTTTAGCCAACCTGGCAGTATCTCAGCCCTCGTGCTTTTTTCAGGTGGCATGCCAACTAAGCACAGAAAAGGTGTTACAGCTGAACGATTATTATTTTTGTTGGCGATTTGCCTTCAACGTTGGATATATGTTGGTTTTCTCTTACATATTTGCATTCAGTCTTTTTCATTATTGTAAGGGGAACAGCCGAATATGGTTTGCGAAATCAACGACCATCAGAAGTCCCGTCGACCGATGTCTAGCGGAGCTTCGACACACCTACAGACTACTCGCATGCCTCATCAGTAGTATATGCCGTTTCACCAACATAACACGATATTACACGGGCTGGCCTTTCAACCATAAAGTCCTCACTGTACGGTATACAAAGTAAAATGTTTGTGTTGAGGAACCAGACATTGAGTGACTGAGTGATTTGGGTTACACGACTGAAGGATGTGTGCTGCGTTATGCTGTTTAAGCGCGGATCAATCACACTGGTGATCAGCCGTTCTTGGCTGGCCGCTTTAGCTCCAACAAAATAGTCAGGAGGCCGCGGGGTTTCACTCCTCGTAGAGGTTTGTGAGCATCGCAATGCTGATGACCCTCAGCAACGAGGAAAAAGCCATATCAGTGCTTCTAAAAACATCGGCATAGGCTGACCTCACTTAAAGGACAATCCCGTTTTGAAAATTTCAGAGTGGACTATTGCTACCAGAAGACCAGTGCTAAACAATGTTCACTATGAGATAAGCTTACAGTTTTCAAATTTAAAGACAATGTTTTGGCAATTAGTCGATGTAGTTAGGAAGGAGGGCGAGTTTTGGAGAACTACGTCATGTTAGAAATAGTTAGGGGTTTCCTTTTTTGCGAGTAATGATATGTGAAGGCAAACTATTTTCCATTTAGAGGTGAGAGGTTGCGGTCGCAATCTCACTGTTAAACTCAAGTGGGGCCGATCCATATACCGGTAAAGTTCCAGAACCTCTGTTGGCAAGATCAAACAACATTCGAAAACCCAACGCCGTTTGATGCAGTAATTATCGTTTCATTTGCAACGGTGCAGCTATTTGTATTTTCGAGTGTGTAGATGAGCCCCAAACAAATACCCCAGTGCTAATCGGTCATGACCATTCCTTGTGAAAGCTTGGGAGTCCACAGTGATACAATCATGAACGTGTGGCATCATATGTGTTCGCACACCAAAGAAGCATTAACGCCGGCGGTTCCACATCTGATCACAGAATGAGGCAAAACAACGACTAACAAGGGTGGCGGTAGCATTCAGTTATAACAATTTTGCGGCATAGAAGTTCGAATAGTCCCGCTTACAAACTTCTGGCAATTAAAATGCCCCTCATTTTCAGGTCGCCTCTTACCAGAATGATTCCACATTTGTAAGGACGGTGTTGAAAGTAATATTTTTTCAGGGAAGAGTATCTAACGTCTGCGCGAAGGTAGTGTTTTACTTGGCCGTCTTTCCTGATAGAATTTTCGCTAGGAATTAAAGAAAAAACCGCCTCATAGTCAACTGCATTGCCATCCCCACAAATCTGACTATCGACCAATTGACACTGAGGTAAACGCTAAAAACTACTAACCAAAACGATAGGTTGTCGATCGGGCTAGGGCCACCCGGTAACTCTCATCCTTACACACTAATACTTTACAACTTAGGTCGCGAGTTTTCTTTAGTCCCACTTTTCAGCGAAAAACCCGTTAATACGCAAACGGAACTATGCACTCGTTTGTAGATTAAATTAGTGTTAACGGGAGATCCGATTAAATAGCAGCTAAGTCAAATAAGCTATTCATAAGTTTGCTGAAGATTCTTCGAGAGCCCACGACCAGTTTTGCCCTCCTTGGGGCCCATCACGTAGGCGCATTCCCCGAGTTTCCGTCAACCTCATGTTCTCCTTGAACCTAAATTGTACAAAATTAGCGAAAAGCACTCATTTGCAATCCAATTTGTTTTTTCGCGGGAGACTCATCTGAAACCCAGCTGAATCTCTCCCGCAAAAAACAAACAAACAAAATGAGTGTATTTCGTTAAAAAAACAGCTAAATCTCTTCAACCCAATGCGGGCTGATTTCCTGGACCAGCCACATTCTGCACTTGCAACTATCATCTCTTAATCTATGTCTCATCTCATTAGTGCTTTTCATATTCTCTCCGCTGATCATTCGGTGTCAGGAATATCCACTTATTTGCTTTAAGCAGTCAAGGTTTTTTGGCGCATTTTCCGCTTGGGCCAAAACGAGCGATATCTAATTTAATTTCGTGAGATCAAAATGTCAGGCGCAGTATACATTGATTGGTTCATACATGAAGCATTAATTAATTCCGTCAGTTGAGCTAGGCGACGTGATCGCGCAAAACTTTCCCTTAATCCAAGCTTAAATTCTCGCACTCGTTTCTTCTAAGCTCTTTACAAACTCATTCTTAGTGTATGCTGCCTAAGATCGTTCATGCATTTCTAGACAAGATATGCAACAAGATGAAAAGATTTTCCAAACCAGCGACCCTTACTTATGAAACTGCGATTGTAGTAAGTAATATTATACAAGACATTGCCAGAGGTAACTGGAGTTTTGAAAATTAAACTTAAAGTCTGCGGTATTTGCGAGGGATCTGAAAATTTTACAACATTGAAAAGCTGCTCCTCACAGGGCCTTACAAGAAATCATCATTTGAACTTTGGTTATATCACACTCACTTTCTGTTATACCCTTAAAATTTCAGCCGAATTCAGGCGTATTAGAAAGGTGCCCATAATCAAGGGGACAAATTACTCGAACGCAATGCGTGAGCGGTAAATAGCAACTGGTGCATTTTAGAGAAGGAGTCAAGAAACAGTATCAACTGACAGACAAACTATGGCAGAAATAAAAACGTACTCGCCTGAAAAAATTTAGGAGTTGTATGGATTTATGTGAGATGATAGAATACGCTTGAAGATCAAACTTGAACCCTACTGACATCACGATCCTCAGAAGAATGGCTCAGATTGAGAATCTGCAAATCCTTCACTAAACTGTGACGTTCTGTATAGCAGCAATACATTCTCGTCATTGACAGCGCCACTAGGTGAGTGCATCATCGCCTTAAAACCATGCCAAGTTATTAGGTTAAAGCCTGATAATGGAAGGAAGATAAGTGGTCAGGGGAGAGGTCCAGGGTTAGCCTACCACAGACGCCCAAGATTCCTATACCTCCAACACTCAGTCAGACAATCTGGGTAGAAACTGACAGCTTGAATGCCACCGACAGTAATTGGCAACCAGATTGTCCAGTGTCTCCAGCCACACGCAGGATGGGTCACGTGAAACCTACCACTGATGGCAACACTACCCACGGTAGCATTGATATTGCCAAGATAAATAACCCGAAATCATAATTTCTAATATTGCGTGGTTATGGTACCGCACAGACCACTGCCCCAGGTTTTCGCCTTCACACAGAAGGATTGTATGCAGCTGTAGAGGCAGAATGTTTTGTGACAGTTTACACTGTGGCCTGTGTCGAAATGTCCTACGTCGAAGATACTTATATCAATTAACACAAGCCATCTTTCTTCTATCATAATTCCTATAATCTCTTCAACAACATGTGTGACGATCACCAAGCTCATTTCATAACCTTTTGTTAGGTCATAAATTGTCGTCCGGGGTACACAAAGGTCACCTTTAGCAACGCGTCATGGGAATACTCCGTACAGTGAAATGCTCCGTCATGGTTTATTCGCGGTGGGTGGAAGTTTCCATGAGTGAATTATAGATAAAGCAATAATGTCACATATTCACTTGGGTCTTCCCAAAGATGGGCGATTATTCCAGTAAAAGGATAATCACAACGACACCAACGTTTGTGATCGGATGCTGAGTGCTAAACTGTACTTTTTACGCGTCTGGTATGAGATCGCATGATCCAGACAAATGGCACAAATTATCCTAAATCATAACAATCGTTAATCTAAATCAGAGCAGTATTTTCATGATTTACCTAGAGACCACAACTTGTCCGAATTTGTGTAAGCATTCGCGTGCAGGTTTTCATTGTTATCGATCAGTGTGACCTTTCGATCCAGTGAAATTTCTGAATTGAACACTCACTAGCGATTTACGCTTGCATATAGAAGTGCAGAAGGAGGGAGAGTGAAACCAGCATTTTTGGACAACCGCGTCGTTTTTACAGCCAATGAAATGGGAGAAAGGTAATCGTGCTATCTGGAACGGTCAATAAACGCTTAGACTTTAACCGTACCACTGGAAGTAAGACTCTTCTGTGGCTGGTCTTTCGTTCTTGACATAAATGCATGCATAATCATTGGCAGGTAAATATGCGGCCTTTTTCCGAGGAATGGAAGCATTCAAAAATGGGTCCTGAAAATTCAAAATTTGTTGCCTTCCACTAGGAGAAGAATCCCAACTTCGTCAGACAGCACTTTAAAAGAGGCCATTGGACCACAATATATTGTTCACAATCTGCGTTCTTCATTGGTCGAAGTTGCCCAGCCACCCATCCACTCTTATTTTCTAGAACAGGACAGATCAAATTGAAAATTACCGCGTACCACGCAACCAACTCTGTCTCTCTCTCTCTCTCTCTTCGTGATAAGACTTATATTGACTGGACAAACTGGAGATCACTTAAATGCGCCTGACCAGTCGCCCAGAACCAGGTCCCCACACCGGTCTTATCGATTGCAAGGCGAATTCGGGCCTCCATTAGTCGCCATGATCCTAAACCAAAATTGTTGAGCTTCGCACGAACGATGTACGCTTGATGCCGGCTAGGCTTACGCTGAAAAAGCCAATGAAGACAAATAGGCCTGACTTGTGAACATATTGGTAGAATGCGTCCTTCGTTTCATTTTTATTTACCATATAAAAGCATGATCGACGTGTCATTCTATCTTATTATGGCTAATGGATCAATATCCATAGGTGATAGGGGTGATACCAGGTTTCGAAGCCCATTTCAAATGAAAGAAAGCCCACTTAACTCCATATGCGCTGTTTGTGCAAGTCTGGTCAGTGGCCAACTGGGGTTGTGTAAAGTCTGGGTGACCAACCCCTGTTGCATCCCAGTCCAGAAATGTACCGGAATATTGGTAGCGCGTATACTGGCGGCCCACACAGCCGCGCACTGATGATGTCACCTCGAATGGTGGCGAAATGTTTACAAGCTGACTGCCAACCTTTCTTACCTGATCAACCGCCATATTCCAGAAAGGATGAGAGAGACACAACTCGAGACTTGATGATCGAATCAAACTCTTGTGATGCATAGCCACAGAAAAGCTATCGTGCAGAATCTTTTATTTGAAAATATTAGCGGGTCGATCCTTCTTACACGCTTTTGTCGAAATTCATTTAAGGGGAAAGTTTTCTGTAGTAAGTTTATATTTTTTCACACAACAACATTATTTTCCCATGGGAATTTTGTTCAAGAAATTCCAAGAGGTTTCTTTGAAGCGAGTTATTCCGAGTGAACAGGTGACCAACCGGTATTGTAACGCATGAACGTTGCACACTGGTGATGAACTTTCCTTTATTAATTCAGCGTACACAGCTGGTCTTATTGTAAGCTACTTAGAAGTTCCTGTTTTATTTGGAGTTGATGATTCGGAAGTTCATTTCCAAGACTGACGTTCACCAGTTTAACACAGTTAACCTCTTTAGCGATCAACCCCCCCCCCCAAACGTATACTTTGTTTCGAATTATTTCTCATCCATGTAGATCTAAACAAGATGAGTCACCAAAAAGACGTTTGTTTTACACGAGAAGAAAGAAAAATGGTACTTATTCAAACCCATTGGCTACGTGACACAGCCATATCTGTCAGGGTCACTGACCAGTGGTTTGTCTCGACTGAACTGACTGTTCAGGACTATGATGCTTTGTTGTCAGTTCACGGACTGACTGCCTCTGGGTCGTCTCCGTTTGAGACAACGCTGAGCGAAGGGAGCTGTACGGGTCTGTACAGGTCTTCTGGCGTATGAAGTAAATGGTCTAACCAGCTCATTCCTTGGAGTGTGACCAGCTGATCTGCTGAGGGAGAGTGGACTTTTCCCGAAAACCATCTAGTACACTTCAACATTACTGGTTTGGTGATCCAACCAGAATCGCGCAGTGCTTCGGGGGCACCTGTGATCAAACACAGAGAACTTTCGAGGATCTTCCATACGCAGCGGCAACGTCTCTGATCCATAAACTGAGACAGTTGGGAGCGCGGCATTGTACACTTTACTCTTGACACATCGGAGGAAACACCCTTAATTGCTAGACACCGCTACAATTTCTGACGATCAGCGGAGTCAAAAGCATCACGCAGACATAGAAGAACGATCGCTGTTGACCATTGAAAGGAGTGGCACAGTTCCAGATTTTGTCGAAAAATGAAAATATGATTGCTTTAACTCCGGCCTGGGAGGAACTCACGAATATTACTCTCCAGATTGTGGACTTACCTTCATAGGATAACACTAGAGAGCCGCTTGGAAGCTATGGCCACTAAACTAATACCTTGGCTGTTTTTGCACGATGTCCCTGCACTATTTTGAATAGGGAAATCACGGTCTGGGCACTCCATTCTGTCGGTATTCCTTCCTCACTCCAGATACTTTAGAAGTATATCAGTCAGGATAGACACGGGGGACCCGCAGGATGCAAAACGGGTGCTTTGTTGCAGTGAACTAGTGAAATCGCATGCTGGACTTCTGTTGCCGGTGGCGGACATCCCACTCGGGTTCATTCGGTCCTTCGAAGTGTTCTTCGCAGTGTTCAGTTTATTGTTTAAGACGGTTTTCGTGGATAAATTAAGGTCCAATCCTTTTTGAATGTCGTTTAATCAACATTCATTCTGCTTGAACCAGTTGTTTGCATTAGCTGGAACAGGGTTCGTGTCCTGAGAGCTACTTGACCAACTCAAATTGATATCGCTGAGCTCCAAAGACGCCTTTCAGGTGATCAATTGGACCGCGTTGCATTGGCCACCGAGTTTCAGAGGGGAAACAGATAGATACTTGTACCCGCACAATGCCGTGATCTGAGTCCAGTGGTGTAATCCAAAATCAACGCTAATCCTGTATCAAAGCTCCATGGTATAAGCTGATTGCCATATGGTCCACGTGAGTCCCCGACTGATCGGCAGTTGGTGGTCTCCAATTCACATGGCATGGGCTGGAAATTTGTGCCGTCCAGAAAAAAAATGCTGGTTAGTACATGACCGAAGAGGTTGTTCCCTATCATTCGTGCGGAGAGGGTCATCTCCGAATCGGCCGTGGAGCTGAGCCTCTTCAGAAATGGGTCGTCCGGCCTGGGCATTCAATCATAGCTAGGGATCGCCACCTTATCGGAATACAGAAATTTGTCGTCCGGTAAGCAGGTAACTTTTGAAGTTATATCTTTGAAAGAATCCATTTTGAAGACGTTATATGCGGGTTTTTAACATTTTATAGTCAGTGAGAAGAGTTCCCTCTCTTGGTTGTTTCCTGTCACGTTCATATAAACTGTATCAAAGAACACAAACAGTTTTCCAAGAGAGGTATCTTCATTCATCCTTATTAGCTGCCTTTATACATAAAATTCAGTTACTGTTCCAAAAAAAAATACCTGAAATATAATTTCCTTTTACACAAGCATGCTGTATTGCTATTCGTCCCAGACGATATGGTGCTCAGTAAGTGACGTAGGCCTGATCGGCCCAAAGTAAGACAGCCACTCTCGGAATCGTTATGTCTCTGTTCTAAAAGTTGATTACGTTCCCCGAAACAAGAGCTCACTGGCATGCTTGTATGGTTAGAACTCAGGATATTCTATTCGGTTCCAATCGCTCTTATCAGACACCGACAAACCTGTTAACGCGCAAATGATAGGTACTCGGTACTAATGCGGTACTTAACAGAAGTAAGCTGAATATGTATTTGTCCCCCAAGGTCATTTGGACCATGAGCAAACAGGACGAACCGTCACTAGTTTCGTCAGTGGATCGCGTAACACAACAATGCGCATTCCCAGTACGTTTCCACACAGTTCAGCCAATGCACTCGGGTGCGCTGAGTATTCGGTGATTTAATTTAAAGCCGGGAAAGAAAATACACTCTCTATTCTATTACTTTGACGTAGTACACCTGCTGGGAATAACCCATTGCTCAATTTTACATTCGGTTTAATAACTTGGCCGGGACAGTATACTGACCGAAGTAGCTTTGTCCCACTGAATCTCGCGCAGAAATTAATTTGATGTCCGACTTACAGGGCAAGAAAAATCCTCCCTGAAAGCGAACGACAAGTATTGGCAAGCATACTTTGTGAAAGCCTATTTGGACCCGTTCATTTCAAGGCATGTTGCCAACTAAAAGTGAGAAATTCAAACCGCTCACAGTAAAAAACAGAAACCCGTTTTCATCCGGCTACAGACGCGGTATCCACATCACAGAATTCGATAAATCTATTCTGGCGCTTCACTCAAACTGTGGCATACAACTATTCGGTTCATGATCCTACATCTCAGATCCAAGTTACCAGTCCGGACTCAAAGCAAGCTGGT
The DNA here is from genome assembly GCA_004794785.1 of Opisthorchis felineus. Lineage (NCBI taxonomy): Eukaryota > Metazoa > Platyhelminthes > Trematoda > Opisthorchiida > Opisthorchiidae > Opisthorchis > Opisthorchis felineus. Next base: position 151,752 of record SJOL01006121.1, read on the forward strand.
ATGATGGTTCACCTTCTTTCATAGGGCAGAATACACACGGTGCGCGATATGACCGTCATGCAAGAGAATAGGGAACCTCCCAATTTGGGCTGGTAACCGGATTGGAAAGTCAATTACTAGAGCAGCGTTTGCTCCACTTAGCTGATACTAGTCATATGAGTAATTCTAATAATAATTTTAGAATAATCTACCGTGCCTTCATCTGGTCTTTCATCTCTCTTTCTCTATCTAATCTAATCTAATCTAATCTAGTCTAGTCTGCTCTGATCTAATCTAAGCTATCCTAGTCTAGTCTAGACTATTCTAGTCTAGTCTAATCTAATCTAATCTAATCTAATTTATTCTAATCTAATCTAACCTCATCTCATCTAACCCAATCTACTATAATCTATCTATCTGTCTGTCTATATGTCCGGATCTGTTTAATATCAATGTCTTGTCGCCGCTGAGGTAACTGCTACTCGCTCACATAAACAGAGTCTCTGAACCCAGAATGCGTTCGTACGCGAATTGAAACTTCCGTGATCCGTTCACGTGATTGCTGGCTACTCAGGCAAGTTGACCGTGATGGGGACAGTTTTTATACTTCCACTCATTAGCTCCGTTTAGCTTGTACGTATAGTTTACTTGTAGTTTTATGAACATCCAATCTGAGTTGGCCAGACAAAGAGACTGCGAAAACTTTAGTGTCCGTCAACTTGTGCCCAGGTGGCACTTGTCCTGTTCACCGAGCCTGGTAAATTGCTTGCAAAAGTTTTGCCAGTGAGCGGTTGCATCTCCTGATTTTGACTGCACGTATGCAATATCAGGAGAATGTGCACTATCTCTGATGTGGTTGGTCGATTGAAAATGTGCCTGCAAGTGGTCTTTTTGTTCTGTTCAAAACTTATGTTGCGTTGTCTTCTGGTTCTTTTGCGTTCGTTGACTACCTTCATTTCAGTAGTTCTCTTCCTTTCTTACAAATGCTTGGTTTACACTGCCTTCATGTTAAGTTTCGGCCTTCCCGTCTACCATCTGACTGGTAGACATGCCAACGGCCCAGTTCAGTTTTGCATGACCTAAATTGACTGACGGATTGGTATTCACCAGAGGATTCACATTAGTTGTTCACATATCTTGGGAGGCTTGAAAAAAACATCGGTTTTATTGCCTGACTATTTTGCTGAAGGCCTTCGGCCAACTTGCCACACCATACAGCTTGTACCTTCGAAATTACACGCCTTGAAACCAACCATTGTGTGTCCGCTGTGTGCTTCGATCGATAGGTCCCACCCAGGTTTCTCTATGTCTTCCCATAATGCTGCTTAAACACAGTTTACTATTCATTGCCAAGTCACAGGTAGCTAACAATTCAGTGTGTTGTGAAGGCTTATACACATCCGCCTGCATCATTAAGCGAAGTAGTTGGAACTGCTGCTGAGATGAACCTGTAAACGTTGGGTGCACTGGATACTTGCTTGTCTGTTGCAGTAGATGAATGGGTACGCGTGGTTCACTGAATGAAAACTAGTGAAAAATATTGCTGGTTGTGTGAGGGGCTCTCGTTCTGTGAGTGAAGTCAATCTATGCTGAAAATTTGAAAAGTAGTGTACAGCTGTTTTATCAATAGTAGGAATCATCAGCAGTACGCATCCCAGGAAACTTCAGGGAGTTTTGAACCCGCAAACTTCGGCTGGTAGTGCTTCTAAACTGTTTGAAATTTCATGGAATTTGCAACTCGGATGATTCCCAGGCGAATAAAGGAAAAGCCGTACAGTGCTTCTGAGGTAACCTGGTGCTTCATGAGGTAACCTAAAGGATGAATGCTGGACTAAAAATCCTCAACACTCCTTGATCTGTCAACAATCTATTTGCATCTCTTAAAGCATACTAATTACACAAGACCAGTGAATGTTCATTCGGAGCATTCGTCACTCAAGCAGCCTGTTGAACCGTGATCACGTGATGTGGAGTTCGTGACTGAAGAATGAGTGGTGTCAAAGTGCGAGTTCATCACACTTCTGATTAGTGTAACGCACATTTAAATTCATACTAATGGTGAGCGGATCATGTGTTTTCCGCTACAAAGCTCATTGGAGTACGTATTTAGTTTTGGAAAGTTTGCAAAATGCGGTTTGTCGTGAAAAAAAACATTTAAAAGAGTTATGATGCTTGTGGATGGTGCGGGACTCGCTGGGTGATCTGGTAGTTGACGGTTGTTTCGATTGTTTGAGATAACACCACGATCTCCTCTCACTGCACGACTTCGTAGTGATTTCTTTTTACAGCCTATGCAAAGACTATTAAAAAAACCGTCCCTTCGGGAGAAACCAAGCAGCGTTTGCCGATCGTCGGGGGAGAAACGGACAAGCAACAAGGTCCTTGAGTTGAATACGGAACTGGCGATTAATTATGGCTGGTAGCTGCATGGAGAATGGGGTTGTAATTTGGAGCTAACGGAAGTATTACAGCAGACAGGTAATGACTGTGCTATTAAAATATATCCTATAGGTAGAGAGATGTAAGTACTGAAAAGAAAAATGTGTAGTTTGCTTATTTTGATAGGAAGCCGGGAAACCGAATCACGCGCAAACAGTGCTCAATCAGGTGATAGCCATTTGCTACGATACAATGTTGGAAGTTATCAGTTGTACAAGAGTTAATGAGAGGTAGTTAGGAAACGGTGTTACATGGAGGTAAATTTCGTTGAATTAACTGATCACAAAGCAATCGGCAGTTAGTTCGGTCACTTTCCAATTAGATGAGTAAAGAAGCATTTTTTTAGGCGAACCGAACTATATCTCCGTGTATTTGGCACTCTGTTCATAGCATTAATGCTGCCAAAACCTTTCATCATACATGATGTTTAAATACATGATGTTTAAATACATACAGTTCCAGTAATACAGTTCCGCAATAAATCCAGACAAAATTTTATCCCACTAGTTTGTATTGTTTCTTGCCTTGTGTGGAGGAGCTGTTTCATTGTTTTGTCGGGTGTGATATAGCTGCGCCTCTGAGGAAAAACTACACTGGTTTCCTGATTGACGTCAACGTAACTGGTTGGTCCTGTCTACTCTTGATTGCGATGTCTTTGCTCGCAGACTGGTCAGTGTGTTCCTGGTCAAATCTTACGTTCGTATTGTCCAATTGAATAACTGCACTGGTGAATTGTTCAGTTGGCCACAGGGGACGCCTTGCTTACATGCCTTTGTAGCCTACAGTATTTAGTCGTCCATCACAGACTTGTCGAATCAAGTGGTTGTTGAGTCTGAAGAAGATTCGACGTAAACGGATCTAGCATTAGGATTAGTTGCTCAGCGGATCGAAGTCTATGCATAACAACTCTCACAGGTTAGTTGAACTACGGTATAAACAGATTTTAGGAAAACAGAGACTGCATGTGGGTGCATTGGAATGCAATGCATAAGAACATAGCCATTAGCTGAATACCCCTACATGACGTCTTTGTAGTCACTTTAATCTGAAGAAACCTGTACGAAAGAAGGGCAAAACCTGTCGTGGGCTGTCAAAGAATTTTCAGCAACCTTATGAGTAGTGAAGTACATGTAAACCTGTACGCCGTTTGTCATCATCAAACTCCTTGTGTTGCGGCGTAGCCTCAGCGGCACGGCAAACATCGCATAGCAATGTACCCGGGAAGCGTCCCCGTCAAAATGTCTTGAAGGACAGTGCCCAGATGTCTCAAGTTTTGATGATGGCTTCGATTCTATGAGACGGAAGAAAGTTCATTTCGACTATCAACTGATCTGCATGAGTAGGGCCGCTATCACGCTGTCGGTTTAACTGGCCACTGGCGAACCAGATACCACTGACGTCGCACCGCCTTTCAGTCGTCTCTGTGTCAAATGAACTGCATAAATTTTGCATTAATTTCTAAACGCTTTTATCAAGCAATCCAACTACCCACATGGACTATCGAGCGATCTCTCTACTTAAGAAAAGTACTAGAATACATCGTCTAATGCAGCTGTTGGATTGACCTTTCGATTAAGGCTTTCTTTCTCATACATTTCTGCCTGTGCTGATTGCCTCAGACTCCTTTTACACTCCACTAGTTGATAATGTTCAGTACGCGTACTATAGTATTGTGGTAACCTAGGTGAAATCAAAACATCCCTTCGGAACATGGTTAAGCTAGGCGTGTTCTGGTTCACAACATATCCTTATTTCGAGCAAGAGATTTACTTTGACGGCAAATTGTCATCGAAATGTTAGCTTAATTTCCAGGTGATGATTTATTGGAAGATTTCGCACGGTAGACACAAGTCATTTTGTTCTGTTGAGGCGGTGGTTTTCGACCTCGGGTTTTACCTGACAATTTCAGAATTTCGGAGGATATACAAATAACCCACTTCTATTTTCCACTTGGTCTCAGTATAAATTTGCTGCACATGAGGGGATATGCTTTTTGCGGTTAAATTGGCCACAGAAAGAGATGAGTTTTTCTGCAAGGAGTGAGGTAGTGGAGTACTCAGTAGATTTTACAGAAATTTAGTCCGGTCAGAAATCTAGCTTACAAACAGTTGACATTCTGGGTATGCTCCTTCGTTTTCTTTCTTTGAGGTTTGTTACATACACACACGCCCGCACACCTTCTGTCGATGCGCAGTTGAGCGGAACATCACCGAAAACAGACAGGCCCATAGGTTTCCGGAGGTCTGCAGCTCACTAAAAAAATCGAAATAACTTTGAAGGTTTCCGCAAGCAAATTTTTGTTTATCCTAATATTCAAATTGATGTTGTAATGGCCTGATGATTGAACACGAAAACAGCCCATTTGTTTGGTCACACTTTCATGAGCATAGAAATTTCACTTAAGTCTACCCTCTGATGGGTCCTACAGGAAAAATGGATGAAGTTTACCCGGGAGGATTTTTGTTGAATAGCTTGAAAAATAGTCCTTCCACCTCCTTATACACGCGCGTGCCTGCGGAAGGAAAACTTCATGAGTAAAAATACCCTATTAGATTCAACACACTACTCATAGGTTTGCCAAAGACTCTTCGACAGTCTCTTCAGCACATTTAGTTGAAGAAGGACTTCATAGATGAGGGATTCTACTGGATTCATTTGGGTGTCTCGTTAAGATCAAATTAGTATGCAAATGAGAGTATATGACAAAAAAATAGGTGCATTTCGAGGCTGCGCATTTTGAAGGATTGGAGGTTTAGTGGTCAATGGGTCATTGAGTCAGATCGACCCTAACATAGACAAAAGTGTAGAAGAAATAGAGAAACTAGTAGAGTTGTAAATTTTCAAAGGTTAACTGTTTTTTATCACAACATTCTGGATTATGTAGTCGAACTTGATAGCTGCTTCAACAGATGCCAGTATAGATTGAAGTTTGTAAACATAATAAACTCTTTGAATTCTCAGACATCCTGGCGTACGGGAATACATGGAGGGCACTTTAAAAGCGGTGTCCGTCAGGGTTTCCGATTTTTCCCTTCCTATTTAATTTCGTGATTGATGAAATAATGAGGTAAGGCTGGAAGATATTCAAAACACCGGTGTTCCAATAGCTGCTGACGAAAAGCTTGTTGATCTGGAATATGCAGACGACATCGTTCTCGTCTTTGAAGAGGAGAAGGAGGCGCACGTGCATTTGGATGAGCTGACCATTTGGCATTCACCTTACACCCACAAAGTGTAAGGTCAATCTTCTGGATATTCACTGACAGCCAGTTACAATCCAGGGAGAGACGCTTGAAGTTGTGGAGCATTTTACGTACCTTAGAAGTTGATTGGTTCTGATTGCAGTGTGACAGATGAGGTCCATGTACGAATCTGCAAGGCTCGGGTTAGGTTTTCCTAATCTGAGACACCTATGGGGGCAAAGTGGTATATCCCCGAATCTCAAGGAACGTGTGTAGCAGGCAACTGTATAAGCTGTTTTGTTGTATAGCTGTGAGGCTTAGCCTGTTCAAGCAGCCGAACTGAGGGCTCTTCAGGTCTTCGACAAACGTTGTCTCAGAATCGTATCTTGTGCAGGCTGGTATCGAGGAATCTGTTAGGAGTCATTTAGAAAGCAAATGTTCGGTTTTGCGACGGGACATCCATCGAAGAGTGCGTCCAACACCATAAGCTGGTTGGACCATGTATAGCGCATGCAGAACCATCACTTATCGAAGAGAATGCTGTTTTCCTTGCCCAATTCGGAGTGGAGGATGCAGAGAGATGGTCAACCCTTGACCTGACAGGCAGGGATGAGAGAGATCACGACAAGTCTGGGTGCTGTAGGTTCGACTAGCCTTCCAGGATGGGGACTGCGCCAGGTAAGAGACGCTGCAACGTATGGCTGCTACTCGATGTCAGTGGCGTTCTTGATGTCAGTTTCTATCCAGATTGCCTGGATGAGTGTCTGGAGATGTAGGTGTCTCGGAATGATTGTAGTAAGATGTTCATCTTTATGCTTTCCTTCACAATAAGGCTTTCAATAAATCATGATTGTACAGCAGCGAAACGTCGATTGAGCACTGATGTTATGTTTTGGTTAACAATGATGGCATAAGTAGTTCCCTGTTTTCTCTCTGACCGTTTGCTGTATTCAGTACAACAGGCGACTAAGTTAAATTTAGTTTTGCGAAAAAACAAAGTCACCCTAATACCTCACTGAGCTAATCGACGGCTCCCCCCTACACTGATGTTTCTCCACAACCGTTGATAGTCAGTACGATTATTTTGCGGATGTCAGGGGAAAACTGAAAACTAAATTTGTTTGTGAGAGTTCACCATTCCTGAGAAGTCTGGTCCAGTGTACATAATGGAATGCAGTGATAAGGGATTCCAAATTTTCTACCCGAGCGGACATGACGAGCGCTGTCCAATCACGCGCTAGCTGATCAGTTCCGATTGGTCAAGTGAACCAATTAGGCTTGTGAATTTTGAGGTATCTGATAAGCATTCAAAGTGAAAAGGTTTCATCCCTTCAACTCTGTGAGAATCTCTAAGCCCACTGTTCTGTTCTACGTGTTCTAATTTGACGCAATGCAGAAATATTAACTTTTGAGGAAATATTTTGAAAACTTGCGGAGTTAATCGTTGAGTTATAGTGTCTCGATACTGTGAAGAATGAAGTCGGGCAAGAAATCCGTTACAGTGGTGAATAAGGAAGACACGAGTCGGCTAACCAGGTAAGTCAGCAAACACTCAGTCTCAAAATTACCTTTCTTCCACCACGTAACAAATGTCATAATATATGGTTTATCATGGTAAGGCCTGATATAATCTTGTGCGTAATATATTTTGACTTGTTTTACTATACTGTGCTGTGATGTAGTACAATATACTATATTACAAACTATACCATACCAAGTTGTATTACACTGTACAATATACAGTATGCTGTTCAGCGTTATGCCACAAGGTGCTCTAGTCTGTTTTACAGTGTCCTGCTACACTATATTTTATTTTTCAATGCTATACCATACTTCAAGACTGCTATTCAGGAAGATGCGAGCACGTTTCGCAGCTTGTCTTTGTTTAATTTCCTTTTAAAAGTACGGAATTCCATAACTAGTTCCAAATTTGGTGACCACACCCGCCCAGCATGATCTTACTCATTGAAATTTTAATTCACTGACATGACTTACCAGAAGTTCATTTGTGTCAGTGAGGTGACAGCTGAGAATTGGACATACTAACCACCCATGAGTTGCCATGCTAACTCCACATATCAGAATTCTGTCCACAAACCTACTCACAGGTCTACTAAGATTGATTGTGAGTATCAGTTAAAATGCATCAAGCCTAGGTAAGTTGTCGTGGTTGAAAATGAGTAAAGACATCCGATGATTCTCTTTCTATATTTGTCAGATTCTATCCAAAAAAACGCAGAACAGCCGTGTAGTAAGAGAGCAAAAATTAGAAGGTGTGAGGCTGAACGAAAGTCGTTCAAACTGATGAACAATGCTGAATCATTTTGCTTGTGTACATATAACCGGGCTTTATTACTGACGCGTAGTCAGATGGTCTTTTCCACATTTTAAGGTCCTCAGGCAGTGCTAATTTAAGAAAAATATCCAGTCATTTTTAGACATGACGAGGGACGATCGCCCATCGGCGACTGTCCTTTCAGCTGTAAAAACTAAAAATTAGTCAATCACATCATTCCAGTGTGTACACGGACCCCGGTTCAGACGTTCCAATTCTGGCGCATCAAGCGTGCGCTGGGGGATCACTGGTGCTATGCTCGCTTCGACTGTCAAACGTCCGGAGTTCAAATCCAACAAGGCCAGACACATGTACCCCTGATGACCCAGTTAAAACAGAAGAGAAATATGCTAGCCAGCTGTTTCGACTGTTTACAACAGGGTCTCAAACTAATCCAGGAAAACACTTGTCGTATCGGCCAACACGAGATTGGTCAACTATGCCGATCTGACTGGTACGGTGATACGTTTCTGAGGTCACTAAGCAGGGTGTCGTACAGTATCCGAAAGGGTAAATAAACAACTTGTAAATTTATGAATTGTTTTAAATTGTTTTAAATTGTTTTAAATTTAAATGCAACAGCAAAGTAAATCTGCGGCAATATGATATTTAAGTTATCAGCTGTCAACATTACGCATCCAAAAATCTCCAGAGCAATTAGTCCCACGACCTTCTAGTTGGTGGATGAGAACTATACGAGTCGACTAGGACGGCGATCGCATGGGACAGCGACATTAAACACTACATATCACGCGATCTCGTGTTGGCTGGGTGTTTTATCCTTCTATGACGGATCTGAAAATTTCAAACAGAATTTCATTCTACTGAAAATTCCAGACCCACTTTAGAGCTGTTGCGTCCGTGTTAGCAATCTTGAGCAGTACGTCTCAAATTAATATCTGAGAGGAGTTGAAGCTGCACAGTTTGGGGCAAAAGCTGAGCGATGGGGTTGCGAAGATCCTTTTACTATTTTTGCAAGTCTGGCCTAAAATAAAAAACAAATTTGTTAATAGTGTGACAATTTCGTTAACTTCAGTTATCGAGAAAGCTGTAGGTTTTTTTATAACCCGAGGAAGCAGGCATAGAACGGCATATTTGACCCCTTCTATCCCCAGACGTTCACCTTGTTCTCCCATAATCGGCACCTAAAAATAACTCAGGGAAGAATAGTCTTCACCAAAGTAAAAGGACTTACAAATGCCGACTTCTTTTAGTTCAGGTTGAGGGCTGAGCACTTCTCAGTCTATCATTGATAACCGAATTTGCCCAGGAAACTGGATGATGCATGAAAGCTAGGATCACTGTGTCATCAATCTATGGTTTGTCTGATGATTGCAACGATAATCAATCAGGTTCAACAATTTTCAGGCTTTTGGAGTCAGGTATAATGTCTGCCTGTCACACACCAACACACTAAAATTAACCGACTTTTCGGCGCATATGTCGGCCTACAGCCTGCTGCCCACACAACAGCCTCAGTATTATATAAAATTACAACCGAGTGGACGTGCGCGCAACGAAACTCACGACAGCAGCCTTAATATTACGTAATTTGCCCTTCGCAGCTAAAAATACACTGATACAAGACGGATATATGACTTGGAAGCCGCCGGTTGTGTGGGCGCACTCGTAGTACGATACGATCGGCTTCTGATGCTTGATGAGTTGAAAAATCAGTCATTGTTCTGCAATCTCTTATCAAACGTCAGGTTGTGTGCTCTTATACCACGGGTACTCATGAGGCGGGTAACTGTTCGTCCCCTGTTTTCTGGATTATCGACGGGCCTGGTGAATGCGATGGTACCACTAAGACTACAAAAAATTTGTATGAACGTTTAAAGTGTTTCTGCCGAAACCGCCAAATTATTTGCCCCTTGGACTTGGCTTTGGCTTCACACACACCCTGAGGTGAGGGTAGTCCGAACTTTGATGGCATAAACGTCGCATGCACAGAATATCAAATCGACACATGTTTACTTCATCTGCATCATGGATTACACCGATAATCGCGAAAGATGATAGCAAACACACAGCTATAAAAATTCACTGCTACTCATACTTTAGTCGAGAAATACGGTGGAGAGCGAAAAATAACTTTTCAAAACTCAGCAACCATCGGTGTCTTGTCGTAGCGCACTACTCATAAGGTTGCTGAAAACTCAATCTCTCGGTGGGATATAGATGGGTTTTTAGTGGAAGTAAAATTGGTACGCAAATGAGCGTCGCTTTCACAAATTTCGTATAATTCTGGTTAACTTAGAACATAAGGTTGACGGAAACTGGGAGACTGCGCCTACCTGATGATGGTGAGCCCCAAGAAGGGGGCAACTGGTCGTGGTCTGTCAAAGAATTTTCACCAACCTTATGACTAGCGTATTGTCTATACATGGATGTGAAAACAGTTTACCTATTGGATGTTGATCAGGTGGCAATTGATCCGTGCTATTGTATTACGTCCATACATGTATCGCGATATCTCGAATATCGTACCAACTGAAACATGAGGCGGTCTGGTGCAGCGCATTCAGTTGCTTAAAAATGTTTCAAAAAACTGAAAAAATTGAAACAGCATAAACGAGAGATTCAGCTGGGTTCCAGGTGAGCCTCCCGCAAAACCAAATTGGTTTGCAAATGAGTGTAATTCGCTATTTTCAGATCCAATAAAAAGCCGACTTTGTCCAGAACACCATCACCTGGATAAGTGTACCGATCCCTCAACCAGGTGAACAGTTTCTTTGTGTAAAAAAGACCTAGGCTCCCCCACCCTCTTATTTAGGAAAACGGTAAATATTGTTTCAGACCATCCTCAGTTAGTAGCAAATTATAACGTACTTGCCAGGTGCGCTTTACCTATCAGTAAACTTTCATACGGGGACATCACGGGATGATAACTGTATAACACTGTATAACACTTTGCTTGTCACTTCTCGTATGGTAAAACTGGTTTTTGGAAAAATTGCGCAGTGAAACTGAAATTGGTTAATTTCATGTAAGTGAAAACAGTGTTTACAACCTGGATAGCTGAACTCCTATTACATTTTTAAGCAGAGAATGTGTGTTCGAAATGTCTTTTGTATCGATTGATTTGTCAGATATCCAAGCCACACAGTGAGGTATGTGTGTCCACGCAGACGGGAAGCCCGGTTAACCGATGAGCAATTAACTAGCCAATTTTGTTGGTTCTCTCTTTTGTTTCGCAAATTCTCTGACCTTTTTAATCAAAGCATCATCCCAATTTGCTGTTCAGCCTTTGTTAGACGATAATTAAATGACTCGCTCCTATTGTAATCCAATCAATGAATTCACAAAACTGACCTTCCTTTCTGTCCTGCATTTGGTGTGACTTCAAAGGCGACATTATTGTTTATGTGCGCCAAACTGTGTGGTGTGTGGGAACCGGTAAAATCAATAAACACCATAAATGGGTCTTCGACGAACCACAAAGCAATAAATCATATTTGTGGGGAGCAAATCTATCTGCCAACAACAACCAAGATGTCATACAAAAAAATAAATGGAAGGCAGTGTTCTGTAGAATTTTCGGCCCTCTTTGAATAATTACATAGGGTGGAGAGAGTTGGAGCTCTTAAATGACAAGTGAATAGAAACGCAACTTGAAGGGCTTCTTTGTACAGTGAGACCAAGGCGCCAATAGAAATGGTGCACCCGGTCCATGCTAACAGGAAGATTGTGCGGTTATGTGCACCGGCCTCATCAAGACGTAAAAGATGTTTAAAACACGTGGATTGTTAACATTCCTCCGGTGACCCCTTTGTTCGGGTTTGAATAATCGGATGAAGACATCTCAACAAAGTTTAGACAGACACCGAACTCAGTTGTAGAACTTCGTTCAGGTAGTGCTCTCCGTCATTCGAGATACCTTCAAAGAACGGAACAAATGACAGGATTGTGGAAAATGGACATCACGATACGGGCAGGGCAGACTGTCTTTAATTCAGGCACTTTGATCCAATCAACGCGGGTTGTTGCTATATTACGAAAATTTTACATGAACCCTTGTCTCCGTTCAACAGTTGTAGTCGGCTCCGGATGTAATAGGGAACATGAATAAACTGTCAGACCAGCTGCACAGGTGCACATGTGTGTTTCACCATAGACGACAATCGATAATTCATCCGCGCCACCGACAGCTGAGAGTTATGGGGTGTGTTTGAGTCGCCGACTAGGTCGCTGATAGGAATGTTGTGTAAACAAGAGATGCTGATCGTTTCGAAAAATTTGTTCTGTGGCGAGATAATTCAGAATGGGCGTTGAAATCCATCAATAAAGAGCCAAAAAACGGTGAAATAACGGTCAAGGAGGGCAAAACCGGTAGTGGGCTCTATAAAAATTTTCAGCAACCTTGTGAGTAGTCTCCTTTATTAAAAATATACCGTGACATCTGGAATATCGTACCAACTGAAACATGAGATGGCCTTCGTGCAGCACATTCAGTTGAAGAATATCACAAACGAGAGATTCATTTGAGTCAAACAACTTGAAATGCAAGTGAGTGTGTATGTTGAAAAATGGTTCAACATTAGAGATAAACAGAGACAGAAAACGGTCATAGATAGACCAGTAGTTAGCAATGTGGTTTTTTGGATTTTGCCAGTTGCACAGCCCAGAGACTGCTACCGGCAGGGAACCTCTTATTAATGAATTAGGAGTTGTTTCTTCCGGTCATCATGAGTAGGAAGCCGGGAGTGACTAGGTGTTGTAGCCACCAATTTAAAAACCCTGCATGTAGATCCGGTCTCTGCGACAGAAGACAAGGCTTTTCTGAGAATGGGGTACTCCATTTGGATCGCCGAAATTTTATCTATTGTACAGGCAAACATCTTCACAGTGCTTGGAAATTCAACTGAGATTTCGTCCTGTCAGTGAAGCCAGTTTATTCTGAAATGCCAAGAGTAACTGTACAGCTGTCCCATCCTTATTGGAAATCATCAACGTTGCGCATTTCACGGAATTCATGGAATTTCCGATCGGCGACATTCCAATCACCGCTTGAAAACTCAGCCATTTGACAACCAGCAGCGGAAGAGCAGTTTCACTTGCTCCCACTTCACATTACGCATCGTTCATTCAACTTCAAGAACGATGCACCAGATTTATTGAATTAAAAACATTTTTTGTTGTTCCGAAGGCATAATACCATACTTTGTCAGAATTTTATGAAATGCCTTAGTTGAGTAAACTAGCTGGTCAATGAACCGGCTATCGACCGGTCAGCTTACACTCAGGGAGCCACTATAAATTGGCGTCCGAAATCTTTACGCACTACTATTATCGGTTGTTTTTGAGAGATAAGCCATTATAACCGGAACCATTAGAGGTCTAGAAGTGGAAGATGAAACAGAGAGAAAAAGGTCTGGGGGAAAACATGTGCTGTCACCAGTCCAGACACTTGTGGTAAGTCACTTCTTTCCAGTGTACACCAGAGCTTGAGGTGGAAATACACTGGTAGAGACTGGCATCTGAAGAAAGGACACTCGGTGCTGAATACCTTTCAAGGAGCAAAAAACGTGTGCAGTCAAGATTAGCACATCAGGCGCAAAGCCTTTGATACAGAAGGTCATTTGTGAAAGACAGTGACAAGAAAGAATAGTCACCGTCGTTTACCTCGCATAGAACTCTCATACTTACCTCGGGAGCCAGGAACGGTGAGTAAGCATAAATCCTTGAATGCGGTCTTAGATATCCTCCGCCTAGAAGCTGATTAGTTCCCGTTATCCGTCCTATTTGCTACTAGCACAACATGATGACAAAACCTTTCAGTTTATTTTTTATCACGACATATGGAGTCATCTAAGGAGTTGGGCTTCATTGGGTTAAATCCTGTAAGTTGCTCATGATTGTGTCAGCCCTATATTTGAGGAGATATGTCTCAGCAGCTTCAAGTGCTTTGATACATTGCTTAAAGTATGTTGTGAAAATCCGTCGTCATTTTTATTGCGGATAAAACGGCCCAAAATCTTTTGAAACGGTGTTCAAAATAAATTTCCGCACAAATCAGCCATCTCCACTTTCACTGACCGATGGATACAGGCCTAAAACCTAAGCATAGACTTCAGTTACATGGTGCACTTAAGGGATAAAACAGGTACAAATCTGAAAATCGAAAAAAAATATTTCAGTGTTTGCAAACATTATTATCGAGTTTTAACTACTTTCCTTCCAGCCGAAAATCGCCCCACTTCGGTGCTAATTATTCTTTCGAGTTTTCCACAGCATTTTTGACAGAGTGGTCTTTGAATTAGGCTCATTACTGATGGGTACGGAAAAGTTTGCACTCAAACTAAGTACCGGTTGGATATAACAATAAATTACACTGGCATAAATGCATGTAGGTCGTCTTGCACACATATATTGGCAGAATTCTGATGACAAAATATTCCAGTGACTTGACTGCCGGCAAGCCAGTTTAGACGAGGAGATGTTGCGCCGAAGATTGATTAGCTTCAGCTTTCCTAAACAACCCTGGCAAAGCTGACAGCATCTTTGCCTAATGGGTCTGATACAATGTGTCCGGTAGTTGTGCTATCATCCGTATGCTACCGTTCAATATTTCACCCATCTGATGGACACGAGAGATAAAACGCCGATGCTATTACAGCCCTGACAAACATCAGCTATTCGGAAAAACGGTGTTTTGTAATAGCTTCAGGCACAGGTAACGTAGTACTGCACTGTTGATTTTTGAAAACGCTCATGATAGACATTGTCTTAACATTGTGAAAATGATTTAGTAATGTACAAAACGTGATTGGCATTCACGTATGGATTTCTTTGATTGGTTGATGTCATTACTCCTCACAAATATAGCACACACCATCCGTAGCCGAGACTGCCAACAGATAACGATAGGCGAGGAACCAAACTTTTATTGATTACGAACAATCTCTTAAATATAAGAAACACATCTTGGCTTGCACATCTGACACTCGTAGGTAAAACAAGTAGGTTTCATGTGACATGGTTGTTTTGCCTAAAGTTTATTGGAGGAAACGGTTCTTACGATGACAAATTTAAAGGAACTTCCACACTCTGCATTATTACATTATTATTATTACATTATTACATTGCATTTAATTACATTCAGTTTCTCCGTGAATGACATGTTCTTTTCGATTTTTCTTTCCCTTGCTTCAAGTTCTGAGGTTGCGGTGTAGGCATGATGAGAATCTCTCGGGGGAGGGGGGTTGCTGATTTTCATGAGAATATTTCAAATACGTAACTTATTGCCCGCGAGCTCTTAGTTTGCGCATTGTGATATATAAGTTAAGTCTACCTAAATGAACACAAAGTCCGTGATAAATATCAGCTGACTTTCGAAACCCCATTGAATAACGAGGACGGGTCAATTCTCTGAATGGATGCGGTGACATGTGAGCTTGTCTTGGACGGCCATCGAAACAGGTTCCTCACATCAGCGAAATACACTCGTTTGCATACCAAATTAGTTTTGACGGAAGACTCACCTGGAACCCAGTTGAATTTCTCGTTTACAATGTTTTAAACAACCTTATGAGTAGTATATTACGTCTGTTCAGGTTCCTTGCAACTTCATCTTCATCCAATGGACCAAAAGAATCAACAAAATCCCGAGCTCTGCAATTAATCCAACCTACTACTTATTGGTGGTAGGAGGCTAGCCTCCGATTCGACCTAAATCCTCGTTCATCATGTAATGCCAATCGAAATGGCTTATTGATAATAGATCATCTTTCGGTGCCTAGCTTCCAAGTCACCCGCGGTAAACACGGAGGCTGGGATACCGCCAGGCTGCCCAAGCCTAGATAGCAGCAGTCAAGTTGCGGAAGTTGGATTCAAACCACTTACCTTAAGATGGAAAGTTGCACTTCTTCCTTTAGTTTAGTTTTAGAAAAAAACGAACGTCACTCAAGAGTGAGTTTTTGCACAAACTGAAACAATCTCACGCTAACACTTTTGTCTTTGAAGCGTACACAAAGCGAAACGCGATGAAAAAAAACATTAAAAAGCAATGAACACTTACACCACAGTATTGAGATGTTTCAGGTTCTCACAAAAATTTCTGATTGTTAAGTTTTGAAACTAGTTTGCTGAATAAGTTGTTTGTTTGGAGAGAAATCTAGAAACGCCTGGATTTGAAGCTAAAATATAATCCTATCGGGCAGTCATTGGGACATATTAACCTTGCACACAATTATGCCTGATTCATCTCGGAAGACTTTCAGATTCTTGCCAAAACAGCTTGACAAACCCATTATACTATGCGGAGTGTGGACACTGCTAAGAAAAGGACAGGGTACGTGAACGGAAAGCGACCCTGCGACCTCTCACTTACCAGGCCTTGGCCCTTTAAACGAAGAATAATGTGTTCATGTTCCATCTGAAGTCCCCGTCTTTTTGTTTGTGCACTGTGTTTTCAGAACCACATGTAAGTTGGTTCCAATCCCGTCTGTTCTAACTGATTTTGAAATCAAAGCGTTTTGGCTATATACGGGTGATATCGACTTCTGGCCTATTGATGAAGTCACACAAGGGACACACAACGGCACTGAAGGATGTCCACAGTTGTTCCACTAGGCTGAGGCGATTTGCAGCTCGAGTGCACATGTGCGAGGTGGGGCGGTGTGCGTAATAGCTCAGTTGGCACAGTATTCGCCCGGTATGCGGTAAGTCGCTGAGTTGGGGCCAAGTGGTGTTCAAACAATTTTTCAACTCCTTAAGACTTTTGTGTTATAATATCTCTTCAGAAAATGTTTACAAAATTTGTTCGGTCAGCCGTCACCCCCTAAGTTTGCGTGCACCCCTAAGATTCAGCTACTGAGGCTGCCTCTATCACGTGATATCACTTGAGGCGCTTCCAAATCAATACTTCTATGGTTCGTCATCTCATCCTACTTTTGTTACGACCTTACTGCCCAAATTTATCGGGTATCTACTAGACGAAACTGTGCAAATTCACTTTTTTAAATTCTAAAAGTTAAATTCTGGTGTGCATAAAGTTGGCTCACTATCACCGAAAAACAGTGGAATCGGAATATTGTACGCACGCGAGTGAACTGTGCGTACTCTTTATTGCTTGTTTATCTTTCAAACTTATCTTCATACAGCACTCCACTCTAAATGACACGGTTCGTCAAGCTTTTAGGTACAAATCCATGCATGCATGGACATCACTTTTACACTAGTGCTTTCAATCTGCTTCTATTCATTTTTATTCTTCTACGTTGTTAGGAGACGAGTACTTACTCGTAGGCACATGTCTTTGAGGAATTGTCTCGCCCACCGTGCGAGATCTCTGTCGATTGATAAGTAATCAAAGGCAGTTGATCAAACAGACTCAAAGCAGCTTGAGTAATTATTGATAACCGTCGCTCGATTGCCCCCCCCCACTTTTCGATGCACACTCACATGACGCGTCGTACTTTTGAAAGATAATGATGGGAAATAATCGCACCAAGAGAGAAACATCACAAACAAGAGATTCAGGTGGGTTTCAGGTGAGTCCCTCACAAAACCAAATTTGTTTGCAAATGAGTGTATTTCGCTGACCACAGATCACTTTGATAACTATACTGTGAAAAACGAAGCGAAAGATTATATCTCTATGTGAGGTGATCCTGAGAAAGGAACCGCAACTGCCAATACCAGGTGGAAAGCAAAGGTATCCTCGCCGTTTTTGGAGAGTCAAAATTGTGAAATTGAAAGAAGGATCAGTGCACTATGTTTGTGCAGCAGTTTCAGCTAAGAGAATATGAACAGAAACATTTTAAGCCAGTGACAGACGGGTCACCTTCCTAATGTCATTTAACGCTTCTGAGTACTTCAAGATGATTCTTGATTAAAAAACAGAAAATATTTCAAGTGTCCGAGTTTCTCCTTGAAAAGAGCTGGGTTTATTGGAACTGAACGTGTGTTTGCAGCCATTACCGGTCCTGATCAGCAAGCGACCGTGGAATCCGCCCGGCAGAAGATAAACATTTCATGCTAAAGGTTTTTTACACCAAATACATGAGTACTCCTCTGTCTTGTCTGTCAATGGCCTAGAAATATCATCACCCTGTAAATAGCTGCGTGAGTAGAGTGGATCAGAGATTTGGACTTTCAGCAAAACGAACCTATTTAACCGGTTTGTTGGTGGTTCAGCGAGAGTTGTCTCAAAATATCTGATAAGATGAGAATACAAGGACCATATCTGCGGTTAGGGAGTGGGAGGCAAAATGTCTATAAACTCAATTTACAGATAAGAAGACTTCTTTCAAAGGAGATTATCAGAATTCATCTTCTAATCTTCAATATCTTTAGGACTTTTGACTGCTGAGCAGTGATCATTACAGGCTATGTTGGGCAGATCTTTAGCGTTCTTTAGGTGACAAGTTGATGGGCTTTAACGACTTGCACGCAGATAAATGCTTGGCTTAATGCAAATCATCTGTAAGCCTCCTACTACATGTGGGGGTCCAGTATATTGATTATTTTAACCTGTAAATCCGATTTGGATGTCTGCTTTTCATTTCATGGGGGTTGGTCTAAAAAACACCGGTTCATTTATATTATGGTTTTGACCGTGGCAGACGAAACAATTTTGCCGTTTTAAGTGGGGAATAGTCTAAAGGCTTTAGGATTATTTCGTACTCTTCAGTATTCCATCATTTTGACTAATCACGCGCCACCGCTGAACTAAACCACATTATCTTAGATAATACATCAATCTATTACCCTTCCACTTGTTCCGCCTCGGCTTTGAAAAGGATAGGAGAGAGTTCACTGATCCTTTCTGGCCACGCTTTTCTCTTGGAGGGCCTATTAACCGAAGTAATAGAAAACGATCGGAGTGCTTGTTCCTGCGTGCAGATCAAGACCACTTTGTAAAGGGAACGGTTTGCTGTTCCAAGAGCGGGGTGTCTGTCAACTGAAGATACATCCGGGACGTCTGGCATGATACTTTCTATTTGGAATGCTGCAAATGAAGGCGACTCAGGGGATGTGAGCCAAGAAGAATCGGATATGGTGCCAAGTCACTTGACGTCCTCCTCAGTGGTCCGGAAAATGCGCTGGTCAATTTGGACCCGAACTTTAAGGGGTCGGATAAGAAGTAATTAATCTTGGAAATAATGCGACAACATTTTTCTAACAACCGTGACTTATAAGGAATTGCCAACAGTTTTATTTCTGGCAAACTATTCTCAGAAAAAAAATGGTGAACATAAAGCATAAGGCCTATGACTCGAATGTGCGCTATCTTGACATGAGACAGAATCCTCTCTTCAAAGAAAGCCAGTTTTGACATCTGAATAAAACGGGACTTTTTACAGCTTGGTGCGCTGCAGCAGTTAAAAATTGGGCATCACATTGTCTTGTGATGAACTGCCTTCCAGCAACAACAAACCGTTACATTCGCTGGAAATTGGCCTTCTGAAAAAATCCCCACAATGTGAACAAATGTCAAACAGCTTCGTGTTCGAAAGGCCGCGAATGTGTAAGGTAACACATTCCTGACAAACGGGCATGGAAAAATATCAAGTTAAAAGTAGCTAGATGTGGCGATTTGCTGAAGCCATCAGTAGTCAATTACGGAACCGATCGATCTGTTAGACTTTCTAACTGGTGGCACTATTCGCCATCTTTTAAGGACACACTGTTCCAAAATGTGACCATCTGTGGTCCAAAAGTAACGCTTTGTGAACGTTAGGCAAAGTTTTTTCGTAGAAAAGTGGCGGAAATGTTTACTACTTGATTTAGCGTTTCTTCAGCCATTTGTTCACTGTAGTTTTTAACATCATTCCAACCCCGGTGGACGGGTGTCGCTGCAAAGGACGCAAATCTCGTCAGACATGAAGGCTAGAATCTCCAAGCACATTGTTCTGGTCGGAAGCTCTAAAAAACAAGAGGCATAAATTCATGAAACTGAATCATGGTGCCGTATGTTCGAGCGAGATTATGGTTACGTTCTCCAATTTCTGTAAGTCACTTTGCTATGCGTTTAGTCTAACGTTTGGAGTTCGAGATTGCTCAGTGGTTAAGGCTCAACGTCACTAAATAGACAGTCCTTGTTCGAACCCAATCACAGCATCTGTGTTGTTACTGTTTAGGCTTGGTCAATCTCGCAGTATTTTAGCCCTCGTTCTTCCTTCGGGTGGTGTGGCAGCTGCTGACGGAAAGGTTGTTACAGCTTGGCAAGTTAAATTTATTTAATTAGATCGTTTTGGCTGGCGGTTTTCTGTCTCTCCTTCGTGGAAGTTACCAGCTGGTTTTTAGGTGTGCAGACGCTGGCTCTGCTGCAGTTCGTCATTGCAGGCGAGCAAATCCATCACTTCCACGAGACGTACTAGAAGCTGACTGTGGATGGCATACAATGCGTGAAATACTGCACTGCCTAGCTCAAACATCCCAGTCTTCCTGCGTACACTTAGTCGAGGAATCGATTATTCCAATATTTGAATGTATGTACCAGTCTCATGAATCCGTCGGCGACAGTGAATCGCTTGTTTTGCACGCTATCATGACATTCTGCTGTTCAAGTGAGAGCTTATCACACTGCCGTTCAGCCGCTCGTAGCCATACGGTTAAGTCCTCAACCACTCACAGTTAGGTCGCAATTTCGAAACTCTCTGAGTTTTGTGCGATGCGCACTGCAGATGATTCTCACTAAGGATGGAAAAGCAGCTACACTGTGCTTCTCAGCTTGTCCGTGTAGATTGGCTTTGACTCCTAAATCTCCTCACGCTATCAACAACTGTCACGCGGTTTTTGTCACTTTATACTTTTTTCGAAGGTATATCATTCCGCCCAACATTAAGCGTTTCTCCGTCGAAGTTAATGCATGTGCATTTGAGAAATGTGCTTGAGAAATGAATGACACTAAGAATGCTAAATAGTTAGTGAGAATCCTATGCCTAGCTTCAGATGTTGGAATGCTTAAGGCCGGCATTGTACCCCTGATACTGCGGAAGATTTGGGCTATTTGAACGGGATAATGCTGTCTCACGTCAGCAGAGATGTTACATTATATTACTAAAATACTTTAGAAATTATTTGGAAATGGTTTTCAAGCGAAAAAGTCAAAAAACATCACCCAAAACTCTCTCAAAGAAGCAGCAACCTGGGTTGATCTTACGGCTTTTCCATTCAATCAAAGCTAAATTTCTGCGAATTCCAGGCTTGGTCTATGATTTATCCATCAGTACGGAAAATTATTCCAAACATTAATCCAAACATGAGTCTGGTTGTTGTCGCAAAACCAGACGGATTTTGGTCACAAACTTGGGTAAATAGTTGGCAAACTATGGCGATATTTCTTATGAGGCAGATGTTGAGGTTCGATAGTCATCTGTACGGAATGATCAAGTCGGATCTTCCCCACCGCCTATGTACAGACGGAAGGCCATCACATGTTCCGTGGGTTGCATCAATAATTTAGATGGTGAGATCTTTTCCAATCGTTTCCGGGAAACCTGCGTTTTAATGAAGAAAGCGTATGCTTCTAACTGACAATGATTCAGTTTTGTGATTTAACTTGTAATTTACATCCTCAATGGTGACCAATTCTACTGGATAAGCAAAAAACGACCTTAGACTGAATGAAGCACTAACATCATATGGCGACGTCCACTTTCCTATTAATAGTAAGGCACAGGTGTCAAATCCTTCCGAGTTAAAAGTGTACAGCGGTGAAAATAATATTCTCAAAAAATATGATTATCGTGCCCCATCTGTTTTCAAGCGCAATGAATCTTTGACGAGTTGTGGAGGGGCTCAGTTTTTTGTCCAGAACACATCGAAGTTTGATTGACGGGCATGCAACCGGCCCCTGATGTTTTCCGTCCTTGTCAGCTTAAGATTTCCTCAGAATGACCTTAATGAACCTCAAAAATTATCTTGTTGTAACGGCGCGTAGATATCCCATAGTACTGTAATCCGCACATTAGAAGCCGTCAGAGTTACATGATCACTGTAGTTCTTTCCGGGAAAGGGGTTCCTTTCTCGTGGAATCAAAGAATCTCTATTTTTACATGACATGAGGATACACCTGATGTCATGTACTTAAATTTTTGCAAGACCGCTGCTGCTGGTGCACGTTTCATGCCGTCGTTCCTTTGAAATATACTCCTCGTATGCAACATACTACTAGGATCTTCAAGCACCATTTTTTCTGCGATATCCTGTAACTGAGGTGGACAATCTAAGACGTTCAGCGTGGTTTTACAATCAGTATAATGCTATTTATCAAAAACGTTTCTTTGAGCTGCTTAGCTGTTTCCCCTGATATTTATCACCATTTGGAGTACAGTACAGTACTCCTAGGCACGGTAAATGTCTGTGGGTATTCGGTCCCGTGATGTGAATACACATTCATATCTAACTAGAATAAAATTCCTGCAAGGGAGGACTATGGCCGAGGTTCTTCTATAACACACAAGTCCTCACATTTGTTGACAACGCGGACGAGTAGCAATCGCACACGAAGCAAGTTTACTTCTCAGGGTGCGCAATTTTTACGCACAAGTACTGACATCCGACCGTTTGAAAGTAATTTTTGTTGAGAAGTAATGACAGGACGAGTGAAAAGCGTCACTGGAGCATTGGTCAGATTAGGCCGAGCTTTGTTGTTTGAGAGGTGATCACCAACAGTGGAATCTAGACGATGTTTTTACTCAGAATTTATATGGGCAAGACTAAACAATGCTCCAGCTGAGATTGACCTGCACGCCAGCCTTGTTGGCAAGCGTTTCCTTACCAGATTGGGAGGTACTGTCACTGTGATGTTGAGTGGATAGTTCTTCTACGTTTACCTATATTTGTATGGTGTCTAAATAATAGCTAATATCCCCAATATGTTGCGTCTTCAAAATGTGGCTTACTGGTAATTTGAGTGGTTTGGTTGAAGTGATTGTTGCGCGTTATTTGCTTTCCGCAAATGGGTGTTACATAAACGCACCGGGCACCGATGTCTTCATCCAAACCGTAAGCACCTTCTATGAAGTAGGAACACTGGATATATCATTGTCCCGCACTTCTTCAGCTACTCAATATTTCATTTAAAAGTATTGGAAGTTACAGCCAGCATCATGTCCTCAAAAGGAAGTGCATAACTCAAAGTGGTTCAGTGAAAAGCTTGATCGCGTCACATATGTGTGCCACATAACTGCCAGGGAGTCACTTTACTTCGTCCGCTGAGTACCCAGTGGACTGTGAGCATCGATCCAGTGGCGTTGTTTGAATACAGCTGAAGCAGTCACAATACAACTTCAAAAGTCGGTACTGTGTCGCCAAGAAGGATTCTTTGGAGCTTTAAATCTGCCTTGGCCATGAGACGTGATTCGATCGACCCAGTCAATCAGGGCCATCTGGACCACCTCACAGTGTCCAGTCAGATGTGAATTGGATTATGCTGATAACCGATTGTCAATGTTTCCGCATTTAGTAACCAGTGATGACTGTTTGTCTCTTTGGTTTCCCTTATATTAAACATTAGATCAGCACTGTCCTACAAACGAGACCATCAAACCCTAATGTTCATCACTGTATCCTTGTCGAAACTATTGGAATATTCAAGCCATAACTTAAAGTAACCAAAGATCAGATGAGACCTATTTCTTTTGGATGTTATGCACTTCTCGTGAGGCTGATGAGAGCCCTTGAAAGCTCATGACCGGTTTCGCCTTGTTGAGGCTCATAAACGAGAGATGCGGCTGAATTTCAGATGGGCCCCCGTCAATGCTAGAATGGTATACGAATGAGTGTATAAGTCGAATAAGATCTTTTTATTCCAGGCAAACTGTGAAACAGTGAAAGCCTGAATTTCATTGTATTTGTATGAGCAACGCTGTATGCGGAAAGTCGAAACAACTTACAGATCAGGTTAGACATACCACATCATGTGGCACCACCAAAAAGAAATGTCCCGCTAAGAACCCCCTGTAAACCAAAGTGTTACGGCAAAAGTATCCAGCTAAAATCAGGTTAGGTACATAATGCTAAAACAATAAAATTATTACTTATAAAAATAAATAATCAGAATTAAACAACCAAAATTATAACTAAATAAAATTAGAAAATTGTACAATAAGATAATGGTTCAGTATCTAACTTCGTTTATTTTTATATAGTGTGCGAGACGCCTTCATGGTCACATCCCTATAACTTCCATAGTTTGTAGCCTAAAATAGTTGGCACTTTACATAAGACGGCTGATCAAAGACCTCTTGATAAGTTTTAATCTGATGTGCAGATATTGAGAGTACTTTATTGATCTAGTCGATAGCTGTCCCCCAGCTACCTTCAGCAAATCTAATGCTCTCGACTGTCACCATCGATAAGCCAAGTTTATGGATTTCCTGTTTACGTCAAAGATCACCGCTCACGTACAAGTAATCAGGCTCTTCTTTTGGATAACTCTCGAATTTTAGCTTTACGAAATAGATAGAAGAACCAGATAGATAGAACCAAATTCAAGCTCAGCCTTAAGCCATCGGCAAATTCATCTAGTGTTTCATAGTCCACCATTAGTAACATTTATTTGTAATAAAAATCCGAGAGCTGGGGTCTGACGGATTTTCTGTATAGCGTATTTGCAACACCTACTCTTTAGATTAACTCTAGTTGAGTGAGTAGACTACGCCTCACTTTATCTGGTTGTCCTTTAGTGAATTCTTAAAACACCATTTACCACTCGTCACTTTTCCGACCACATCTACCCACGGAAATCGGATTAGAAGCAATGTTTTTTCAGTTCAGCCAAATTCCCCCTCTACGGTTTGATTACTTATACTAATAACGTCCGTTGCTCGAAATACTCACGCGGCTATCCCTTTCTTAACGAATGACTACACATCATCCCCTCTTATTTTGCAATCACTTGCAGTGTTCGTGGTGGGAATCCAGGCAAAAACGACAGGTCTAGTCGATTGCTATCCGAAAAACGCAAGCGGAAACTAGTTGTACAATGTGAACTATCCCACAATAATTCGGTGGTCCGATCGGCAGTTTTTTGATACTTGTTTCGATAGACATTGCACACACACAGCGTGGTCGTCTAAACAATGAATAGAAAATATTCACTTGCATTTTGCCGTTTACAGTGATGAGCACATAGAAAATGTCATGTAAACAAATCAGTCTTTATTTATCACTAGCATTCGTTCGTTGGCATAACTGGTTTCGTTGCTAAGGCACCTAGCTCTATAGGGGGGCTGGAATTAAGAATTCAGTTCTCAACTAGACAACCAATATGGGTTCAGCCGGCGGAGAACTAGAAAGATTTGCAATGTTACGGAATATGAGTAGCTCGGATGCGCTGCCTGGTTGTCGATTGCCGAGCTTGGCAGATGGATTGCAAACGTTTCATCACCAATCCAGGTGATATCATCAGTGAAGAATGGGTGAATTCCTACTCTTCTGCTTGTGCTCATAAACAGCATTTGATAGCTCCAAAGCAATCTGTCGGTGACAAATGTGCACCGAAATGGTACACAGCTTTTCTGTTTAGGTGGTAATGGGGTTCAGATGCTGGGAAGTTCAAGTGTTTGAAAGATGAGTGACGCTACATCCTCTCCAAATGCCAGTTAGTTATACCACTGATCAACCGGTCGTAGCCAAACGGTTCAGCATTCAGCCGAGAAGTTGGAGGTTCGAATCTTCCCCACGACCCCTGAGATGTGCACTGCTGATGGATCCAATTAAGGTTGGAATCGTGGTTCACTAATTTTTGGACAAAATCCCCAATGAAATTCTTAGCCATTGCCTAGACCTCATTATCCTGTATCTGCTAAATAACTTGATAGGACCCAGTGAATGTCCATCCTTTTGAGGTCGCCCAAAAATTTATCGACTGAAAAACGAAACTTTTGGATATGTGACTTTTGGACTATCAGTCCTAAATCAACTGTAACTTGTACTAGTGCATACAATTGTTTTCTCGCAAAAAACACGCTTAGCAGATTTGCATGAAAAAAAACGAAGCCCGAGTATTTGGACAACATCAACTGTAGTCAGTTGGGTCGTGCGAAACGGCATGACAAAGACGTCTTGTTTTGTTCTGTTTCCGTTTTTTGCTCAAAATTCATTAATTCAAACAGCTTGAAGCTTTCAAATACTTTCCAGAATTTTGCGTCGCAAAAAGGAATAATAGCGATTTCTCCATACTGCCGCATCTCACCGTCCAGTCTGGACAATCTAATTACTGGCAGACAGGGAGACCGTTTATTTGCTCCTGACGAATAACCTGATAACTAAGCCGTACAAGTGGAATTTCTCCAGAATTTCCATATGTTGCTATGACGAAGTTGGAAAAATCTCGGCCTCGAGTGGTTTTTGTCTGAAGTAGACTCAATACTTGACTATCTGGCCAAGCTGGATTACTTTTCGGGTGCAAATGGCCCACTGACTAGGCGGCTGGGGCTACCCAGCTGGTTATCTGATTAGAAACGATAGGGCCACCTCATCAGTAGTACATGCCAAGAACTTCTATTAATAAAAGTATCCAAGAACACTTCTTGTGATGCCCAGTCTTTTGGTGTTTCTTTTGAAAAAGCCATTTTTATTTGGGATAAGTTTAAAATGAATCCACATTTCTTTGTCTCCTCCGATTTGACTAGTGACAAGCGCAGTTTTGGCTGACAAATTTCGTTCCAAAAAAGGCATGCCAGTAAACTGTTAGGCTTTGAATACTCTTTTTCAATATGATTGGGTTTCTATAACTTACAGTGTCTAATCTGGTCAATGGAAGACAGGAATTCCAGCCCGATTGGGGCTCTCCATGTCAACATGTCTTTTCGTATTGCTGACGCACCCGTACAACTATAGTGGGCACAATAAGTTCAGAGTGGCTTGATGGTGACTGAGGGTTCAGAGGAATCCCAGTTGAGTTCTAAGCCTAGAATATTGTGACATCTCAAGCATCGTACCAGCAGAAATATGAGTAAGCCTTTCGTGTAGCACGTTTATTTGAAGAATGTAATTAAGGAGAGATCTGGATGGGATTCAGCTGAATCTCCGTCACAATCAAACTGGTGTCCAAATGGGTGTATTTCGCAAATTTCGTACAATATGGGTTCAAGTAAAATATAAGATTGACGGAGACTCGGAGGTAGCGTCTACTTGATGGGCCCAAAGGAGGGCGAAGCCGGTGGTGGACCACCGAAGAGCTTTCAGCGGCCTTATAAGTAATGTGTTACATTCGGGCTAAAACGTATTGCGATATTTTGAATATCGTACCAAGTGAAACGTGAGGCGGCCTGACGCAACACATTCAGTTTGAGCGGATCATCATAAAAGACGTGTCCGGCTGAAAAGTGTTTCAGTCCCCATCAAAGTCAAACTGGTGTACTACGCGAATTTCATATAATTAGGCTTGACGGAATCTCGGGGATTGCGCCTTCCTAACGAGCCACAAAGACGGCACAATTGGTCGTAGGCCATCAGGGATTTTCATGCAAACTTGTGGGAAGTATGTTCGTCAAGATAAATTCACACATGTTTTTCGTTGGGCGGATATCTGGCTTTATAACCAACAGTTCTGTAGTTTGCTTGACATAAAATGATGTTTTAATTATACGGTAGATATAATTCGATGCGTAAAAGTCTGTAACTAACGGTGGCTTTTTGGATGGGATAGTCGTGATAAAATAACCTCATATTTGGGTAACCATATTACCATTAAACAGACCAATGAAGTGACTAGTTTTCGGAATTGTTTGTCCAGGTGTGTGTGTGCATTCTGCATGACGGGGACGCTGGTATTGTGATATACTTCATGGACGGACGGCTAGTGAACCATCGTGGCTTGCTGTTTATTTCCAGTTAGGATAAACTACCCCACATGTACTCTCTGACACAGGGTTCTATCTAATATTTTGTCCAGGCGTTGATTTTTCATACGAATTTCCGATGCGTATCTGTCGAACACTTCTCCCTGACTCCGTCCCGCTCTTTCTCGATCAGTTCTGCCTAAAAAAACACGGCACGACGCTTCTTAACTATCAGAGTGGTACAATGGTCGCTAATTGAGTTCCCCACATGACATTCTACGTCGTTCTCGGAAACCAGAATTCTTTGGTCAGAATGGCGCCTAAGCATAACACGTTTTCCCCAAATCGTTGTGAAAAATCGTTTACGTAGATTAGGTAGCGTTGTATTGATTTTCCGCTCTTGTGCACTAATCAGGAGGTTCACTTGATTGGGAAATGGATCCCTATGCTTTCATCACTGTTTGCTTCAATAAAATCAGAGGACTGTGTGGTGAGCCACGTGTCTCGTCAAAACATCCGATATGATAGGATACTTTACAGAGCTCAGGAGTCCACAATGCCAATCTAGTTAATCAGTGTAGTTCGTGGGACAAGACATCTTGGATATATATGGGCTAATGACTACTGAATCTGCCCTGATGTCTTCAGGTCTCCACAACCAAATGTTACGTTGACGACTTCCATCTCAACTATCCTGGTTTAGCTTCCCTTGTCTTGAGAGTCTGGGGATATTTTGAGTTCAGTGAATTCCGTAGTTTGCTCCATGCAATCTGATGTTTGGGCTTCTAACTAAAAGATTCCACGTTTACTCAAATGTCGGCCCATGACTCAGCAAGTTCAAAACCGCCCGCAAAACGTCGACTACTTCTGCAACAGAAGGTTTGATTAGGCCGGTGGAACGCTCGACACATTTATTGACGGGCGATGACCCCCGTCTTAGTAATGGTCCGGTGCAGGCCATACTTCTTGTCAGCCGCTCAGCTACACGCACCAAAAACTGCGAAGGCTTTTCGACGAACTACTGCAATGTCTCTGCAAACAAACAGTGAGGCTGAAACCAAACGTGAAATGAAGTCGAGTCAAAGCACAACTAATAACTTTTTTGGCTTTGTACTCCCATCACTCAGTGTGTTTCCTGAGTGTTGCGTTTCGGATGTAAATTTTGTTTTTTTTCCGGACAGAAACCCAAGTGTGAAATGTGAAATGTGGACGAATGACAGGCAATGATGGTGAACTAGAGGGAATTCTGGACTGATTGACACATAAATGTCTGATATCCACAACATGTAGACTCGAAAGAGACTGTTTTCTCGATTTTTTCAGACCAGTCTGGTGTCAATCAAAGGGTGAAGCACCAAATTTCTGGCTTCAGAAATAGTGAAAAAATATAACTTACTTTCCCTTGCAAAGTAGCAGTACTGAGGCGTTTAGTAATTTTTTCTACTCATGGAACCAGTTAGTGTTAGGCCAATACTGCAGTACTTCTCCCTTCCCTCTCTTGGTATGGACTCTTAAGAATTACTGTCCTAGGTCATCCAGTATTCGTGAGGGGTAATCAGCCGTCATATTCAAGGTTGAAAAACAATACTTCGCATTCATCTGGTCTGTTGGATTGCTAGATTCAGGAGCGACTCCCGGATTGCCAGTGCTTCGGGGTTTCACTGCCTGAGGTTAATTAACGTCCCCGGGTTGAATCAACTTGTTGACGGTTCATATCATCTGTACTTTTGCATAGTTTGGGTTTGCACTATGGTTTCTTTCTACGCTTGCGTCCAAGTCGTTCCAGTTTTGTAGTTCACTGAGCTAACTATTAAAATTTTGGATTATTGGAAAGACGGAAGTATTTACAAGATAAACACGTTAGAATCCAGTTTGGTTTCGGCGGTACTCATCGGGGTGAATACAGTCAGTTGGCCTGACAATTTCTCTGGTTTTCTAACCGCCTAACAAAAAAGTCGGGGAATAGTTTTGAATATCCTAGTGGTAAAAACTAAGGAAAATGAAGAGGGGTAAGCTGGACAGCGATGGGACTAGCCTGGTTAATTCTAAAGCCCAGACGTGAAACTCAAATAAGAAACGCATCAAGCTGTCCTATATACGGTACCTGAACGGTACTACAATTCCCACAGTTAAACGCTCCTGTATTTAATCCTGTATTTAATTCTTGGCATACAGGCCGAAATACGGTTTTAGTACTGTGATTGAGTGGTTCGTTTAATTTAAGTGTGCAACTTGGTGAAGCCGCTGCTCAGCCAAGTAGAATGCTGTTGTTCTGCAGATTTCAAAAGGGGTTTATCCATTTGGAGAATTTGGTTAAATTCAGGGGACACAAAAATCAGTTTAAGTACTTTGACAACCACAGAGTTATGAAATTGACCGTATTTGAGCCTACTAGTTCTGTCAGAAACACGTCTGTTTGGAACATACTGTTCCCCTAGTAACTTTTCCGGCGATATCGAGGTAACTCAGACATTCCAGAGGTACAATTACCAAAACAAACACAAAGAACAAGGCTGCATAATAATAGGTTCAGTGAAAGCATTCTTCTAAATGCCTTTCATTCAGAACAGATACTATTCTGTGTACACGGCTGTTGACGCGACTTAAATGAAAGCGCGGGGCAAGCGTCCACTTAATTGGAAAATTGAAAGCTGTGCCTTTGACCGAGATTTGTGAAAGAAGATGGTGCGTAACACCTGGTGGATAAACAAACTAGAGAAACCCAGAGAAACGAACACATCGAGATGGTCACTGAAGGATCAGGTAAAAAATTGGCTGAAAGTGGGCTCTGATTATTCGGGTGAGTAGGGTGTTTACTGGCCCTTTGTTTAATGATGCCCGGCGGAAGGTTACCCGAGTGAAAATGGCCCCAGTTCGCATGCAGCCGGTTGGTCACCTAATGGTTAGTAGCTTCGGTTGATAACCTCAAGGAAGCGTATAAAGTTTAAACAAATAACGACACAGTGAACAAAATAAGTCGGTTTATTTTAACCTTTTCAATTCACCATCGTACTTGTAGGTTCGATTCAGTGAACTGGATGAAGACCTGTAAACCGGGCGTCTATTTTAAAGTGCTAGCCATAAGAATTCAATGATTAACACCAGTTTGTTGTTGATTACTACGTATTAAGCACCCACTTTTATTTATCTAACAACTCTCCTACTTCTCTCATCCTGAGGTAAATTACGTCCACCAAACATTGGCAATCACTTCAGTTCCTCTAATGAAATACCAGAACTTATTTCCTCGAGTTTGCTCTACTTTTCATGGCACACAAAAACTATGACAGTTGGTAACTCGGGTAAATTTATTTGGAGTTTGCATGTTCGCTGAGCTCGGCGGTGGATTTTCATAGGTTTTGTCACTGTGCAAGAGTGGACTGTCACCTGGTAAAGCGGTTTAGGGTTACAGCTCGTGGTCTACTCATTTTCTCGGAATCTAAAACAAGTAAACACAGTATGACGTTTCTTGTGCGTTTGCAGAGTACAGAGGACGGTGCGGCTGTGAGAGAATGGGCTGACTGCAACATTTTCTGTGGAAATTGGGGACACGAATCTCATGAAAGTATCACTTATATTATTAGTCGAAAGCTAAGATATCTTAATATTTTCAGAAATTTTTACCCAGTTATTGACAACGGTAAATGTAAGGGAATTCGGAAAGTTGAATGCAAAATAAGATAAAAAGCCTCTTATTGGTGATAAGCTCAGAGGAGGGATAATTTTACTGGATGTGTGAAACGTACTTCTGAGAGCTCGTCACTTGAGGAACCAATCAGTAAGTGATCACATGGTGTGGGCTGCGTGATTTAAGAATGAGTATTGCCGTCTTGTCTAAATAAGAGCTAATCAAGCTGATGATCAGTCACTCGTGGCCAAACGGTTGTGTTCAACCGTAGCCGAAAGGTCGTGCGTTCGGGACTCTGATTTTGTGACATCAGCAATGTTGATGAATCCCAACAAAGATGAAACATCTGTACAGTTCTCCCCGGCTTTTCAGCGTACATTTACTTCACTGATAGGATGAAATATCTATTGGATAAAACAATAATTTCGTAGGCTCAAAAAAAACTACTGCACTCTTTTAGGGTTAAAAACCTCTTATCAACGTACAGTTATCATGCTTTTGGAATGCTGTTTTTATCCAGGAATCTTGCCGCCAACATTTCTGTGACTCACAAAAACCAACTAAGCCTTACAGTCAAAAGATCAATTTCTGAATCGACTTCTAGTGGGTATTGAGATTTGAATAGAAGATAAGCACAAAACAAACTCCAAAATTCATATCCCGAATGGTTTTATAGACAGTCCTCTTCAAAATATATTTAGTTGTATTGAGCATAAGCATTTTGAAAATTCACTTGTTATCTAATGCAGTTGCTCGCGTTTATCTGCGTCTACCCCTGGAATTTATTTGCGTGGTTAGTATTGCTACCCCAGGTCGGTTGCGTCTGTTGATTGTTGGTCCGTCTGCCGAACTTGGCAGTTAGATTGCAAACGTTTCGTCACTAAATGAGGAGGGATCATCAGTGCACAGCGATGCTGTCTCTTCATTCGTTAACAGAACGTTTGCAAATTCATTCCGAAGTTTGGCGAACATATCAACAAACACCTGATCAACAACCATTAACACCACTGGCTCATCCGCCACAGCGACCTACGTGAAAAAAATGCAACTTCATTAAATGTTATTAACCTTCCTTCAAATGTATTGTAGTTTCGTTTTATCTATTTATTTTCTCAATTGTCTGTACGTTGCACTGGTGCACTTAATTGCTCTTTTTGCCAGCCCACTCTTCAAAGTTGCCACAGTCCTCCGGGTGTTATTGCGTAATGTTTCGTACACGTCAACATACTGGGGGTTACATGTATAAAACACCTCATTCAGCTATTCGTGTTTCTGAAAAACAGTTAGAGCCAAGTTGAGTCAACGAAGCATGTGTGATGGAAGAAAGCTTGGCATAATGAGAGATGTTTGCGACCGAAAATGACTTGCTCGATAATTACTCGAAAAAAGGCGACACAAAAAACTGCGCGGTCCTAATGGTTTTGTCGTACAAAGTCGACAAGGGAATGACGTTTATATGATGCTTAAAGACATCGTAAACGAGAGATTCAGCTGGATTCCAGTTGAGTCACCCGTTAAAACCAAACTGGTATGCAAATGGGTGTATTTTGCAAATTTCTTGGAATGTGGAAACTTGGGGACTGCACCTTCCTGATGAGCTCCAAGAAGGGCGTAACCAGTCGTGGGCTGTCGATTTTTTAGAAAACATGTGAGTAGTCTTTGCGCCTATACAATGTATCGCGATACCTCAAATATTGTGCCAAGTGAAACATGAAGCGGCCTGGTACAACACATTTAGTTGTTTGAAAACATGATAAATGCGAGATTCAGCTGGGTTCCAGGTGAGTCTCCCGTTAAAACCAAATTGATATGCAAATGAGTGTATTTCGGAAAGATGTCCAGTTTAGTTCGGAGTAGAACGTATCGGTAGATTTATCTCGATTGGGTCAGCTTGTTGGATTGGATCAGAAAATCAAGAGGGTTGAACTGTTCGGTCTACGAAATCAAACTTGTGATGTGCACACTGTCGAGACGTGGCAGATAAACCACAATGTATAAAATTTTCACTGATATTCAGACACTATTGTTTACCCCATATCTTCCTAAGAGTAAAAATTATTTTCCCTCTCGAAGTTGAACTTACTGCAATGAGTCGTTTGGAACATTGGATAAAACCGTCCTTAATTGTCTGGTACGAATTTGGAGGACGTGTTTTCTGTATAAATAAGGACCCGAAATATTGTCATATCAAGTTTTTACGTATGTCAGAAGTACCCTGGAACAGTAAGGAAACTCAGCGGTGAAAATGTGTCCTGACTTGACGCGAACTTACCTGAGTTCATGGACGGCAAGGTACCTGATAAATTATCTGAATCTTTGGGAAGACGTCTTAGTGGTCTTTACTGTGGCTGAACATATGTTTCAGTTAGTCCCTAGAATGCTGCATCAACTGACCTCGATTTGTCCGACAGACACAAGTCTGGTTTTCTGCGTTCATCGAATAAACTGAAATGTCATCAGTCATGATGAACTGGGGAAATGGAAACCCCGTTCCATAAAGTATACTGGGTGAAGTCCATAATAAATCCTTATCGGCATGAACAACAGCGCACACATTCGTTTGACGCGAATCACACGATCTTAAAGTCAGCACTAGGTACTGCCCAATAGTATCAAATCTCGTGTCTGTGCACAATCGCTGCTTATTCACGCCTACTTGCCTTTCAGTTGAATTGAACACGCAGTAGCAAAAGCACCGCTATTTTGGACTATGCTATTGTGCAGTTTACGAGGTCCAAAAAACGGATGTACTTTTGAATGGAATTTTCTTGAAAGTGATAGATTTCCTTTCGCAAGTATCCAGTAAAAAGTACCAATCATCATACCCGAAAAACTAAGCAGTCGACATAGTAAGTCTGAATTCAGTTTTGAGGTTTTAAATTCGGATTTTGTTCTGTGATTTAAGCCAATTTGTATTAAAAACTGAGGAAACTGTACATTTGTTTCATCTTTGACGGGAATCACCAGCAGTGCATATCTCATGAAACTTTAGTAGAAAGTTTTGAACCCGCAGCCCCACGACTAGTAGTTTGAACATAAACGTTCGGTCGCGGGCGGCTGATCAACGTGTGATTAACGCTCACTTATAAAGGTTTACGATTGCAACGTTTCCCAAGTATTATCACCACCAACCCATCGCTACGCACCACTACACACCCCAATAACGCACTGGTGATGTCACCTCGATTGGTGATGAAACGTTTGCAATCAGATTGCCCAGCTCAGCGAACAAGCCAACGACCAACTGTTAGATGTATTGAAGCTAATGGGAGTAAGCCACATTCCAAAGGACTTCTCGAGCATCGAATACTTATAATCACTGAAGTTTTTGTCAATGACTGCAACCTCGTTAGTGGCTAGTCAATAGGTGGACGTTCACGAAGTTGTTAGTCGTCGTCTTCATAACTTGGGGAGGTAATTTTGTTATTTTTACCAGAATTATTGTTACTACTATCTAAATACCCGGCAGCTTTTTCGTCCGTCATTTCACTAAACTATCCAAAGGTCATAACAGATACTAAGTAGTTCAAAATACACTGGTTGATCGAGCACGCCAAACTGGGTCTTGTCAAAACTGACAGCTTGTTTCATTTCACTGAGGGACCAAAGAGAGCAGGGTACAGCACAGCCAGTAAACCGGAGCTAACGTAATTGTTATGCACAAAACCATATTGTCAGGAAACCCAAGACCATTTATCTTACGCCAAAAATGAACGCAAAGATCTTTATTGACGGTACCAATTTAAAATTTTGTAACCGATAAGAAATGACGTCAAGATATTGGCCCCCAGATGTCATCTGAGAAGGTAGGAAAAATAGTGGAGTTTGTTCAGAATTATCAACAACCAAAGTATTGAAAACCTCTAGGGGGATTCATAATTACTTGTGAGTCGTTTCTGTTGCTGGAGAGTTCCCGTTGGGAAAACATAGGGGTGTAGAAATTTAGTAAGGCTCCATAAAAAGTGGTGGTATATGTCTACTTTCTGATAACTTTGGAGAAAGAAACACCAAATGTGTATTGTTTTCGGGTTTCTAGACCCCAAAACGTTTCTTCAAAGGGAATAATCTCGGTTAAACAATATTGAACTTATTAATTGGTCTCTTCTGGTCAAAATCAGAGTTGCGGTGACAGGTTTATTCTAATTTCCATTTAGAGTTCAAAAAATAACCAAAGCTAACCACTGTAAAGTCTTACTCACGGAAATTGCAATCTGGCACAGTAAAATATATTATATTAAATAGACTAACAAATTTAAATTCTTTTTGGAGTGTTTTCCAAGGTTTTATCATTTGGTTGATGCATTTTAACCAAATATGTTTGCCGGTCGGCTGGAGCTTGGATATAAGTTTTTTACTAGGTGGTTTATGACAACATAAATAAAATCCTTCTTCTTTCCGGATGTTCGTTTCTGTAAAGAATTTGAATATTTCTGGAAATTCACTGTTGTTCTAAAGGCAGATATTCCTACAAAACCTTCTTGAAAAAAGCTCAAAGCTGTGGTTACTGAATTAGTAAATTGGGCTTTGACATTACTTTCCAAGTATGCGCATTGTCTCCTGTTTTTGCAAGCTGACAACCAAACATTATTTTAAGAGCTGAGTTAATGTACTCATTTAAGTGACGCGTTGCCATGGTGTCAGCTATTAGGCAAAGTTGTTCGGACCACAGGGACGAAGATTTTGGCGGGGAAACCATGCGCAGACTAGTCTTAAAAGGATACCCGGCAGTATTTTATGGTTTATGCCTAATATTTACGGAATTACGCCAATCAAATGCGGTTTCATCTAATGTCACTAAAGGAACCTACCGTTTATTACATCCTTTTTGCGTTGGTTTTGGTGAAAGCAAACTCTACAAACTGAAAAGCCTGCAGCACTTCAAAAACCTGATTATCAGCTTTGAGAAACAACGCGTTCCAGCCGGCTGCGTTTACAATCATCTTGTCGTGGCATACTATGCATTATCATTTGTCTTTAGCAGTATTAGGAATTTATCGAATAATTGTTAGCTGGCTGAGTTCCCTGGTTTTTTTATCAGCTCGCTGTTGATGTGTTCACCAAGCTTGGAAATCAGCCCGTCCTCGTTTCGTCACAAGTCCAGGAGCGAACATTAGTGCGTCGTTGGCTACACACTAATGATGTCTGGTTGATCGGCGAAGTGAAGCCTGCAAGCTAATTACCGACTGGGCAAAAGAGACTGCAACCAGCTGGCCAACCACTACCAGAAATTTAGTTTTCCACCTCAAATCTGTCGTTACGTTAACTGCCAAAATTCTGCAACCGTCTAGGATTCCGAATCATATAATGCACATACATTTTGCCACACCAAATCCACTATCTGACGGAAGCAGTATGGGGTGGCTGCATAAAATTCACAGGCAGCCCACAACTGTTTGCGGCTCATTCTGTTAG
This sequence comes from Opisthorchis felineus, assembly GCA_004794785.1. Classification (NCBI taxonomy): domain Eukaryota; kingdom Metazoa; phylum Platyhelminthes; class Trematoda; order Opisthorchiida; family Opisthorchiidae; genus Opisthorchis; species Opisthorchis felineus. The sequence goes on from SJOL01006121.1 coordinate 188,469, forward strand.
CGCAGATGAAACTGTGGATGGCTGTTCCCTTCTAGGTTTATTTTCGCGATAAAATATTTAGAGTTGTAGAGCCCATGAGAATCATCGCAGTCCCTAGCATAAGGATATCCTTTCGTATAATGTAAAGCTCAAAGGCTGCTTAGGTAGTATTTTGGGACATTGTTCATTGAAGGTCGTTTTATTTCATCGTCTGTCGTTGCAGCTTTTGCTACACCTTATAATAACAACTGCGAGGGAGTTCTTCTGGGCCTACGGTTATTTAAGTCAACATGGATGTGATCAAAAATATTTTTTACTTATTTGAAACATTGGTCGATGTGTTGGATGAAAATTTGTGCACAACGATAAAGTTTTTGTTTCTGGTACAGGTGGACACACAGTCACTACCCAATAGAGGGATTCTTCACTCGATCAAAACAGCTTAACTGAGGTAAAAATTAGAAATTGCCTAAAATGTGGGCACCAGTCAACAAGAAACCTAAAGAGATGATTTTTAACTTCTCATTTGGTAAAATCCTAGTTATTGTGAAAAATTTGGTCACGGCACTACGTAAAAAGACGCGACTACACTTACAGTGACACGTCGGTAGCCCGTAAAGGAGGATGAGAGACATTTGCTTGCCAGAAAAACGAGTAATCAATAATTTCTCAGTGGTTTTACCATACACTGTACTGCAGTTTGTTTACACGACCCACAATCAACTTCCCTTGAACTAAGCATAACTGGCACACGCAAAAGTTACCTTTCAATCACCCCAAAGAATGACCACCTAGTGCAACCATCAATCTTACGTGAAGTGCATTCACTAACAAACCCTTATTTGATTACGATAATTTAGTGGAAACCATTTGATTAACAAGAATCAATTAGATATATTGTACGAAATCAATATTTTTCTCAGTTTGTCTGGCTGCGAGACAGGTACAATGAAGCAACGTATACAACATTGTGAAACTGACGACCAGCCCCCATATAAAGAACTCTGAATGGTTAAAACGGGGAAAACTGACGATTTCACCAACTACACTGTTCTGTTTGAAGGTAAAAACTGGAATACTTTATTTTTATAAAGGTAGTTTGGTTATAGTGTAGATATTTTGCTCTACCTAGCCACTGAGTGTTTTCAGGGAATTCCGCTTGATTGCGGATGGATTCGCTGGATGCCATAGGGTCATGCTTGGACTCCGTTTTCTAAATAATTAGCGTAAATTTAGAGAAAGGTGATAAGTTTGAAATTGCGGGGTGACAAGCTAGTTTTAAACCGCACTGTTTTTGCGGCTGTAAATAGCGAATGTTATTCACCAGCATTGACGTATAGTTATGACTGATAAGTCATACTGGTGAATTTATTTGCCCATGTGTCGGCAACTGGCTGACACAAACTTGTACGTGTGCAAAAGCTTAAGGGAGCGTTTGTAAAAAGGCCCAGTGGTGCCAATCTAATTGGGTTTCTTGCAGGTCTACAAAAAACGGAAAATAGTCATTTCCAATTGTGATTTCGTCCCTTGAGTGAAGCCAATCGATGCTGAAAGACGAAAAGCACTGTACAGCTGTTTCATTCTTATTGGAAATCAGCAGCAGTGAGCATCTTGTGAAACTCAAGGGAGTTTCCAGTCCACAATATTCCGGCTAATAGTTTGGACACAACCATTAGGTCAAGAGCGACTGGTCAGCCGTGTGTTTACCTCACACCTAGACAGGAGTTAACACCAGTCATCTTTCAATCATGGAATTCACATCAAGCGGTCACATGGCGACAGTCTTCAACATATACTGTGTAGATTAATCACAATGCCTATCGGCCGCTTGTGGCCAAACGGTTAAGTGTTCAAACTGCTAACCGGAAGTTCACGAGGTCGAGACTCTCTGGAGTCTTGTGGTGTGCGCACCGCTCAAGATTCCCAAAAAAGAGGGACTCACTGTAAAGTGTTTGTCGGCTTTTTAGCATGAATTGGTTTTACTTGAAAGGTGGAGTTCCCATTAATGTTCCCTAACGCTTCCAACAGTCACCTCTCGTCGATTTCCATCTGTTCTTTACAAAAGATGAAAAAGCTTTAATCTCGTCTGTTTATCGCAAAAAGCCTATAGTTTCAAAATGCTGGAAAGTAATAAAGGAGTACATGAAATTTATCTTGGTTATTACTGGTTGTCCGGAGAGTTTCAGCAAAATCCAGGGGCAAAGATACACTACACGTTGGAGATGAAAAGAAGACAGCTTATCTCTATTTACTCATATGTATAAACTTTCAGTCACACATATCAGGCAGAAACCAAATCCCTATCTAAATTTGGTCAACAATGTTACTAAATTTTCCATTTCCATAGTGCACACTATGGAGATAATTTTCACGGGATGCCTTGTGAGTAGTTTATAAACAATCATTCGCCCAAATATTTGGTGTAAAGTCTTACAGATATTCATACGAGCACAGCAGACCCGCGGCAATTGAGCGCGTGGCTCAGCATTGAAGAGATTACCTCTCTGAAGCAGCACCACTAACGTCTCATAAATTTGGGAGCTCGAAAATTGTCCCGGTAAATTTACCAACCAAGGTGCTATGATGTATATGCCAACCAACACAGCTGCTAAATATATTGTATAGACCAGTCGTGAGTTTACTGAAAACTCTTCAGCAGCCAAGGACTAGTTTCACCCTTCTTAGGGTTAATCAGGTGGGCGCAGTCCGCGGGTTCCCGTCAACCTATGTTGTATTTGAACCCGAGTTACAAGAAAATCGACAACTACACTCATTTGCATACCAATTTCATTTTCAATAAAGACTCACCCATATTCCAGAGAGAGATTGAGCTGAGATTCAGGTTGGTCACCAGGAAAAACCAGATTGATATGAAAATGAGTGTATTAGTTGAATTTCATGAAATTTGTGCTCAAATAGAACGTAAGGTTGACAGAAACCGAGTGAGTGCGCCTGTCTGACGAGTCACGATAAGGGTAAAATCGGTCGTGGGCCCTCGAACATCTTTCATCTAAATTATGAGTAGTGTGTTACATCTGCACAATGTATCAAGATATTCGAATTTCTTACTAACTCAAAAGCGACGCCGCCTGGTTTATCACATTGAGTTGAAGAAAAAACATCATGAGCGACAACATCCGCTGAGATTTATGTGAGTAACCCTTGAAAACTTAGTTCGTAGGCAAATGCATGTATACGTCGAACTGTTAAATAAATTTTACATAAAGCTGTGTTTATATCCATCGCTGAATATTTATTGATCGGGATTCATCAACCAGCAGTGTGAACATGAAAGTTTACAGGACGAAACGTTTAGTTTCCCTAAACTCAGTAGGGATGGTATCCCGTTTTCAAACTTTTTCGTCATATTTTTGGATACCTTATATATAGTGTTTCTAGGCTGAATAGAGAAAGAAAAGTTCTAAATTTTCTAAGTCTTTTGCTTGTTGGACGGGTACAGGTTCGAGTCCCGCTCAACGATGATTTCTCGTTTATTCGGACAATGCACAAGCGGGTTCCAGCTCAAGACTACATTTCACATTAACCGAAAACAACCCTTTTTGGGTTTTTGAGCCAACAGCTGTCTGCCTCATCGGAGAATTCACACGCCTGAGCATAATGATTTTGCAAGTGGACATCAACTTTTGAATCCGTTAGGTTGGGAATTGGCGAATAAACTTCAAACCCTGGTGCCTGCTATTTCAAGGACTGGACCGTAAGGGCTCGGTGTCTCCATAAAATTCAACAGAAAATTGTAAGGAACCTAGAAGATAATTGGTGGCGCACATAGGCTGATTATGAGTTGTCAAAAAAATCATTCACTGAAAAGCTGAGGTGTTCGTTTACAACTGTGGCTCACGTAGCAGCGGGTTCGCATCATGCTATCTACAAAATACGGTAAGACCTACTCAATAGTTTCCGCATAATTCTACTCTGTGACTGCCATAGCTTTCTTCCCGAAGGATGGATCTAAACTCCTTTACAAACAGCGTTTTCTTTCGCAGATTGAACTGCTAGTGAGTCCGCAGTGATTATCGTAGTTCATTCGGCCCAAATCACACACAAAGGCCACCAACTTGGTCAAACCAACGTGCCTGTTTAAATTTTTTTCAATATACTTATTTTACCGAATCCCTCACCACTTATGAGTATATGACCCGAGGGTGATTTTTGGACACTTGATTTGTGATCACACAGACGACGGGATAAATCCTACCGAAGATATTTGTCCAGACGAAAAATTGAGACATTGGCAACACAGTATACAAAGTTGCAGCATTCAGCCACTGGCATTCATTTGCTTTTCTTGCGAAGAGGAGAAAGATACATTCTCACGCAAAAAATATTTCTGCATAGGCTGTATGCACTTCTAAATCAAACAACCCCGTGGTAATTTTGGGCAACGAGGTTTAATTGTCACATGTCACTTAAAACACCAGGTGTTTGCTGCGTGCACCGGTGGGTGCGACTTGCCCGGACTTGACTGGTATTTTGGTTGGAACACTTTTAAAACACGCAATAAAACTAAAGTATAGGCTGAATGTTGAAAAGCTTAGAATTACAAAGATCTATCGTTTTTGTCTGAAAACTGTCGTTAGAATACCTTGATTTTTAGTTACATGAACCTTTGGCGGATTGTGGTATGAATAAATGTGACCATTCCAAACCTGCGTTTATTATCAGCACTTCAGTGGCCTTCTCTCAAAATTTAACCTGATACCTCTTTACCCCCCGCAGGAATATTTCTTCGGTGGGTGCTTAATCATCTTCCGTTGTAGCTCTGAACGGACTAATTCCTGTTGTGTTCGGTAGGGGAGTCCATATAAAAGATTTTCACCAACTGTAGGCACCTATGGGGATGTAAAAACTTAAGAAATAGTTGGAGGATGAAAGTCCTAGTTTGTGAAAAAAATAGCCCTCCGAAGCCAACAAAACCGATAAAGAGACAAAACCATTGCTTTATGAAAAAAATCACGCATCATTGGTGCAGCGGTTCTCGCACAAGAATTCTGTTCTCGGTTTTTGGTTTACAAAAGTGAGAAAATTGACGCATAAACACAGTCACCTTACTAAATACCATCTGAGTGTTGTGAGCTGTGCTTTCGTCCGGAGCACCGGCTTACCAGCGTACCAGAGTTATTTTCACCGGTTTGTCGGTGACTTGATGTGAATTAGGTGACTGCGGACTGGAATTCTCTCGCAACGTCATTCATTTGGCTCAAACGATTGGCTCAGTACGATTTAACGCAGTCCAGTGGAGCTTCACGATCTTCCTTTGTATCAACAACTATTAGGCTAACCACTGCATTAGGTGCAATGTACAAAACGTTTTATGACCTTTTGTTTGGTGCCAGAGGGAAAAGTGTGTAACAAACGACCACAAAATAAAACGCGAAAATGCAATCGATTTCTATGTAGCCAGTTGATGATGTGGTAAAATGTGAAGCAGACCAACGACTGACAGCAGTGTGTGTGCAGAACGGTTCTTGATGACTTTGCACAACCGAGTAGGTCTCAATGAACCGCTTTAGCGTGATAGACAAAGTTCCCTTTGAAGACCAACACACTGTATTACCAACCGCTCAAACACAGCTTGATTCCTTGCCTTCAGTCCTATAATTCTTACCTCTTTCCAATTAAGGGAGTAATCATTAAACCGATACATGGATCGATGATCCGGTGCCATTTAAAAAGTCCTTTTTTGTAAGAAGACCAGGCAAAGCCTGAGTGACGATCAGATATTTGTTACGTCAGATCACTCCCGATTCATCTATATTTCTTCCAATCAGAATTAACCAAAATGGTTCTGGATGGAATTTGAATCAAACAGTGGATATTTTACTACGTTTATATTGCTAAAACACAGAAGAGGAAGCAATTGTTTACCTAACAATCTGCATTGGTCATTCCGTTACTACAGGTCATTTCGCAGGATGTGGGAATTGTTGGTGCGATCGGTTTTATTGAATTTTTGAGGATTTTTCGGAGAAAATAGTGTTTATTCTAAACTTTCACAAGCTAGTCTTTTTCCTAGTAATAAAAATGGTTTGCTTAGGAAATAACGTGTCGGAGAAGCTTTTTTCACACGGATGACAATGGCGGAGAATGTAAATGGGAAAGAATAGTCTTGCAGTTCGTCCACAAAACCGCAGCTTGGTACACTGGCAGTCTCTGGAAGGTTTAACGAAAGGGGGAATGCTTGAAGGACAAAAGTATTTCTAGTTCTGTTGCATAATCATTTGAGCATTGTTGTGTTAGTGGGAAACTGTAACGTAAAAATGTACACCTACCTTGCATCATTTGCCAGCTTCGAACAAACTGAGAAATTGACTCGTCGCCATTCTTTCACCAGCTTTAAAAATATGGTCCGTAAAATAATTCATAAATAATTTCATTTTCTTTCTTTCCTCCTTCTTCAGTGGCTGAGTATATAGGTGATTACAGGGTTCACCGTATGCAAAAAGAGCAAATGTAAAGCGGATGAACATCAAGCAAAAAAAACTTCAACAGATCAGATTTGCGTCTATTTTGAGACGGACCAAATCATACATTTTTTGATTTACCAGAGAGTCCTCCCATTTTGCTTGCGCAGCTGAATATTTATTAGGCCAGAATAAGTCAGTTTCCTGGACGACAGCAAACGACTTTTGGACTGAATTTGCCTCCACCATATGATTACGCAGGAACCGTGACCCGATTTCATCGACTTAGGAACATTCGTGAACTGGGCGACGGGGAAATTTAGACGTTTTGTTTCGCCAGCTTTGCATCGGAAGCAGCTTGAAACTTGAAGCAGAGGAGTAGAATGACGACACTTCTCATTGCGCAGAGTAGTGGTCAGTCACGACAAGGTGGCCAAGTATAATGACAGCCAGTTTACATTTACTTTTGTTGCGATTGCTCATACCGTTTATGAGTTTGTTTCGACCGGTCTCATTGATGTTGACTGGCGGAAAGCCTTTTATTACCGATCGATAGGTTTGATGCAAATGGAAAGAAGCAGGATTCGAGGTGAGCATTTTTGTACCACTCACCGCGCGAGGGATGCTCAGGGGTGATTATTACTTGAATTTTGTGGAATGTCTTCGTAAGAGCTCACCTTCAGCAACTCACCACTTATGAGCTATTGTCTCAGGCTTTTCTTCCTACACAATGCTCCTTTAGCAAGTATTATTAACCCGTATAAGAACTGGCTGGATCCAAAAGGAAAACTTAGTTTTTGATCATGTATTTTTCCTATAACCCATAAATTCCACGTTGGGAAATGGTAAGACATTGTAACACTGTGATTTTTAACGAACTGCTGACACGTTTATTTGATCGCTCATTTTTGGCAGGTTCGGTTTTCCATGTGCACAAATGGGAGTAGCGCAATTTAAACTTTATAAACGAATGCCTTTCTAGCAGCTTCAGTCGGGGCCTAGTGATCGAAAACCCACTGCGGCTTGATTAATTTGTCTATAAACACATAGCTGTAAATAAATAGTTTCTCCTAGAATAAGCTAAGCATCCCGTTTTTCGAAGGGTCTTCCATTTTCGGAAGCTAATCTAATAATCGCAAGTTTGTGCGCCCAAAACTGACACGTCAATAGAGGGAATAATACACTATCTAATGACATAATCTACTGTTCTCCATCTAAACAAAACTCGCCTGACGTTTTTATCTCAGGCCCCAGTTAGTTTCTTAAGAATTTTGGAAAGGTAAAGCACAAACCCACGATGGCGGTTGCGTATGAAA
>SJOL01006121.1:197180-254485 GCA_004794785.1 Opisthorchis felineus
ACAGCCAGTTTACATTTACTATTGTTGCGATTGCTCATACCGTTTATGAGTTTGTTTCGACCGGTCTCATTGATGTTGACTGGCGGAAAGCCTTTTATTACCGATCGATAGGTTTGATGCAAATGGAAAGAAGCAGGATTCGAGGTGAGCATTTTTGTACCACTCACCGCGCGAGGGATGCTCAGGGGTTATTATTCATTGAATTTTGTGGAATGCCTTCGTAAGAGCTCACCTTCAGCAACTCACCACTTATGAGCTATTGTCTCAGGCTTTTCTTCCTACACAATGCTCCTTTAGCAAGTATTATTAACCCGAATAAGAACTGGCTGGATCCAAAAAGAAAACTTAGTTTTTGATCATGTATTTTTCCTATAACCCATAAATTCCACGTTGGGAAATGGTAAGACATTGTAACACTGTGATTTTTAACGAACTGCTGACACGTTTATTTGATCGCTCATTTTTGGCAGGTTCGGTTTTCCATGTGCACAAATGGGAGTAGCGCAATTTAAACTTTATAAACGAATGCCTTTCTAGCAGCTTCAGTCGGGGCCTAGTGATCGAAAACCCACTGCGGCTTGATTAATTTGTCTATAAACACATAGCTGTAAATAAATAGTTTCTCCTAGAATAAGCTAAGCATCCCGTTTTTCAAAGGGTCTTCCGTTTTCGGAAGCTAATCTAATAATCGCAAGTTTGTGCGCCCACAACTGACACGTCAATAGAGGGAATGGTACACGATCTAATGACATAATCTACTGTACTCCATCGAAACAAAACATGCCTGACGTTTTTATCTCAGGCCCCAGTTAGTTTCTTAAGAATTGTGGAAAGGCAAAGCACAAACCCACGATGGCGGTTGCGTGTGAAAATTAAAAGAAACCGAACAGATGTCTTCTCACAACTCATCGATCCCTATAATCTCCGCATTGGAAAGACTAGACTATGGCCCTCTAATTTTCTCGTGCTACATCTTCAGTCCCAAGTTTGAACGTTTTTTTCCCTGGAGCTATCTGGATAACTGAGAATAAATCTATCTATCCCTAACTCTATGGAAGTAGCAGTTCTGGATTGACGTTTCTGCGGAAATTACACTTTGGCGACTAGATTGCACAGGAATAGAAACAGTTTAGTCTAGGTAAATAGTCAATCAGATTTTTGAAATGTTTCGCAGATTGTTTGACGTGGGTTTCTCCGAACTATGGCGCCCGACTTGCTTTCCCTGTATTGTGGCACAACGCTGACATCAAAGGTTACAGATCAAAGTATAGAGCGGTGCTTGTTTGATGTGGCAAACACTTGACGCCACGTTCTACAAATTTGGTCGTTTTTTGGGTGAAATGCGCGAATTTGTAAATTACGTTAGTGTTAGTGGAAGGCCCAAATGAATCCCAGTACAATCTCTTGTTGATGAAATAGAATATGCTGGGATAGTTAGTCTCTTTTTTTCGACTGGCATGATATTCGACACACGCAAAATGTTGTCCAGATAGAGCACACTACTCAATAGGTAGCTAGAAACTTTTTCGCATCTGAGTGTATTTCACTAATTTTTTTCACGTAGAACATTAATATGGTGGAAACCCCGGGACTGCTCCCTCCTGCTGAGTCCAAAGATGGGCAAAAGCGATCGTCGGCAGTGATCCAATTATTTATACAGGTGTATAACGGCCTTTTCATCTTCAACAGAAACAGTCCCTTGCCCAAATGTAAAAGACTGTGTGCCCAGTCTATTTGTACCGTGCCACAATTTTGAGCTGAATACACATTCGCATATTTTATTGGACGCATTATATTGGAATGTTTGGCCAGGTGAGACAGTGTATGTCTGTCCACCTACTTGATAACAATCCTGGCGAGATACTGTTTTTCCTTAGGGCGGCTGGAATCATTTGGTCAGTAGTATTCTTCGGCAAAATACAAAGCAAACTGTCGGCTGTGGTGGACACAAGGGCCACGTTTTGGTGTACCTTGACCGCAGTACTACCTTATGGTTTTCTTGTCAAACAATTACTTACAGAGTCCTGCTTGGTTCTTGCTAGCCAATGTGATGGTGAATCTTTCAGAACGGAGAACTGAAAAACAGTCTCAAACTTTATTCCCCCAGCCACTTCTGGTTTAGATGAAGGATTAATTTGGATGGTCCTTTATAAGTACTTGAGTAGAGCTCTTTACGATTTCTCCACTGTTTTTCCGCTTAATGTTATAATTGTTGTGAGAAAAATGAAACCCACCCTGTCCTTTAGGTATTCTCTTCAGTGAAGTAAACGTTGCTTATGTCATTCACCGGACTCCTGAATGAGGACTGTAATGAAAGAGATCTTGGAGGACAGTTACCATCACTGATTACTCCTTCCACGAACCAACAGATTTCGCAGAACGTCGATAAATAAACCGTCTGAATTAGCGAAATAAACTCATTTGCAAACAAATTTGGTTTTGCGGGAGACCCACCTGGAACCCAGCTGACTAGCTCGTTTATGATGTTGCTTAAAATATCATAAACTAGAAATTCAGCTGGTTCCCGAATGAGTCTCCCGTCAAGACCAAATTGGTGTGCGAATGAGTGCATTTCGTTAATTTCGTGCAATATGGGTTAAATTAAAACATAAAGTTGACGGAAACTCGGGGACTGCGCCTACCTGATGAGCGCCAAGAAGGGCGAAACCGGTCGTACGCTGACAAGAGTTTTCAGCAACCTTATGAGTAGTGTGTTACGTCTAACCATCTGAACGTTTATTCCGTCAAACGATTCCACCACATGCGTAAAATCAGCTGTTTATTTGCGCCAGTTATGCGTCAGTGTACGTGTCAGATATTCTTTCTTGTGAAAGTTTTATTGTTACATTTCTGGCATAAGTTATTTTTTCCGTCCCATGGATTGTCATAGTAGCCATTCCGATTTGCCTCTCCTTCTTAAGTGTGTCCGAACTTGCACAATATCGCCGTATTCTGAAGGTCACTCATAAACCAGGAAGTATCATTACATACTGGTTGTCACAGTCAAAGTTCATCGTAATGTCAGTATCGGTGATATATTTTCCGTTTTGTCTTGAACACATCAGCTATCGCCGGACCGCATCACCCCCCGGACTACCGGTGAATCATATAAAATGTAATTTGATTTCTGTTGGTGTCCGCCGAGATTACAATCGGTTTGAACTGGTTTTGTTACCCTTCGGGGATAAATCTTTAGTGCACAGCTGAGGGAACTCTGGGCGCAGTAGCAATAATAGTTCAAGCCTATATTTTGTCTTACTAATTCCAGATTGTTTGTCCCTGACTAAGCATTACTCATCCACTAATCCTGTTTACTTTATCGCTTCTAAACTGTTTGGAGTAGAAGGTGCTTGCAAACTCACTGGTCATCGGTATGATTATAACAAGCACTGTATGTGGTAAACCCGTAAATTAAGGAGAAACTGTAGACTTGGAAAGGGAAAAATTTAGCTCTGTGAAACTGGATGCCAAGGAAGCTCTCCATCTGCTTTCTCGTGGATGAAATTAAATTGTGCCGGAATACTTTGTAAACACGTACTGAGTGGACAAACAGTTTCGTCGGGAATTTTCAGGTGATCTGGCCTCCTCACTCCGTATAAAATGCTTTCAACCGTAAGTATTGTTCCGAAAATGAGAACAACTTCGCCGTTTTTGTGCAAATCATGCGTGCGTCAAGAGCCCAGCAGAGTACATTGGTGAAAAGAATTTTGTCACTTAAGATGAATAGTACAGTGGAATTTCATTCACCTAAATGTAGACGAATGCGTGAATTTTTTGTTCTCCGGATATGCTTGGTTAACCAAATAAGTCGTAAATCCAGACAGAGAAGGAGATGGAGACAAAGTTTGTTTGACGGTTTTGAGTCGTAAACTGTGCGAGAGGAATCCCATAAAACAGTGTTTTTAATGCGTCGTGTATGTTCCTCAAAAAAGCAACACCACTTTTTAATGGACCATAAAACCCACACAGATTAATGGGAATTTGATCATCGTATGCAGAGATTAAATATTACGTTGGATAAGCATCATTGGTGGTTGATCAGCTGATTGTTGCTGTGTTCATCAACTGGCTTGCTGAAATTTCGTCACAAATCGATGAGAGGTCATCAGCACGGAGTTGGGTGGGATGAGCCATTGACGGCAGGTGCTGGCAGTCCTCTATGAGGTGACTGTGCCTGGCCGAGTAAAATCTTCATTAAATTATGCAGAACATTGGTTGAATCGTTTCTTTTTTTGGAGACAATAGGGCGTGGCGTGTTTACTTCTTGTGTTATGTATCGTGTATTTGAGTTTCCCACTCGGTAGTCCATGATCACCTTGACTTATGGAACCGTTGCGATGCACAAATTTGCGCCAATGTCAACAGTTGTTTATGCCTTAGATTCTCATGCTACTTCGCCAGTTACTTTCAGCGTGAATCTGGACATCTGATAAGCCAGTTCTATCTTGCTTACGCGTCACCAAGGGCCTGCTCCGTGATGTAGCGTGGACAGCTGTTCCGCCTTATCAAACCCAGCTGTTATAGAGGCTTCAGCACGGCATAAGTAGTACGTTGACTTGTTTATATCAGTTTATATCACGCGCGCCACTGTACTAAACAAAGTGGTGTGATAAATTATCAAACAGAACAATTAGACCGGCTGAAGGCTTGCTCGCTGAGCTGGGCAAGTCGGTTGGAAACTCTTCAAGGCCAGTCGGACTCTCATCATGAATTCACCGAAGTTGGAAGCACGTGGTTTTTGCGGTAGCCGCAGGGACGGTGAACACAGCTGGATAATTTAGCCAAGTCTGTTAAACTGTAACGTTACATACAACCAGTGTTAGTCACAAGGCATCATCGTGAAACCCTAATATTGTCACAGAAGTGCAATACACTGAAGGAGACGCTGTCAAAGGGACGAACGGGGCCACCGGCCTATACGGCAGAAAACATCACGATCGAAAATAATCAAGGAGGAACGCTGGTGTCCAACAGGCATTGACTGGATATACACCCTGACACGGTCATGCACTAAAGCCCAGCGGAATGAGAACGCCATCAACCGTCGGCCAGGTACACACACAAAACCCCGGGCAAGCCAGTGAACAGTGGGTTCCCGAGACAAATATTTTACTTATTCGGAATTCGGGACCAAAATTGCGAAAGTGACACAAAACAAAGGAGTTAATTTTGAGGGCTACGTAGGTGAATATTCCGTCCATACTCAAACAGACTTATCGTTCCCCCTTTTGAAAGGGCGCAACAAAAGGCATAACTATTAGTCAGTCTTCTCGTCAAATTATGCGCAGAGAACTCATCACCATCACCCGAATTATCGAGAAACCCACAACCTATTAATCAACTCAAGCATCGTTGGCCCAACGCTCTACCCGGTCCCTTTGCTCTTGCAATCAACCTTTAGTTATAGTCACTTGAAAAAACAATCGTTCTTCCATTCAATATGATTTTCAGTGTATCTATCTAAACGATGAACAACCAGCGTGGGGTTCACCAGCTGATCAATCATTCCAGGGTCTGTCATGGTCCGGCAATTCCAAGATTTGCTGTGTTCACAAACGAACTCGATGGTAGCCTTTCACATTTCAGTTCGATGCGATAGAATAGCGCTCAGCGCCACCACTATGGATCTTGCCACATAGCAACACTGGTGGCTGATGTTCACGTGGAGACCACATGGCGCACGTGTCAAAGATAGGTAAAAAATACGCATTTACCGCCAATATTGTTACATTCCAGCTGTCTTAGAAGGAAATCCTAAATCCAACTAGTTTGACTTATATTGCAGTTGAAATTACTAAACGATTTCTATGCCCGCTTTCACCGAGGCACATCCAACACCTTAAGTCATTTTTATCCTGTATGCTAAATTTATTCTTCTCTCCAGCGATATTACTCTAGCCTAAATAAATCCCAACCGATATTCGATTACTAAGTCGACAGTCAGGGAATCGAAATTAGTTAATCGATTGACCAAGTGATGGTTGAATGAATGGTCATAAACGGCAGTTACAGCACCGACTGTTTTAAAATTCACGTTTCGACAGCTGTTAAGCACGCCTCAGAGGCCTAGTGTAGCAGTTTTCGGGTTTGAGCTATCACTGTGAACCTTTTGTACGTTTTAGAATTTGGCATAGTTTTTGAACGAAAAATGGCAGTTTCCGCTTGAGTAGAGGTAAACAGATTGAGCGTGGTTAGTGTAACCATCCGATTTATTGAGAAACTGACGTCATCGACTGCATAAATTCAATGTGAAAAACTGATGCTTCACCGTCATACAACCATAATTTACTTGGAAACCTTATTATGTGGGAAAGAATAAAAGAGGAATTTAATGCCAACCGTGTCGAAGTACCTACACAACCAGACACTCATTTGGACAATATGAATAGAAACTGAAGACGGGGACGTCACAGACATTGATTAGCAGCCACATTTTGCGGCATCTCCAACCAAGCACAGTAAGGTCACGCGGATGCTATCCTGGCACGCAAGTCATACCGACAGCACTCATACCAAAGTACTCAAAAAATATTCAATAAACGCCAAATGACTGAGTTTGTCACCCATATATTGAGCAATACTTGGTGTCAGTTACGTGGCTCGTTTGGCCCATTCTAGTTCAGTAGCATTGTACAGACATCAGCCCAGTTTTGGAAAGGGTTTCTATAGAAGAAATCTCTTTTTCTAAGGACGGTGACGTATCACACTTTTCCACTTTAAAGATAAGTTACATCGCCCTGATGGAAGCAACACTTGTGGTCTTCTAACGGCTATTGTAGCACTTTAATGGAGCTCTCTTTTGATTGCACGGTGTGCGTCAATTTTAGGCGGGTGTTGGGTGAAATCTAACGTGTAACTTCAGTCTCTCACTATCTTCTCCGATATAATTACTGAGAATCACACGGTCACCTTTCACATAATTATAGAGGTTTTTTGGATCTCTCTAGGCGATGAAAAGGTCACACAGCGGTCTACATCCGGTTCAAAACAAGGAAGGGTGTAAAGGGGCATAACGGAAACGACGAAACGAGGAATCCAGTTGTACACAAAAAGAATAGAAAATAGTCAAGAACATCAAAGTCTTCTATAGTTACAAAAGGCTGGTTTTAATTGCCTACCGTTGCCTCCGGAACGCCAAACGTTTCCGGTTAGGGCCATGGGGTATGGTTGCTTTGAAGCTAGCCCGATGTTCATTGGCCTGAATATGCCTTGCAATCGATGAAGCCAGTTTTTGGGTTTGGGTTCGTGTCCCGGTCGACTGTTCAGTCAGATGGCTCAAGTGCCCAGCAAAGTATTTTAAGGCGCGTTCATATAAGTTCGGGTTTGTTCTGCTATCTGGTGAAACTGCCACAAGTAGTGGTCCGCAGGTCTGCTACATACCAGGTCACTCTTTCAAACTGACGCGAGCCTCCACCTAAGGTCAACTTTCATGGAGTCACAAGAGTGCGGAATATCTCATCATACATAGATATCAGTCAAGCATTGCATTCACAGGTTTAAATGCAGGTGGTTTTTAAAACGGCAATAAATGATTGCGGGTGCATACAGTCTTAGAGACTATCACTATAAAAAACCTTCCGTCACCATTTGTAACAGAAGTCTTACTCTCCCGTACTCTTCCATATCACTGACTATTTAGCAAGGTTTTTACCAAGGTTCCGACTTATTCCTGCTTCTCAAAATGTTGGGAACGATTTTCCTAAAGTCGGTATAATTCAGTTAAGCATAATTTTGATGGTACATGTTTTATCCTCATATAAGGCCAGGCCCCAACCTTTCGTTCCAACCCACAGTTCATGCAATCGAAACGTACAGCAAATATAATTATTTGTTTATCATAGACAAAGTTGCAAGCCCCAACAATCACTGATATCACCGATTTCTATGTTGTTCGTGAGGTACGATTTGCCAACGGTTACAAAATTCAGGTCGGTTCTACGGAGTAGCTTTCCGCATCACCTTTCCTTTTGGATTACTTAATTCAAGGAGGAGACCGGGGTGACTATTTTGTGTTTCCCTTGTATTGTTTTTCATATTACTTTGAAGGTAACGAAGGACTTGTTTTCGCATTGTTCCACACTCCTGTTACCCTCTTTCAAACGGACATGCTGGTTAATTCTTCAACTATTTGCCTGCTATGGATATCAATTTTCGAAATAGCATTTAACCTCAAATGTAGCCTAAAGCCTCAAGCTGTTTTACCTTTTGTGCCTAAAAACTTGATTACTAAGCTGAACCTTTCTCCCCTCTGACTAACGCTCGTTTGTGGTTTGCATCCTGTCTAGCGTCCGTCTACCGCCAACTTCCATTTGCAGCTTGCTTGTAAGGGCCTTACAAATCCAGTTGCATGAAAGAGAGAAGTTCAGCCTTTACAGCCACCACCGTTTTAAGTGAGCTTTTATCATGGACAAAAACGTTTATTTCTGTAAGTCTTAATTCCAGATTTCGGTCTGCTATCTATCACCCGTAAAAAAATCCGTTCCAAATAGCTCACCGGACACCCTGATTTGGAACGGCAAATTACACAAATGGAACACTTCTTGTCTATGGAATTCGCGTCGTTTTAATAGACCTATGTTTGTGAACACTAAATTAGCACGTAAACTGTTGACATTGATAATGTTTCTGGAGGCTCCGAAGGATTTTGCAACTTTTTGATTGTGAGAAACTATACCAATGAAAAACAACTTTCGTGATTTTAAAAAGCTTGATGCTGCTTTCGTCTCTCCTACTATGGTTTACGTCTTATTTAAATTTTAGTACACTACTTATATTTCGGGGCTATTTGTTAAACTAGGTTGAGTCAACTGCTTCATTTAGCCTGGACGGCATTTTTCACCAAACCGTAGAAGATCGAACTGACGATCTTCCCTAAATCATTTCCTTCACCAATGCTTAACTCAATAAAACGGTCTGCTTGCAACCATCTTAGAAAACTGTGTCTTACTCAAATCAAATGAAAAACGCTGCGCGATTGACCCTTTTCCCGACCAAAATTATTGTTTTCTGATTACTCCCAATTCGGGAATTTAAACTTGTGCAACAAGCTGGACGATGCAGGTTTTACGGTGCATCTCGCTGAATAAACATAAGTGTACAATTTCACGCGCGTTTCTTCATGTTCCCTTCAAAATGAGTACTGATTGTCAACACGTTTTACTACATAATTCTAAGTGTGCCAGTTGTTCTCCCTAACTTTTCAGCTGTTTATCTAAAATTTGCCCACCGCAAAGAGCTCAAAACAATCTACCAACCTCTCTCGTAGCAAGTATGTAATTTCACCGATATGTCACTAACAATGCTGGCGATCTTCAAGCTTAAACCTTGGCTAGATCTTTCCTTTACAGCTATCAGTGCCATTTTATATCCTCTAACTTAGCACAAACTGGAAGTCATCTTGGGGGACTTTGTTTATGAGTGCAAATTAGATTTTAAGCTATAAAATGATCTCAGTCGACATTTCCTTGCCACCGTTCTGTTTGTGTCTATTTAAGAACTGATTGCGGCTCTAAAAATCCGACTGCGGCTCATAGCACATCCGTGTTCTTTGTGTTGTTTTGGGAGACATCCAGCTTAAATTAGACAAAAAGCCGAGAACTCTCCGGCAATTTCACTTCCAAATTCGGCTCAACTCTTTTGTTTATTTGCTGATTTTCTTCTCATAGATAGGAACCCCTGTATCACTGGGTGAGGCCTGAAGACGAATGAGAGCGTTTCATAGCAGTAACATTTCTTGTGCCTCAGATGTGCTGACCTACTCCTTTTTTAATTTGTTTTGGTGCATTTTTGCCGTTACTTATCCTACTCCCCTGATGACTGCAAAATCTGAGAGCAAAGTAGCAAACGTTTTCCTAGATTTATCTGCCCGTACTTCATTAGGCTATATGTCGGTCCGTCCGCAATAAGCTCGGCGCCTAATGAGCACATTGAAAGGAGGTTTGATGGGGACCTTACCTTCAAAGTTAGCTTTTCGTGAGTTTGTTGTATCCAGCTATAAGTGTTTGCGCAGGTTGACGAGGATCCCGTGACGTACTGCTACATAAACTGGACGCAGTATGAACCCATCTATAAATGTATCTCACTGGCCATCAAGCTGGTTCAGGCGAGTTCGTGGCACGTCGAAACGTATCCGTCCCCACTTCATTCTCACTAACACATGACTACGGTACTTTACAGTTACAATTAACCTTCACGTGGCTCATTTGAGTGTTCGACACAAAAACAACAGAGGATGTAACGGTTAAATGCTTGTAAGAATTGAATGAATATGGCAGTTAACAATTATTTTCCCGTCTTCAGTACATCCATCCAAGAGTGTTAGTAACCGCTCTCCTCAGGAAATTTATTTATCCTGAACTGAATATATGGTTTGAAACTAACGTCATAAAATATGGCTTAAAAGTGAGGTACATTAATGCCGAATTCCTGGTGACGCGTTGGTGGTTGCAAAACCTAACCAGTCTGACCTCAAAACCAAAATGTACCGTCGAATTCGGAGCCCCCAGCTTAAGGTTTTTTTCCAACCCACAACACTTGTCCGGGCTAAAAGCAAACCCGGGTAGATATTAATCGTCGAGGGAGACCTTCCCAACGGAGTTCATCGGAAAGGCGAGGTCACATTTAGTTGGTCCATCCGGAGGAAACCCTGCAGTAATGGTTGCTTCTGATGAATTCCTTCAGGGAATCCCGGCAAAGAACAATCCTTGCTTCTAACTGAACAAGTGGAACAACATTCATTTTCTTAAGCCTCTACTCACGCGATATACTCTTTGTTTGACTGAAGCTGGTTTTTGTAAGCCGACTTCAGCATAGTTTGAATTGAGAAAACCTCAAGCTTTCAGAATGTTGGCAAATAAGTAGGTCTTGATGCTCGATTGCGGGGAATTAACGAAATACATTGTGGAGGTGCAAAACAAAACCCTGACGAAAGCTAGGTCCTTTACTCTTTTATTATAGTACACGCAGTTTCCGAAAACTTTTCTTAATCATTCCAAGTCACCGTTTTCATCAAAATATTTTAGACACACACACATTTTTGAAAATCACTATGCCTATTAAACATATCCTTACCAACCAAACTTAATAACTTTTACATTTTTGCGAAGGATTAACTCATTTGTAATGTTGCGTTACCTTAGTTGGTTGCTCTTCTCATGGAAGTAGCCAGAAACGTGGCATAATGAATCGTCATCTCAGAACTGTCGTCGGCAAATCAAGCTCAGTTTCGCCTTGGAACTTCTTAGAGACACCAGAGCAGAGGAAGCGATTTCATTTGCGACACAGTCATAGTTACTCTTCTTCTAAAGTATCATCGATGAAACCTAATAAAAGTTTGTTTTCAAACAAACATTTTGCTGATTCATCCAACTTGGATAAATCATTTCGGGTAAAATATGTTGACACAGTAATCCAGCGTTGGCACAGTTGAAGAGATCTTTGAACAATCACACATCCCATCTCAGTGCCATGTGTTGCCCGATAAAACAGAGCAACAAGAGATTTGGTGTTTACAAACCGCTGGGTTACGGCAGATTGCCAAAACAGACGACCCAGTGAGAGACAGACTGATAAGGGTCACTTCTATTTTCGGCTCGTGGGGTGAGGCCAACAATCACCCGATAGGGCAGACTTGTTTACGACTGAGTTAATCAGATTCACACAGCGTGGAGACAGGGTGAATACACGATGTGACTGAGCTTTGAGAAGCGAACGCCTAATCGGGAAAACATTGTCGTAAACTTCATTTCACGGATTTTGTACTTGGCCAGGCAGTTTGCTTGAAAACTGTGTTGTATTTTATCGTTACGCACATTGAATCGCTTGAAGCAACAACTACTCAGACGGAATTTTCACTCATCAATTGAGAAAGAGATGCGTATTGCTGACGATTCCCAGTGAGAGTGAAACAGCTGCACACTGCTTTTCGGCTTTCTAGCATAGATGGCTTTATCCAAAGGACGAAGTCTTCATTATTAAATTCCCAAATCTCCTGAAAATACCAGCAAGCGAAAGCAATTTTTAGGAGACACCTTGACAGCTGATCTGGATTTCGCGTTTAGAATCCAACTGAAATGCCAATAATCCTTGAGTATCTGATTTTACCACCTGTGATTATTTGGGACCTGTCAGTATCACTTCGATGTCTCCAGCTCACAAATGTGGTTGTCGGAGTCAAACCAGTCATCAAATAGACCGCAAATCATCTCAGTTTTTAACATCCCCAATTAATTGTGAGATTTCAGATTCACATATTTATCTAAAAACTATGTATCGTTAAGGAAAAAATTAAAATATACGCTGAAATTGACAAAACAAAGTAGTCCTTGAAACACTTTGAACGTCAATGAAAGGATCCTTAATTTTGAGGTGTATAATGTGTTGGCATTCTAGTGCCTAGCGGCATGCTTCACGCAGACTGCACGTATGTCTCTTCTGTTTCTCAGCCACCGAACACACTTTCATGTTCTGCCAGTGAAGCTAAAATTTGCGGAGGAATAAAGCAGCAATATCTGGCTTGGCGCAAAACACCATCTCACACATCCTCAAAGTGATTCGATCGCAACAACCCATAGTAGTTCAAAACCAAACCTTTGGGTTCGTTCTTGATTGGCACTGTGCATCACTTGTACCCAGACGGGACAAGGAGCCGCCATCGTTCATGTGTACACTTCTCCTGAGAATAACTGCACCTTGTTACCTTAGTCCAAGTATACTTTAACCTAGATTTGACAGATAAGTCAACGGTTTCTAATCCCTCTGGAATTTCCTCAAGAGTATCTAACATGGGGATCGGTGCTGCGGATTCCGCGTTACCAAAGTGGACCCTAGCTCTTATTTTGGAGAGGGAAATTTACAAAAAATAGATGTTTAATGTAACCTTTGAATTCCTATCACTCATTAGGGATTTTCTTTCAGGCTAACGACCGGTTAATTTTAGACCTGAAGTGATAGTTTTCCTTAAAACATTAACGCAAAATGTACCCTATAGGTAATATTACCGAGACCATTGAGACAACTACCACGCAACTCAGTGTTCTGAATCAGTAAAAGACATGAATTCTGGATAAATGCAATATGTGGTTCTAGTGCCATTCTTCTAGCGTGTAAATGCTTTGACGGTGATAGAATTCGTTTCTTGTTGCAAGCCTGGAGAACTAGATTAAAGGTTGTAGTTATCACAGTAAATTGGCTTTGGTGCAGCATGAGATTTTCCGAAAATCATAGGTTTGTTCTCTCCATTAAAAACCTAGCAAGACGGACTGTGTAATTATATTTCTGCTTTGTGGACTTTGAAGTATCGGTTTACCTGAAGTTTCTCCCCACGCACACTATCCAGTTGTTTATGCTTTTTTCATCTTTTAGTACGGTCTCGTTACGAAACAAAATGTTTCTGCAAAGCACAAAGGGATATTTTATAGTGATTGTTTAGAACGAAACAGATCCAGTGATGAACAGGATTTTGAGATCTCTTTTTAAACTTGGACTCGATAAAGTCGACGCGGTGGGACAAAACTCAATTAGAATAAAACTCAACGGTTAAAGCTTAGTCCGTTTTGGACAAAAAATAACACAGTTCTTTCAGTAACTTAACAGAAAGGAGTTTTCTAAAAAATTGTTGGAAACAATTTGCAGAGTTTTGCTTGCTAATGAAATTGCACGGGACAATACACTGCTGGCACTAGCCATTCTAATACCAGATGAGCATTCTGTGACGTCGGAAAACGTATCCTCTTTATCGCGTGTAAACTAAAATAAAATGAGCCATCTGGTAACCAGCCAAAAATATCTTCAATAAGCGGCTGAATTGTGCTGGTTGGCTGACTATGACAGTCGTGTATGGAAATGCGCGGATGTTGTCAGCAGTCAGCCAACAAAAATGTGTCTGTTTCGACGGTGGATTTAGCCAAGCCAGTTGATAAAAAACGTGTGCATTGTGTGGGGACATTATTCAGTTTCAAAGAGAATAATAATCCATCAAACAGGAGTTTTGGGAAATTGACGTTGTCGTCTATTTTCTATAGCTGATCAGGGTTTTCTTGTTTTCTTTCCAAAAGTTTACCTCCTAGTTTCTGGGGAGTGGAATACACAAAGATTAATAGCCACTCACTAGGTTATCACTGATATTAAACCCGGCCAGAGAATTGCACTTGGTGACGACATATAGTACTCAGTATTATTAGTAAGAGGAGGTTCGGATCTCGATCGAGATTTCATCTATCTAAGTGAATTCAATCTTTATCGAACAACCGGGGAATTTCGACACAACTGTTTCATCCCTGCTGGCAATGATTAGCGGTGCGCATTTCACAAAAATATCGGGAGATCTGGCAAGCAATTTCTCGGCTGGTAGGTGAAGACCAGAGCATCCGGCCACCAGCGACTGATCACTGGTTTGATTAACTCATACTTAGACGAGATAAAACACCTAGTGACGTGACACTAAAGATAATGATGTTGGTAGACACTATTGACCTCCGTTCGAGGAGGCCAAACCCTGACTCACTGCTTATAATGTAGGCTGTGTAACAGTAGGTGAAATGTCCCTTAGTAAAACACCTCTAGGGTCTCAATGAAGAACGCTTCCGCGAGAATGCTCGAAACCGTAGTAAAAAACTGCGTCTGCAGAGTGCACCGCATGTGGCGTTTGAACGGAAAGCATATCACTTACCCAGCGTTCCGTGATGAATTAGCAGGCCTTCCATGTTTCAAACCGCTTTTGTCGCAGGAAGTGACTTTATACATTAGGAAAACACTTAAACAGGAAATTATACCGAGAGGTCCGTCCGAAAATTCACCCAGACTGTGCTTCTTTCTTCTGTTCTGTTGATTTTGCCGTTGGATTGTACGAATCAACGGCTCCCGTGTTGAGCAAGACCAAGTGGACGTCAGGTACACCTGCTGATCATCGATTAGTGCCATATGCCATAACACACTACTTCACAATGTCTTAAATTATGTCCTGATTTTGATTACCGGTCTGCCATGAAAATACCCAAAGATGACATCAGTTATGAACAGTCCATTTTTATCAGCTTCATTTACATTCTTCCAGCAGTAAAATGGTCCCGCTGCCAAGCTAACTTTAAGCAGCTTTATTAAGATAGTGCCCATGTTTTTCTTAAAACCAACTAAAGCCCAGAGTTCCGGTGAGATAGATGTTGGGAACGACGAAGACTTGAATGAATAAGACCACGACAAATTCTAGTCACGAACTGTCATAATTTGATTAATGACATCCAGCGATATCAGGTGATTAGGATCGGAATGTGTGTCCCTGCAGATAACGTAAGATTAGAATAAGGAAGTTATTCTGAAATCAAGTTACCTCTTCAGTGAGTTTGGCATTTAGCATCCACCAAAAATAGCAGTCGTGTATGAAAGAGGATCACCGCACAAAACTATTTTATGCCCACCTCCACTTCTGCCACAATAGTGCCGCCCACAATGCGGCGGGGAGTTATTCCACTTAATTAATATGTCCAACGAATATAACAATAAATCAAACAAAAAAATTTCTACGTCACAGCTAGGCTCTATTGATCACCTTTCTAATGCCAAGCGAAAACAGAGTATCTGGTCGAATAAACCTATAGTAATAAGTTGCACGTAACATCGGTCTCGGTCAGTTCAAATATTTCCTGTTTGGCGTAGTAGGGGGGAGATATTTACGGCTGACAGAATGTGATGGATTGGCAAACGAATGATGAACAAAAATTCACGCGGCGGTCTAAAACTGCCTAGATCTTTGCTTGCCAGTAGCATATTCAGTCTGAACAATGAAATAAAATTAAAACCTCTCTATTAGAAAAATTCACTTACAAAGGGGGAAGATCAGAAACGCATACATAGATTAGTACTAGGCAACTTCATTGTCAAAACGTCAGGTTCACTTCTTAGCTGCACCTAGTCCACTTTAAAAATATCGTAACCTCTAGAGTAAGATTTGATCCCAAAACATTTTTCTTCGACTGTAGATGTCTAAATTCGTACAAGTTTGTTGCTCCATTCAACGTCATGAAAACTACACGCCGCTGTCTAACACATATAATCGGTGAAACCTGCTAAGATGCATGACCGTTTTCGATTTTCCGCCGTTACGCAGATCAGAATCCACCAGAATAACTAGCATTTATAGTTCAATTCTTGAGTGCGCGGTTAGTCAGCCAGAAAGGACAAAATGACAACTTTTGTTGAACGTGCCCCGGTTATGTAATAAAAACTGAGGACCATATCAGGTTTACTCTTTGCCAGCCTTTCGGTTACTCATCAACCGTTTGAGACCGGTCGACGTTCCTACGCAATGACTGCGTGGAACTTTGTAACCGGTGCACCAAACCCTACTGCAAGCCCTACTGAAGGATGTTTACATTTTCCCTGCTTTGCCAAGTTACCAGTCTAGACGCAATACATTACCCAGTTGAAGCAAACCATCATCAACGAGAAATGCAGCTGGATCAGTTGAGTCTCCTGTCAAAACAAAATTTGTGTGCAAATGATAATATCTACCGAATAGCCCCTTATTAGCTGGATATTTGTGTGTTAATATGGAGGTGTCTCTGCTGCAACACGACAAAACGAGCTGTTATATGGCATAGCCCTCAGTTTTGCTGTTTTCAATGTTTTCAAATTCACCGAACAATCAATACTGGCTTGTTGTCATCTTAGTCGTTGTTGTTATTGCTTTCTCACCTACGATGTCGTCAGGGTAGATGTGGGATACAATAAATGAACTGCATTGTGTTGACGCATCAACCGTTGTGTTTTTGTTCGTGGCTTATCAGTGACGTTTACCGCTGAATTTGGTGAACAGAAACCCAAAGTGTCAAGCGTAACATTTGTGGAAATAAGGAAGCAAAGTGTCAAAAGCGAATGCGAGTAGAAAAGAGAATTGTTACTGACCTATTCGGAGAACGTGTATCATGCAGATATTCCTAAATCCGGCGTAATCGTTGCAGACAATCTGGAAACCTGGTGAGGCTAGCATCCGTTTCCCAAATATGGTAGAATTTCCTAGGCTGAACGCCACTGTTGCGAGTAGAATGTGTTTTTCCGCAAATTAGGGCTCATCAACCTCCTTAGATTGATGCGCACGCTACACCTTTGTCTTGCTGGTAAATTCAAAATGGGTTGGAATTCAAAAGGAGCGGACAGTGGTCCTGAAATAACATATTAACTTTTGTGAGTCTGCTAAAAAACTTTCTGACGGTTTTCCGCGCTTGAGGCTAGTAAGATGAGTGTAGTTCTCGAAGTTGTGTCAGACCGCACCAGCCATGTTATGGGAGCTGGTCCCAAAACCAGTCTCCATCATCTACTTACGAATAGTAGAATGGAAATTAGGATAAAACTGAGGAACAGGCGCAAAACAATCATAACATTGAATGCAATTTTGCATGGTAGTCTTCTTCCGATCCGTCTCCGTATTACCCTTTCTTGTAAATTTCCAGCTAATAGACTGTCAAAAATTGGTAGATTTGATAATTGCCAAGCTTTTTGTTTAGGATTACGTTAGATCTTGTCAAATTCAGAGTGTTCTCCAGGCCAGAGAAATAAATAAATAAAATTCCGATCACTGACAAATTTCTGAGAAGCACGATAAAATTCTGCGATGTAATAACTTTTTTGGGACGTAACTGTCAACTGGATAAGAGTTGAAGATGAAACTTTGAAGGTTGCCACTTTTTTCCCACCGAAATGCATTCTCCTGATTTTTTTTTCGACAAAAAACTCTGACGTAGCCTAATGGATTGTTGGCTTGCGAGTAAAGACGTAAAAGGCAAAATTATCCCCGGATGACGCAAACTGGAATAAACGAAGGTCTCGCGTAAGTGAAAAATTTCTTACTGGGGAAACGGTTCACACCTTGTGAATCATTTGATGGCAATCTACTCACTTTCCAGTGCACTGTCAAACGGTTATTGACTGAAGTTAGAAAAATTCCCGTCTAGTTCTGTTCACATCACGTTGGGAAAAGTGTATTGAGTGTTACTCCTAAATTTGCTCCAGCGCTCAGCGTTTTATTTTTTCCCTAATATGTTAAACCGCTAGATTTTACGTTCATCTAACCACGCACTGCATTTAATTGGTTGAACATGGGTTAAGATGTTGTCAGGGCAGCAAAACCTAGGCAAGAGTTTGCTTAAGTTCGTAGTCAAAACATTTAGCTCAAAAGCCACGCCGCAAGACCGTGTTGGTTGGCTTGAGACTACTCAGATAGCCTAAGTTTTAAGAAGCAAGTTGACGCTTATTCCAACCCTAAAATAAAGGGCCAGGAAACTATATTCGTCAGACCTGTATCCATTGACACGGGAGACTGTGTGGATGATTCAAGTGCATTCTCTGGTATAGCTCAATGGTTTTTTCAGGTACGTAAACCGTCGCACCACGTTATGGTCCATTACCTTTGAGACAGAAGAGACTCACCATCGTAGATACTTTGGTCAAAAGAGATGGCCAGAGAGGTGCTGTCGAGTACTACACACAATCTACTGATGTCGTTACTAGGCTACGTAGGTGGACAAATGATTCCTTTTTTGCATTTTTTCCAGCCAACACAACACTAAAATCGAGCGGCATTCAAAAACAATCTTTGGTGTGTAAAAAACGAACCCTGACATTTTTCACCGAAGTGGCATATTCCACCGTTTTATATTTGTCTTGAGAACCAAAGTTGGTACACAAAAACAAGGCACGTTAAATATCATACCTTCTGAACCTTTCCTTCAAAAAAAACCATAGGTGATTAATGGTTTGGTCTCCAGTGGACAGGCGATATTAGTTTAGACCAAATAGAATACTTTAAGCGGTGTTTAAACACGGTGTACATTTTCAACTTATTTGGAGTGTCAGGTAAAATATTTACATCAAATAAAAAATGCCCTTATATTGATCCATCTTAGAATCAAACTGGTAAAAACTGGGTGCCATTCCCCCTTATAATGAACAAACTTCAAATATGGCGTTCGAACTCGTAGCCTAACTACTGTCTGCCGCAAACTCTTTCCACATTTATCGACTAAGCAATAAGCCTGGATGAATCATCAACGTCCTCGTCGTAAGCATCAACAGTATAATACTATTGTCCAGTACTGATGCTACGCTGCCGTAAAACCATCATTAATTTGAAAGACTTATTATGAAAACGGAATAAAATTGGATTGGAAAGAGACATAGTGCTAGCTTATCACAATCATTTCGAGGTGAATGCACCTCCAGACACTCATTCGGATAATCTGGATAATAACTGAAAACAGGGACGGCATCGACTGACAGCCACTTCTTGCGGCGTCTCCAACCAGGCTCACTGGGGGTCTCGCGGTCTCCATCATGGAAGGAGAGTCGCACCGACAGCACCATAGTTTTTTCTTATTTCCTCCATATTCCCCTACCAGATCAAAGGTTAACCGCCCCCTGATTGTGCCGGACAGCTGCACTGTCTTCGGTAAACAATAGTTCAGCGTGCGCAATACACAGCCAAACCAACGCCGCTTCTGGTGTTGGACACATGCTTCGATGGATGCCCTCGTTGGACAACCAAACATTTTTTACTAATTGGCCCGTGAAACCGATACGTTTCGCTGATTAACAGACTAACGAGCGGTATTGCTAAAATAATGAAACCTTCAGATAATTGAGGAATCCCCTGCTCTGTACCTGGTCAATTAGTTTTTCACCAGTTTTCACATGCTGCCGAAGCGAACATGGATATTTCGTGAATAGGAAAATATTTTACTTACAATAGGCTCGCATCCCGAAAAGCTTGGTCACGCGACAGGATTTGTCTTGTTGGGGACATTTATACGTTTGGAGGATGGCCAGATATCTAAAGCTTGCCATGCACTAACTGCCGAAGGTCAACATCACATTTAAGTAACCGTAAATGCCGATGAGCTGTACTGCTAGAACTGAAAAAATCCAGTTAAACCCAATATTCTTAGACTAAAGAACGAAGAACTACAAAAATTTAGTAAGAATAACGCGAATTTCCAAAAAGTGTAAAAAATTGGAGGAAATTTACAACCCACTATAAACGTTCAGATCCACGTCACAATGAATAGGTGTGGTTGATGTGTATCAGCCGGGGTACGTGCTGTGTTAGGAGGAACATCCTTCGCGAAACAGCGACGGAAGTCGTTTGTCGTGAGTTATGTTTCAGAGAAAAACCGGGAGACCTACTGCATTTGTCAGACTTAGGGGAGATGTTTTTCGATGTTCCGAGTAGTTACGTTCACGGTTTTGATAATAATGCTCCAAAAGGCGCTAAAAACCATAAGATTTCTTTGAGGGGATTCGACCGATACTTATAATTAGTTGTGTATACTTCCTCAAAAGTGATGTGTAAAGGCCTCAGTGGAAGGTGAGGCGTTAGTTTCATATGTCTACTATTTTGCTGCAAAACGGTGAGAATCTTACTATAGTGATCGCACGATTCTACGTACATATTGACCTAAACCATTTCAAAATCATCCTTGTATAGCCATTTTTCTTGGAATTTACGTTGACTTACCTAAAGCATCCGGCGATATCGCCTAGGCTTACACTTACTGATAAAGTGAAAGGATTTTATCAAAAAATATCATGCGGTAGAAGGGGATCGCGAATGTTTACCTAGTTGTCGGCCAGCAAATCTTTCGGTTTCGTCATATGATTATATGGTGCACGTTTAATGTCGTACAACGTCCCTCAGTGTTGAGCTGTTGTGAGAGACCGTAGAAGAAACCCACAATGGTCTTTGCTCATGCCACAATCCTCTTGTGTACACCCTAGGCTGGTCCAAGATGATTTTGCAGCAATTATCATGTTCGATTGGCTTGTCACAAAGATATTCTTTACATATTGTCAATTTAGTGTACGGACAACCGACATTCTATTTAAATGTGGGAATTTATGACTTATTCAACTTGAAACTTTGCTAGTGCCTTATAAATTATGCACCTAGAACGAATCGTTCAGTTCTAATCAGTCCAAATTTTCCCGGATACAGTGAGCCAAATCGTGGCCCTTGTTCCGGTTGAACACCAAAAGCAAAGTCCATGTAAATTTTGTTAATTCTGATAGACCAAGTTGCGTATACCCAAGTGACTTGATGTCATCGGTTTGCGAACACAAGTTCAGCAGTGTACATTCTTGCCTAAGGAATGAACCTTATTTGGCATATCCTCCGTTACTTTGTTCAAATACCTTGGGCAGTTACCGGGACTGGAACACTGAATAGCGTGTCTCCAAACTGATTTTATTCGTTCCGGCTCTCGACAACTGCCAAAAGTTGTGTTTCTAGATACGATATAACTGTGAACTGGCTGTAATCGCAGAGCTTAACTATTCCGACCAACATCCTAAAGCAGGTCATTCACGCCACAACTTGTTCTAGCAGGGTCACACAATGGAAACGGTTTGTTGTTCAAGATGTTTAAGCCTGTCTCACTCATTGTTGCTTGTTATAGTTATGGTTCAGTCCAGCCTGTATGGATATTACCACTAAAGTGTTTTCACAGACTTGAAGAATTTTACCGCCTGATTTGGATGCACTCAGTGTGGGCAAATTCCCTGCTGTCTTGCGTGACGGGGTTAACAATCTTTGAAGAAAGCATCCTTCTTGAGACAGCCTTAAAATATCCTCTTTCCGCATGAGGAAGCAAACGAAAGAACGGAATTCGTTCACCTATTGAATGAGACATTGCAGTGTGTGCGAGGTGCACTCAAAACATGGTCAGGAATGCTTTTTTACTTTTACTGCAGTGCACTTCACATGACGACAGTATCGTATTGCCGGTTTTGTTATGTGCTGGCAGCTTTTTCCCCTTCCTGATTGTTTGGACCGAAAAAACTAAACCTGCTTCCAGACAGTCTGATTGCGAACATTGAAAATTTCGCAAAGGTTGCGTGGACCAGGTGAAATCTCTAGAATAAGTAATTTCATACTGTCAAGTGCTAAACGACGCTACTAGTCAACTTAAGGCGATCAGGATATTTCAGTTATGTAAGTTGCATTTTTGAAAAGCCAAGAAAAAATGACAATTTCACTGAAAATAAACTAGGAAAAATTCAAGCCAATTGGAAATTTTTGAAGCATTGAACAATGGTGGAAGAATTCCCAGCAGTAACCCTACGCGGCTCAAAACTTGCATATTTCCTTACAAACCCCTAAAACAGAGAATGTCTCCCTACCAATGACCTCTTCTAAAAACCACAGTACTTTCGTTTTGGCCTCAAATTAATTAGTTGCAACCAGTATCAGGTGATATGTAAGCTGCCCTAGGTGTTTTTAACAACACACCGCTTAGTCTCGGTACATTGCTCCTGGAATACGAGTGTTCTACTCTGGCAGACTTTTACGATCCGTTTGGATTTCAGACTACTGCTGATCTGGAGCCGGTTGATCACAGCTATATAATGAGTAGGCTTGAGTCCAGACACACTACAGGCTTTCCTTGTAGATGAACAACAAAACGTTTATCGTTTAACTAAATCGTAGCTATTGGGTAGACCTCATATTATTCTGTGTAATAATCGATCGAGATTAATGGGTGTATTTGCCGGCCTAAACCAAACACATTCATAAATTTAATGGCCTGCGTTGAAAAGTTTGTGTGAAAGTACGTAGCGCAAACCAACAAATGCTTCTATTCCTGCTGTCTTTTATCTGTCATCTCTCTTGAAAAAACGTTTCGCTCCTATCAAAAAGTTTAGAAGTCAACCTGAACAATTCGGCTGGAGTAAATCCGTTTCATTTAGACATTCATCTATGGTAATAGAAGTATCCGAACATTGCGAGCGCATATGATGGCACAAGCCATTCTCCTAGTCTCAACCAAGCCACTAAAAATTTGGTGTGATATTCATGTGACCACTGTGATATTCTAAAGTGACATGGTGGTTCAGACTCTTGATTGTTTCCAATCACTGAGACATACACTTTATAGAATGGAAAACCAGTCGACGGTATATGTTTCAACTGACCGAAGGCCTTGGTTCTAACCTAACTCCAACGTTTCGACAGTTCCTATATAGACTTGGGCGACATAGCAGTAAATAAGCCCTGTGTATATTTTGATTGGCAGGGAAACCAGGAGCTGAGGGGTATCACAGCTAAACGACTGTTGTCATTATGTGCTTTAGTATGAGGTAGGATGCGTTTCACTTTTGGTGCTTTTGCAGATATACTGACTATATCAACCAGTAGCGCGTAACAACTTGCTTGTTTTACGCGCGCTGTGGCTGCCCATGGATCACACAATGAGCCTTTACGGTAAATTCCTTGCGTGGCATGACAATCCTTGGGTGTAACGACCCCAACAGCATCCTCATGTGATGTGAAGTGCTCCCAGCACTACGTCAACATCTTTGCCCTTACTGGATGTAGGGTCATCTATTCGAAAACACAGCGGTTGTAGCGCATTACTGAAAGGACCGGAAAAACTGATTTGAAGTTGGGCCTTTTTAAATTGACCCAGCTCAATCTGTGCGTTTGGTTGATGCGAAACACCTTTGGATCAACTGTGGGCAGTTGAATGACGGAACTGACGGAGATTGTAAACGACCCCAACAGAAGCGATCCCGATTGTCAGTTGTGTATGTGGTTGTTCAAAGGTTGCTCTAAGGTGCGCTTCTTTCAATGCAAAACGTAATATAAATATCCAGTGCCCACTTTCATCCAATCCTGTAAGAGTACACACTGGTCAGTGAAAAGTATTCATAAGGTACGGTTATAAAAAATATGTACCTATCAATGGAAGATATTCATAAAATTTCGACTGAAGAAAATGTTGCGTGGATAAAAAGACAAATGTCACGGTTCACTACATCGTGCCGGGCTTTGAGCGTGAAAAAAAGCTATTCTTCGCCAACTTAGGATCCGTCTGGCTCCTTACTGCACCTATATAAATCATACCAAAGGTTGTGGCCACCGTTCTGACCAAGGTAACACAAATATAAACCGTAAAGATAAACACATGCATGTCTACGATAGTTTATTTAGTTAAGTGTTTGGATTTTGTCACCCCGAAGTTCCGAATCAAATGTGTGCACTGCTTGGCCGACCCCAAAAACAGCAGATTGCGTGTTTGAACTCCAGCGGTGGTGTGTTGCTGTTTGTGCAGTCGGTGGTTAGGGACCCACATTGAAATACTCAAACTTGCTTATATTATTTTCGGAGATGTAGGCAAACTGATCAGAAATCCCGATGTTTCAAAACAGCTAAACGGATGCAGCTTCTACCAAAAGCGTTAAACATCCTTCCTCCTAAATTTCAGTCATTCAGTTGGTCTGTCAGTCATTTTCTGAGTTGTGAGCAATTTACGAAAGTTACGTTGGTACAAGTCACTACGGTTTCGATAACCAGAAAATCGGAGAACATTGGAGATATACAGCATATCATGACCAGCGCTGACATGATCAAATGGTCTCGGAGGACTGAGCAGTTGTGCATTAAAAGCTATAGCCTTGACGCGCTAGCGTGATCGAGTCATATCTGTCAGTGCCAATAACGTTTGGTGAGTTGAGACGCGGGAAGCCATCTGGAGAGGGATCAGTTGTCTGTCCGAATGATCTTACTGGTTAGCGTTTTCATACTTCATCAGCGGGTCACAGACATTTCAACACTTTGTCGCTTGTAATCAGAAGAGAGCTGGGCAAAAACTCCAAATCGGTCTTCGTATCTCGACGCCCAGTCTATCTGACCGATTCTAACGTTCACCCTTTGAAGCAGGCGGAACAAAAAGCCTCTCTTACTCTCACGCTAGATTCGCTTGACATTGACATGATTGTAAGGCATCAAACCATGGTGTTATGCTGTCGATAACGACGATAATGACGCATATATTTATCAGATTTTATGTAGTTTTCGCACTTTAGTAGGGACGATAATGACATTTGTGTAGTATTTAGTAAAAGATACACCGCTTTCGATCAGTTTTATTGCCCATACTTTTGGTCACCTTGGGCAACCTTAATCAGTGGCGGCATGACCGAAATCACGTAGACAAGTGTACGCGTGCCAAATGGTTCCAACGTTGAAACAATCAACATCGTCATGTTGGGTTTGGGTATTGTCCTGAGGCTGGCGAGCTGCATTTGAATGCTCATGTTTGTTTTGTGGTCACGTTCAAATGGCCGATGCGTTTGTCCTTCACTTCAGCTGACATATAAGGGTTTGGAATGAATTCACTGAGCTTTTGCGTAACGACGTTAGGCCTACTGTACTGTGGAGAAGTTTGTCTTGATCCGCCAGAACTCTGTGACTGTTGGTTCGGGTATGAATTATACCTGTTAAGTCTTCTTCCACTTTGTGGGAACAAATGATACTCAGGAGTAGAAATATGCTTTTCTTTGCGAATCGTTTGTGTTTCCAGTTGGCATGTTGGTTTTTATTGAATGAAGATGCTGGTTGCAATAAATCAGTTTCCGATACAGTGGAATATCAGAAAGTTTAAACTCAACCTTGAACAGGCAACCAAGGAAGACAGCTGAACTTTTGTCAGACTATGGTTCAAACTTGAATAACACAGTTTTGGAAATTTAGACAGGTCACTACAAAGCTTTTTATCAGGTATGCGACGAGCATTCATACAAATAAACTTTCAACTCCAGATACTTGGAGACTATTTCTTTTGCAAGAATAAGCATATTTGAAATTGCTCTTCTGCCCCCTATGGGGTAAAGCCCCAAAGGCGGAGGCCAACATCAGTTAGCCCTCCGAGATAAATTGTTCAACATGAAGATTCAAACCTTTTCGTGGCAGAGAATTTAATTTCCATTTAATTCTTACGATGACAAATTTACCGCAGCCGCATCCTTTGTGAGCCACCTAGATGTTTGGAATTCATTCATACCGTTTGATAACTAACTATAGGTATATTAAAAACTCGATTCTTTGGCGCCGAGGACTGCCTTTTCAGAATTGCTATTCCCTTTGACATCTTAATTCCATAAATACTCCCAAATGCCATCAAGCAAAAGCAGCTTAGTAGACACATTTATATCGGCGCAGCACCGGCAAATGCAATTCAAATGGTAAGAACCGTTGTCTCAAGAATACTCTGAGGGATATTTTTGTGTAGCAAGCGACGCACATTGACTGTTGTCTTACCAGAACCAAGTACGGCGCTGTATTGCTTTTAGGGCAACGTATGTCCAAAATCTGACGACTGGCCTAGTGGAGTGTTAGTTGGACACAGTTACTGGCTTGTCAATCAATTTGGGAGTATCGTTACGGAAGTAGTGGAACGAGTCGTGAGCTTTTCGTTCAATATTGATTAGTAGGGTGCTTGGACGTTCGCGACAGAACAATAAAAATCACACCCACGTTATGTGAAATCAAGGGAAAGTTTTGCATGCGGGATAACTGCAATAGAAGTTCGACACTAAGTGAGAATTCTACATCGTAAGGAGATGCAATCTCAATTGGTCCACGCTTGATGGTAGAAAACCAAATTCATGGAAAGTGTGCGCTAAATAACACAAGGGCGTAAACTCACCAGATTAAATGCACAAGGACGGGAGGAGACCTACTTACCGGGATTGACGTGGATACAAATCCCACGACCACCCACAACTAAAATTATTGTTACTCGCTGATGACTTTGACAACATGATTCTCCAATTAGCAGTTTGGCGCAGGTTTCCACTACAGGTGCAATTCTGTCCACGACGGTAATGTTGATCGTCAGCATTATCAAGAGCCCAAAAGCTACAGAGGACTATTATCAGTGGTGTGTCCAGGTGCAAAATTGTTTGCAGCAGAGACCCTATCATTACAATCGGGCCTGCTTCATGTCTCCACTTGCTTGGATGACAACAATCGTCGATCCTATAAATTTTCATGCCATTTCTATTTTTGGAAGTCACTTGGTGAGGTTTCATAAAGAAGCGACTAGTATCAATAATTATACTAATAATAACAGTACTTGCCATATGTTTTTCTGTCATGCGCGCGTAGTTAGTAAGCGCAAGCAGCCGCGGCAAACCGTCCCAACGGTTTCAACTCAATATTAGGTCGATGTCATGTATCTGATGAATCCCAATCGGGACAAAATGCGGAATGCATGGTGTTTAGTACTATACACTATGATTCACTTCCCAACCATCAAGCCCCATAGGCTTGTTGCTAACCAGCTTCTTCCGGGAGATCGTAAAATGCATGGATTATCTACCTGACTTCTGCAAATTGGTCGAATTTTCTGGTAGGTTCACTGATAGGTCTACTCTGCAGATTTTACAAAACCATACTCTGGAGCCTCCGCACATCAGAGTACTTTTGTCCGTTGTGGTTGCCGGAACAAATCCTTGTCTTTCGAAAATAAAATCAAAATGTATACTATACCATAGTCTAATAAACAATTTGGTCCTTAATTTTTGCTACTTTTTTTACCGTTTTACCTAATTTTCACTTTTACTGTAATAGTAAAAGCAACCAATAAAAATGTGCCGTTTCACTTATTGGTGGGACGAGACTGCAGAAAAGTCAATATCCACTTTGCTAATTTTTCCTGTCGTCATGGTACTGCCTGTCAACATAACATTAACTTGCCTAGGAAATTAAATGAAAACAGAGAAGTTTCCATAGGATTTTCCTATCCACGGAAATGCATCTGAACCTTCTAGAACGTGGTAAATATCCATCCGTTGATACAATAAGAAATCGTACTAAATAACCGTTACTTATATCTCTAAGCCAACGGTATGTCTGGATAAATTAGCTGCGAAAGTTATGCGTAAAAGCACCGCATAATTTAAGATGTTGAAACTTCACTTCGCCCAATAAGAATACTGCCCACTGTATATGTTTACAGTTACATATGGACTCATTTTGCTTTGTTTCAAACGTTTCATAAATTAATCATTCGCTTCGTTTTTGTTGTTTAAGGAGTAATGCTTGGCAGCCGAATTATTGTTTAGGAACTGTGTTCATGGCTTATGACAAAAATTGAAATGATTGTTCAGTTGTAGGTAGTTGCAAGGTTTGTGGAATTCACAGTCACTTCACTCTCCTCTCAACACCCACTCTATAAAAGTATTTTGATGAGTCCAGAACAAAGAGTGGCAGCACTTGGTTTGAGTTTTGCTATTATTAGAGTTTACCAGCAGTGCGTATCACTGACCGTTGCGTTCAGCATGCGCTGGTTTGGTAGTGGTAACTAGCTAATCTTGCATGTCAGATACTCGGAGTTCAAACTCCGGCAGGGCGAACAATATGCACTCATTTTAAGGTCTAATATAAGCGAAACCCGAGCAAAGTGTGTCTCCTTCTTGGGTGTGAACACACCAGAGTAACTGCGCATCAAACTTACCCGCCTAATGATAAACAGCTAGCTAAACTAGCCTCCACAGTTGGCGAAATACACTCATTTGCAAACAAATTTGGTTTTGCGAGGGACTCACCTGGAACCCAGTTGAATCACTCGTTTCTGATGTCTCCAGGCAACTGAATGTGCTGCACCAGACCATCTCGTGTTTCAGTTGCTACGATTTTCGAGATATCGCGATACATGTATATTCGTAAAGCACTACTCATTAGGTTGCTGAAAATTCTTCGACAGCCCACGACCGGTTTCGCCCTGCTTGGGGCTCATCAGTTAGGCGCAGTCCCCGAGTTTCCGTCAACCTTATATTCTACGTGAAACCAAATTGCACGAAATTGGCGAAATGCATTCAGTTGCAAGTAGAACATAAGGTTGACGGAAACTCGAGGACTGTGCCTACCTGATGAACCCCAAGAAGGGCGAAACCTGTCGTGGTCTGTCGACGAATTTTCAGTTGCCTCCAAAGTCTTTGAGATTGTGGACTATCTGGCTCAGCAAGCGCGGTGCACCGAAAAACACTTTCTTACGGGTATGTAAAAGGCCAACTTCCTGTCACAGTGATCATTACAGGAGATCAGTCGTTCCACGCTAAGTGATACCTTGTTATGTTATGAAAAATTCTTCTGATGTTGCATACTTAGAAGGCACAAGACGCTCAGTCCTTTTCAACAAAGCCTTAAGATCGTCATTCCAAACAAACCATTTGTCGGTTGAGCAGATATGTCTTACCAATTTTGGTTCACAAGCATGTTCTTATTACATCGTACAAGGCCTGGGACAGAAATTAAATAAACGTTTAGCTTCGACAATTGTTGTAAGTGTGATTTTCGTCCGTAGGTCGGTCGTCATTATTAGACACCGTAACATTTTATGGATATTCGTATAACCCGCAAAGCGCTGCCAAATTGGGTCCACACTTTTATTGATCGTCACGGCACTTCGGTAACATCAACTCTAAGGTGAGCATTTTTACTCCTGAACAACATATCCCGTAACCGGGACGTATTCGATAAACCCATGGCTTTCTTCTCCCGGAAGTACAATATCTAACAGGCGACCAATCGCACTATGTTGTAGATCCGTTTCCCACAACAAAGTAACACAAGGTAATCATACTTTGAATACATAGGACAATCACGTACTAAGTGCAAAGCTCCACATTCAAAGTGGCCTCCAAGTTTGCCGCCTAAATAAACCTCCGATTATGGCCATCATAAAATCTCTTACGTTCTTGGAATTACCTTATTCAGGTGGCAATACCAAAAGTCTTATTATCCTATCCAGTTAGGACACAAGTACTATTTCGGTTCCATCTAACCCTTCTGTTTACCCAAAATGTCATGCACTGAAATCATTATCAATAATCGACAAGTAAGGAAGGACGCAGAAAAACGCGCACGCATTCATTCGCCTAGAGCCGCAGTTATTCAGATGTCGGCTGGAGAGCGGTCAGACTAAGTCAGATTTTGTCTTATGCCTTTTAAGCCACTAAAAACATTTTTAGACGTAAAATGACATGAAGAAACACTTTTATTTTCAGATCGAAGCCTGATATTTTCGTCATAGAGGCCTACAGTTTTGAACAAAATAGTCAGTTTCCAAAATCAGCGCAGATGCCTCAAAGTGCACCTTTCGAAATATAACAAAATCTCCTCATTTAATGTTGTAATCGATCGTGCAAACAACTTTGTTGAAAATCCCAGGAAATTTAAGCCTTTTCGCTTTGTTACCACCACTAGAAAGCCAGAATGAATCAGCCATTACCAGAACGGTTTCAAGTACTGAGCACACTGTAGCTGGTTCACAGTATTTTTCAATTGTAGTCAAACAGTAGAACACCAACCATCTCTCAAACGCTGGAAATTTCATCGATTTGTGGAAGCGTCCCCGTAGCCTGCGAAGCAATCTAGAGTTTATCAATTATGCAGAGGGGATAAGGCTTTGTTCTAAAACTATCCAATTTAATTTTATCTTCTCAGTGTCTGGTCTTGGCTTCATTAGCTATTGGTGTCAGGCTCTAACGAGCAAAACACATCCAAGCAAAATCCCTATTTAGTTGGAAATACGTAAAATACAAAACGAACCAAACCAAAATAAACATGCCACCACTAACTTTCTAACTGATTTCGACTTCTCAAAAAGTATCCTTTGGATATAGGATTGGGGAGATTTTGAGGAAACGACAAATATTTCGTGGAGTAAGTGAAGGTTATCTTTGCCGAAAGACTACGGAATACTGTTTGGTCTTTTCATGCTTACTGGGAATTATACGCAGTGCGCACCTCACGAGATTCAAAGGAGTTTCGTATCCGCGGCCTTCCGGTTAGTAGTCGATCACTTGACCGTTTGGCCATGAATGACTAATCATCAGGGAGACGAAACTCGTACACAAATAGCATTTGGTCCCACTTTTTCTTCAGTCACGGGATACACATTACCTTATCAGTTACAGGTTGGCTCCGGGTGTGACGACTTCTCAGGTGGAAAGTCTACACATCATGCGATTATTCTCCCTTTTGAAGCTACCTACAGCTTAATGTCAGTTTCCATCACTTTTTATTCCAGCTCCACTACGTATCGGTCGAATTCCCGAAGTTTCAAATTAGTAGACCGCTTTGTCACCGAAAGTGGTATACTACAAACAAATTCTGTGAGATGGTGCAGTTTGTGACTGTCTAGTTCTAAATGTTCGATATATACGTGTGAATCAGTATAGTGAAATTTTGAAATGTGTCCAGGCGCCTCGAGTTTGAAATGGCCTTTTTCTCTGCCAGGAAGACCAAGGCGAACACAGGGTTATCCCCAACGCCTTCACATGAATTTTGGGGTTTTGCAAGCGAGATTCTCGCTCATCCGTGAGCAAACTGTGATCTCTTGCCTCTCCTATGGCACGCCACTCTTCACCGCCATACCACTTCTATAAAGTTGTATCTCACGTGTTCGGGAGGTTCCTCTAGTATTGATCGCGCACAAATAATGAAGTACGGAAACTATGAATGTGAGTTTCAGGATTTCCACATTAATGTTTGACCAGTTGTTTTGTTGTAAATGAGCACAACCGCGATTCAGATTAGATATCTGTGCCTACCACAAAATTCATCAAAATCTGTCTGAGGCATGCTCTTCTAACCGTGTAATTTCTTCATTAACTGGCTGGGAAACAAACTAACTGCCAAGCTCTCTGAATAAGCTGTTGTCGATGTATTTGTGGGTAAACTACTAAGCTAGTGGGAAATTCACGCTTTGCACAAATTATACAAATCTTTAATACATGTGAACTGTGATCAGGTGGGATTGTAGCATATTCCATAAAATGATATCTTGCTTACAAAAAAACTCCTCACTTCTTCCGCCACCACATCGCAACTGCTGTAAAAGTTTATTAACGAAAAATACCATTCATAAAATTGTTGAAATATATTCTGCCTTCTCGATGCTTGCCTGAAAGGTGCGGTGGCCAAATTTCCCTCAACCCTATGTGTTTTTCGAACGCAGTTTGCGGAATACAATCATTTACAAAATGATACTGGGACTCGACTGACTCTTGACAGAATATGCTACTCATAAGGTAGCAGTACACTGCAGTACCACGTATATCGTGCCAAATGAAACATGAGGCGGCTTTTATACGGTACGTTTATTTGAAGATTTCCACAAACTCAGCTGGAATTTATTTAAGCACCCCCTCGAGAGATATATTAGTTTGCAAACTACTTAATTTTGCACTCAGTAAACTTCACTCTTCCATATAATATATTTTTTCAATGGCATGCGATTATTACACTATCGCAAATATCTCCGAACATCGACGGTAACAACAAATACCGGAGACGCACAAAAAAGCCCTATCCTAACATTTGTCTAAGATGTCAGGAAGCCGCATCTTCGTAGACAGCAGCTCTGAATATATATCAAGCATGAAAAATTTCGTTTTGAACTTTAAATGCACTAAAGATTATTTTTCTCAGACATAACTTGACACGAAGCAACAATTGTTGTTCGAAAATATAACAAGGCAGCTTGTGAAGATCGAATTCTAAAGTTGAATAATGTGATTTTTTATTCCATAGCAGCTGTCAGGGTACCTGCAAAAACATCAGTTCAAAATGAAGAAGCATGCTTTGATTTAGTTTACGGAAGTGATCATACAGTTGAAGTTAACTTTTGCTCAAAAGTGAAGAAATACCTTTAAGGTGTTTTACTTTGTTGGGTAGCGTTACTAAACTTCTGGGATACGACGGTAAGATTTCAGGTTTTGAGTAATGAGTAGTTGTTTAACTTATTTGATCATTTCAACTAGGCCAAACGAAGGACCGAAAATCTTTCGACTGCGTGGTTCAATTCACATTACCTGATGTTGCATAGCTCAGCAATTGGTGGGGTAGTGCTTTTAGCCTGAATCGGAAGACGATAAAGCGTTTAACTATATCCTGGAGTTTTTTAAGTGTTTGTTTGTTCACTTGGCCCATGTTTTGAATGTCATTTTGAACAGCGTCGATCGCCGATGCGTAATCAGGTGACCCGAAAAGTTCGACCCCTAAAAGTAGTTGTGGATACACTGGTTCACCAGCTTCTTGTTTGTGAGCCCCACACTAATAAGGATGAAGCTTGGTCGGCCTCATTGGTTCTTCTAATTTAGCGCAAAATCGGAGAGCGATGTATAAGCTAGGTGATCAAAATTAACCTTGTACTCAATTGAGATGAGCACTTTGAACAAACATGGACGTTCGGTAGGTATGGTGAATTAATCCTAGGAAATACATTTGGTCTAGTTAGAATATTTTTGAGTTTTACGCCAGAATTAGTGTTTTACCAACTGTTCATGCGTTCTGCCAAATTAGGAAGCTCTTTACAACTCACCTGGCTCACTCAGACTTTGAACGTTCTGGTTTAAATGAACCATCGGGTTTATAATGCTGAACTAGTCTACGCTATAAATTTCCGCCAAAGCTGTTCAGAGGTGCCATATTTCATGTTGAACAGTTCAAAAGAAGGCCTGTGCAAGTACTTTGGGACACACTCGCAGTTAGAATGACAAACTTTCATGTAAGCATATTTGCTTCAGTGGTCATCTCCACAGTAGAGTGCCAAAACACTTTTGAGACAATAAGCCAGTTCCCAATTAAGCCAGCTGATAATAGTCAACCGAAGAATAGCGTGAGTTCAAAAGTCCCAAACATTTATAAATACCTAACAATAGGAAGACCCCACGTGTCTGTCTAGGAATATCGATCTTGTAGATATGAATGCCCTATTAGTATGAGGAGATCTTCAGCTGAGTGAAGCCAGCCTATACCGAAAAGCTGAGGAGCACTATACACCTGTTCCATCGCTGTTGGGATAACCATTAGAACGCACTTCAAGGAAATCCCGAGGGTATTCCAACTGGTAACCTCCAGGCCAGTGGTTGAAGACTAGGCCGTCTGGCTAGGAGTGGCTGAGCACCACTGTGTTTGACTCGCAGTTAGACTAGCTATTGCGCCACTTATTCTTCAACCATGAGATTCAAATTATACGGACACATGTTGACGGGCTACACCAGTGACGAAGTCTAGCCTGAAGGGTATAAGCAGCTTGTGAATTATTCAACCCCATGAAATACTAACATTAGACAGGTTACGAGTTGTAATCCATCTGAGGTTTTGCAATATGTGCACTTCTGTCGATACCCAAGAAGGGTAGGACAGCTGTACGTGGTTTCTCGGCTTTTTGTCGCAGACTAACTCCACTTACAGGACAAAAGACCAATTATAACGGAGAAACTATTTACGATGAGGTGATTTTTAGGATTGCTTTTCCGACTCGTATTTTCACCCCTTATTCCCTGGACGTCTACCATTCTGATGCTTCCAAATTCAATAAATCCAATTTTGTGTGCTTTAATTAGCCGAAACCCTATGGGATTTTGCTTTCAAGCATCA
This sequence comes from Opisthorchis felineus, assembly GCA_004794785.1. Taxonomy (NCBI): domain Eukaryota; kingdom Metazoa; phylum Platyhelminthes; class Trematoda; order Opisthorchiida; family Opisthorchiidae; genus Opisthorchis; species Opisthorchis felineus. The sequence goes on from SJOL01006121.1 coordinate 231,397, forward strand.
CCGTATGATTAAATTGTAGAACCAAACACGTGCGTCGGCATGATTCTATATCCGGCGAATGCAGCCGGATATTAAATCCCTTCGAAAGCAAAGATAGTGACTGAACGGGACCCACTGCTGCTAGTTTTCTCCTATTCGAAAATCAGATAAATTCTATTTGACCTGTGATGCCGTCATAGTTAGTCAGCGTGTACTCATTGCTGTTGGGCATACCGGATTTCCTCTGTAAGAGCAGCAATGAAGAGAACTCCTACGAAACAAAGAAATGCACCGGGTTCAAATAAAATCAACTACAGCAACAGGTTAAAACGTCATTTGAGGTACTTTTGAACACGTCCAGACTCGTTTCCATGGGGATAAAAGAGAATAAAACCCTTGAACGGCTCAATGCACTGTTTCACGTACGTCAGGTTATCCATCTATGACAAACACTTTCATGTTGTTTAGTTTTTTATAACTCTAGTACACAACCAATATATCCTTGATTGACCTGAGGGAAGAACAGAAAAGAGACATCCAAGCTGATATCCGAATATGCACTAAACATATATCGAAACTATATAAATGGAGAAAAAATGTCTGAACAGACCTCTCAATGTACACCGTTGACGGGATAACCGGGAGAGGACTCATACATTTGTCCCATTCTGTCTTCAGTTTGTACCCGTTGATCTAAGTAGTACTGTTGTGAATTCTGAGAATGACAAGTTCTGACACACTGTTTATCTATGAACTGATAGCGAATGGTGAATAAACCGTGGTTTTTCACAAAATTTCATGTGCCTGCTGATACTACTACTGTTACTACTGATATTGATAATACTTGATAATAATTCTCCTTTTATAGTATGGTAAGACTTTTAGTTTTATCTTTGCTTTAAGCCAAATGTCATGTGATGTCAGTTTAGCTAAGTTATGCTGGAGTCATGCACGTCAAAATTAAGTTAGCTCTCGAAATCTGTTTTTTTTATTCGTGCTCACGACGAAAGCAGCGTGGTGAAAAATACGGCATTCGCCGTTCGCAAATGGGAAATATTGCTGACAGACGTCAATTGGTGGCCCACAGTAAACGGAAACAAAATGATAATCACAGCACCATAAAAGGTGTGGACAGAATGATCTTAGCGATGGCCTTGTCAGTAGTTTCCAAACAAGAACGTTGTTTTTATATGGTAGGTTAAGTTTTTAGGCTGAGGATGTGCATGTAAATCTCGCCGAGATTTTTTTCCACAATTCCAGTTCCAGTTTATTCGATTGTGACTTCCAGTGCGTACTGCTGGGGTGGGCAGTATTATTTACGGAACATGACATGGTGACATTTCCACTTGTTTTTATGGTGTGCAGCATGTGACTCAATTCACTCCATCTCATAGGAGCGGAAAATTTTGCCTTTTTTTCTATTGTTATATCTGTAGAACGGCCTCCAGCATTCGTCAGTAAATTATTTTGGGCGCTATGCACTGGGTTTGTACTGTTTTGTTTATAATTCTGAAAGTCTTCCGGACTGCTCACCTCGCCCACCACCACAGTTTTCGTTCCTTCAGGGCTGTTTTTTTAGGGTGTGCGGGATGCCGGCCGTCAGCAACCCTATAGATTAGCCGCGGTTTTGTGGTGTCAAATGATTTTAAGATGAACCTTTTCAATTCAGGCCAGAAAGCAAAACGGCAGCCTTAATTACCACTGTGGTCTGAAATAGCAGGCAGTTTTGTTTTGATACTCTAAGGTGCTTCGCAATAAATCAATATTCAGTAAGGGTTTGTTCGCTAGTCTTTTTTCAGTTGATCTAATAAGTTGCTTCTTGCATCACTTATTACCGTTCTGAAAGACTGTATTGAAATTTGAGGAACAGAAAGCTTTGATCTGACCAGGTATTCGGGTTTGCGCATGTCTTCATTATTTCTTGTTCTATTTGACAAAACGTTTGGTTCTGATCTGAGATGCATTTAGCTGGAATATTACCTGTTGGGTTATATAGATCAATTTTGTCATACAGTGCCCGACAGTTCTATCTGTTCGCTAAGGCAGATTGGCGTAAGCTTGATGAACCCATCAAATTTAGGCCCTGACATACAGTATACTTCCAATGAACGAGTGGTCTCAACTGGATTTCCTAGAACGTAATTGGCTACACAAAGCACAAGAAAGCACCGGATAAGATGAACGGAAATGTGCGAGTGTGGGGTGGGTAGTGCCTTGTCCTGTTTAAGTTGGCTTTGTTCACACTGACACTAAACCAAGTGGAACAGTGGAGGATTACATACCGGAAACTCACAGTCGCGAGTCATTCCGAAGATTCGTTGGGATTGCACTCTTGATGAGACTTAAAAAGAAGGAACCACCTATAAAGAGCTTCGTCGGTTTTCAGAAAGTCATTGTATCCCCGCCGATTGCTTCCGGTGCACTAAGATTCATAGAGTTATCAGAAAACCACAGTCGAATGTGAGCTCAAACGTAACATGAAAGTTTAATCGATTATGCTATAGAAATATGCTTTTCAGCACCACAGCAATTCGCTCTTAATCAGAATTCCGTTTAATAATAAACTGTCCAACAATATTTAACCTGTTTGATTTTATTTCTCCCCTGAATCCTTGTTATCTGTCGCCCACCTGATACCTCCAAAACAAAATCGTCGCTGTAACAATTTAACTTTTTGAGTTCCTAAAATGTCGGTGGCATTGACGAAGCCACATCTTTAACCGCATTTTTATCAATGTGGCTTATTTATACACTCCAAAGAAAATGCAGCCCCACCTTCTCTCTCCAACAAATCCTTGCTATTCCGATAAGACAGAAATGTTGTCACCAGTAACTAGACGGGGAGAGTGAAACGGGTGCATCTTAGAAAAATCGGATGAATGCCGTCTGTTTTTCTATACCAAATGGCTTCTAATTACCGCCATTTTTTGAGTTCTTAACCACCACCACGTTTCGCAACGCAAGTCCAGGTGAACTAACTCCTTTCTAATGAATGGTTAATCACTGTAATCGCAGAAATGTTAAATTGCGTGAATTTTCTCTTTTCAAGGCTTCCTCTAGACTAAATTAAGTTTTCTAGACTAGGAATAAACAGTTTTAAGTTCGCGAAACAATCTTTCTTTCGTACAAAACAAGAAACTTACAATTATTCTGATATTGATCTGTTATTTTCTGTTGGCTGCTTGCCAGTGTCAGGCGTAATGTTAGCCTTCAGATTTACAAGCCCACGTTCTAAACCCAGTTGGATTTACAATCGCGCACGTTGAAAAATCCGGCAGTGTTTTGTTGATGATGAAAGATAAATAAAATGGTAAGTAAGCCGTCAAGTTAGAAGAAAACGGTAATTCAAAAATTCATTGAAAAGAAGGCCAAAAACACGCACTTTATTTATAATCTTAAGGTGTATACATTAAATTCTGTCATATATCTCATGTAAGATATAAAATGACATGTTGCTAAATATTCCACCATATATATATATATATATATGCATAGTTGCTTGTTATATACAGTTATTTAATCTTAACTGCAATTAACTAATTAATAACCTAGTCATATATTTAATATTATAAATCTTATCAGTGTTGGGATTAGAATTTTACCTCCTGCCAGTTTGAAGTAACCAACCTGAAAGCAGTTGAGCATCAAATAACAACGTAGTTTACGCAACAGCAGTATTTATTCTTTCACAGAGTCCATTTCTTTCGAATGATTGTAAGTAATCCAGATGAAATTTGGTGACAGGGGTCGGAAATGTTATTTCTTACGTTTTTTTCCTTGACTGTCAAACAATGGGATAATGCTTCATATAAGGCATGTTACGTCTGTTCAGCCTGACACCCTAAGATACTGAGGAATAGATGGTTACTAAAAAGCTCTCGGGTTCTCTGTAAGCCAAAATCTTGTTCCGGAATTGGCGTGTTAAAAGAAACGACTATAGATAACGAATTGCTGATTGGCAGGCACTCCCTCATCCATCAGCGTCTGATTGTAAAAAGTCAGCTAGTCCGTAGGAGTTGATTGTATACATCTAAATTCCCAGGAGTGTAAATTTTAAGTATATTGTCGGTTGGCTTGCAGTGCCCCTAGTTAACAGTTAGTCGGAACAAGTGTGGAGTGATATCATTGTCATTTGGTAACCTATGTACCCAGCCAAAATATTTTTCAATCTGATTGGGAGGAATTCATTTGGTCAAACGGGGCCTATCGCTGAATCGAAGCTGGAAATGTCGCGAAGTGGCTTCCAAGTAACGCTGTGTCAAAACCTAAACCGGTGTCGACCAGCAGAGCATATCCCTGAGGGACAAACGAACCATTTGCTGAATAATTTGTGATTAGTGTTATATATAATAGTCTATTCCATCCTCGATAAAACCTCTGCCAATTTTTAGCTTTGACCTTTTCTCCGAACAAGTCTGTCTTGAGAGTAAAACACAGTGCGATTTTTCCAACGACGCAAACCAGGAACTGGTCTATGGCACAAACTTTATCTGTATATCAGTTAGCATCGTAAACCGGATCCTCATTGATTTTGACAATTAAAACATTGGTATACGTCAAAGTTGACATGGTTAGGAATTCGTCCAGAAAACGTACCCTAAGACTAAAGCGGGCCACACACGAGCTAACGATTCAAACTAGGAAACTATGTGCTCGCACAAATGGCGACCTCTAATAGCGATTTGGTTGTTACTGTAAAGCACATCACCAGTAACATAATAACGGTGATGCCCCTGATCAGTTATCGGTCTGATCCACCCAAACTAACGTTTTAAGCAAAAGAACCAATGGAGCTGCACGAAGTGTACCGAACGCTCAAAAACCCATGTACGGCGCTTTGTATTTAAGATACATGGAGCGACAACATTCTTGAAAATTGGAGGTCTTTTGGCCTTAGCACTGGCAAGTGGCGTGGGGCGGATGCTTAATCAACAGCGGGTGTTAGGTCCGACTTTCGACCAATAAGATCTGGCCTCGATGCTGGACCGGTATGGGGGCGATCGTTTGACCAAGCACATGTGAGTCAGGCTTCTTGGCCGTAGCAGTGTCCAACTGTGAGGGGTAATGCGGTCTTTGTGCAGGATTGCGCCTAACACCTTCCACCTGAAGTTTGCTGGCATAACGCTGAAGTCATATGTTTACTTGCAGTGGCCTCATTGGTTTGCAAATCCTGTCTGTCCAGTTTCGTGGTCGTACTACATCATCGGGCTGAGCCTCCGGTGGAGCAGCTGATGGATTTTGCGCAGTGGTGCCGAGATCATGTGTTTAGTAGCATTTCTAGCCTCAACTAACCCTGTCCGGGGGGCAGGGCCTGTGCATTTGTTGGTCGGATTTGTTTTGTGTGTCGGATTCACCAGGTTCGGCCAACTTTAATCCCATACAACAAATTACCGCTCCGACGAAGGGTGTGCCCTAGAATACACTTAGAACATCTGTCAATGAAGTCGTGAACCAGCACTCTCTGGCCTCCGCCGAAGCAACGCGCAGTCGCACTCTGACGCCGATTGAACTACTCATCCATCATTGTGTTGCGGTGACTCAGGTGGCTTTTCAGTGCCGAGTTAGTGTTATGCGGTGTTCGGAGAATCCCGTCAGGGCATCCCGTTTGCTGACGACACTCTATCGGGTGAACTCGGGTTTGGCTCCGTTCGGTATACCAGCCAAATCCTTACAACATTCCCCCTCCATCGTAAGGCGGCTTTGGGGTAGGATTCCGCCCAACAAGTATGTCGAGTAAGTGTACAAAGGCTGTACTGGTTTAAACTCCTAATTCGGCTTTACCTAAGCCAAAACGCCATAGGTGGGACAGTGTTGGGGTGACGGGCCAAGGTAAATGAGCGATGATCGAATGATGTTAGTCGTAGAGAAAGTGTTCGAATGTATCATAGTGCAGTATTCCAATGCAAAACTGGATTTCGCTCAACGTCAACTTCTGTTAGATGACAACTGTGGTTCCTGTCACTATTATGTATCTGTAGGTCCATTTTTAGTCGGGTTTCTTCAACGTGGCCTTTTGAAAATTCGTCAAATTTGTCTTCAAAAGCATTACATTTTTATTATTAAATATGCCCAACAAGTATGCGGCAGTAATGCACTTTCAAAACAGAAGTTGGATGAACCGGCAATTTCTACGTATCCTTAACAAACACTGTTTGAAAACTTCAGTAAACCATTAGCTTTTTTATTTTGTAGAATTTGATGTGATCCATTCGGTCACACCATACACTTTAAACTGAAAACAGTCACCGCCGCATAAAACTGAAGCTCCTGTACTAACGAATGTTACACTAACTAAGTCGCACTGCAGTAAACTCATTTATTCACAATTGGTTTTGGCAAACTTCGAAGAAACTCTCTGTGTGTGGTGGTCAACCTTTGCTAACATAGAACTTGGTGGATCGTATGTGTGACTCCAGAGCTTTGCGTCCCAACAAACTGTTAAGTAGGAACAACGACGCCTATTGTACTCAAATGAATCACAGTTTAACCATATCTGATCACAGCATCAATGGTGGTACAAAGTTGCATACCATCTGCCAGATTTGGCTTATCAGAGAACCTCAAAAAAACCCAGCAGAGTCACGCAATCAAAGGCTCTGCTGTATCTATTCTTTTGTTCTTTGACAACACACCACTGTTCTTTCGATTTTTTGCTCAGTTTCTGCATCTGCCGTTACCCTTCCCACTTTATTCCACAACATCTACTGGGATAAGATGCGGCGGTCCTAACCGTACACACGTTTGCGGCTTGTTGCTGTAAAACTGTACCCAAGACTGTCTAATTGTTTTTTGGACCCACAACTATCGTCTGCATGCTGAAATCCGACAATTGACACGTCGAACACATGCACGCTGTTGTCGTTTCGCTCAGTTAACCACTATTCAACTGTGTGACTTCAGAAGAATGAACAATGTCGCTCACATGACTTGTTCGGGCAGAAATCACTTTATAAATTAGAAGTCTCCAACCACGGGTATTCGAGCGGTTTTGGCATCTCAAAGGCTCTACATTCACGTTTGCTGTGATTCTACCGGCTCTCTGAAAATTAGTGTACCCAGGGTGTTCCAATCAGTTGATTCGAGATTTTGGTGAAACCCACTATTGATCCTTGAGAAGAACAAAACACCTTGCTGAGTGCAGTTCACCACAGACTGTAGATTTGTTGATAGGTCTATTAAGTAAGCGAAACAAATATGAGTAATTCATACGATAGTGGTTATGGTTGGACAATTTGAGCAAAAAAAAGCCATCCATAACAATCGCCAGCCGTAAACATTTGTTTTTATTGAAGGTTTGAACTCTAATTCGCCACTTTTCAATCGTCAGACAGTGTATTTACGCACAGTGAATCGTTTTCGCCACGCTACTTACCAGACATTATCCGCGCATGCCTAAGAATCACTAAACAATCTTGTTATGTTGATCTGATGGACATGATTTCTGAGATCGAATTGATTTTCGCCGGGCAACAAGATTAAACAAGACCTTCCCATTGTACTCGGTTTTACTGGGGCGTGTAACCTCACACTATTGCTCGACAGCGATTTGGCGTGAGAACTAAAACACGCTGTTGATGGCACCTCAGCTTCACCATAAATCGGTTTCAACTCAGTTGGACAACTTCGGGAAGCGAACAAATACAGCTTCAAAATTCATCCCAGTACCTATCTCTTTTTGTGACTGCATAGTAGCTGAAGAACCTCAGAAACTTCGTGGCTACAGCATATCTCCTTATCTATCTTGCTTATGGCCATCATCATCATGCGAAATAATGGTGGATCGTGTTTCCTTGAAAGCCATAATAGCTGCAGCAATCAGGCATGTCCAGATATGTCTGAATGTGAAATGCTGCTCGACTTTTCAGCGCAGACTGGCTCTATTTAAAGGACAAAATCTTATTTGAGATTGTGCTTTTGTTTATTCTTTGAGTAGTTGTATGAAAACATTTTGCGTTTTACTTGAGCATGCAAACGGAGCAGGTCCTTGCGATAGCGGGTGATACAGTGGGTGATAATAACAAATCCATAAACTACTTAGAGTGGTTGTCAGTTGTTCCCACTCACAGGTGACAAAGTTCAGTTGACTATTTAACAATGACTAGCTGGACCTTTCTTACAAACTGCTTCCAGTCAGCCTGAAGTACTCACAGCATGAAGGCCAGTTGATTCTAACTTGGAGGTAGTTACCTTTCGGTTACGTGTCCTAATCCCGGGTGGGCTTCTACTCGTACGAGGCACACAGCTTCGAGAAAACGTTTATTGAAGAAATAGTGCGAGTCACATGATGCCTCAAGTTACGAATCCACACCTACCCAGTATGGGTTTTTCAACAAACCTTCTACACCCGTGTTCGCTTTCGTCTGAGCAAACTCGTTGGATTAGGGTTTGTTTAACAGTTCAAACGGACAAAGGCCTGTACCCACAAAAACATTGTGCATTGTGTACACTTTGTTATAAATAAACCTCGTGAGAAACTAACGTGATTATCTCAGTCATCTAATGGCAAACAACTTTAAAGTGGACCGAGGTCTATTGGTTGTATGAGGAGATTTGAGAATTTTATTGGAGATCGTGTCCTGTAATTTAAATTTAACTTTATGCTGAAAAACCGAGAAGCAGTGCACGGCTGCTTTACCATTATTAGGGATGATTAATATAGTGTGCATCTCACAAATCTGTAGCAGGGAATCACAAATATGCTACCTTCCGGCGGTGGTTAAACACGTAACACTCTAGAAACGAAAAAAATGGAGATCTTGTTTGATGATGCCTGATAATTTCCTCTGATTTAAAGCACTTACTACGGTTATGCAATTTTTTTCCAAGCTGCGTGGTAGATACTTGCGCGTCTTCTTCCGGCAGTGGAGGTTTGTCACCATTGTACTGTAATTTGTTACAAAGAATCCCTTTACTACGTCGCTTATCGGATTACTTATGTCGTTGCCTTGCTATATTTTTTTCATTTCAACTTGACAGTAGCCTTTGTTGAGCGCAGCAGGTAAAAAAAATTATCTTCCATGTTTTTCTTTCGTTCATCGATTTTGTCTGCGATTTAACGTGCCATATGTAGTGGCTTTTTGTGAGCAGAATGGAAAAGCGCGCCTGATGCACAACACTGAATAATGTTGTACCAACCAAAAAAGCGATGGTAGATCTTAGTCTCCGTGTTTCAAATGGACTCACATTTCACTTTCTGTCCCAGATCCCGACTTTACAATCTTAGCGTAGGCGTTAAAAATCCCTGATATACAAAGTTAATTATTCATTTGGAGTAAGATCTTTGTAAATCAAAGGAATTCATGAAGTCAACGTTACCCAAATGACCGTGTGTCCTTACCAAAGCAGCTATGGAATTGCCTTCTGGTTTTTCTGCCATCAGCTCAACTTTAATGATAAGAATTGATTCAAACGATTCATTCTTGAAAGCTGTTTGTGTTATCAGTACCAACCATTTACTGATGACAAAAGTTAGACAAGACGTGTCTGAATAGTTCCTCCGTTTTCCGCTCATCGGGCACAAGTTTTAAGCATTCCACAAAAGAATACACAGCAGCTGTTAAAGTGATAAACTGTTGGCTGCAAGGAAGCTAGCTTATGTGAAAAAAGTTTAATGACTGTGTGGTACGGAACCATAAAGATGTAAAACCTAAAGGATTTACTTTTACGGATCAAATGAGCTTGGTCATTTCTCTAGAGTGGTTTTTGTTCGGAGTCTTCATGTGGAGAAAAACAGCACAGTACTCCGAATGGCGCTCAGTCTGAGAATTTATAGAAATGATAAAAGTCAGAAAGTACACTAGCTCGAACAACAACTACGTATCTTCTACCAAGTAAACAATGGGATATACGGAACAGTTGTTTGTACTTTACCAAATCCAGCTGTTTTGACTAGGTCTACATCCTTTCTTCTAATGGGAAACTTGAAAACTACCTCTACCCTCGCTTGTGTTATCAACTGTCTTGGGCGATGAAGGACAGACGAATTACAGCCAGTTTTGTTGGGTAAAACAAAAAATAAACAAACTTCTCAAGCATGAGTGAAGAGTAGAGACATTTATTCATCTGATAAAATGGCAGGAATCGTTTTTGAATTCTGATAATCCTCTTGTCTATGATGCCAAACAATGCACCAGGATCATAAGCTTTACAAACTGTTGAGTGTGGTAATTCTTTAGGGACCACAGCCAAATGTGACTACGTCGCAACAAAACATAAACCTGGCTGCATATAGCTATCTAATAACAAGTGTGAGAAGCGTCTACCTTAACCACTGAGCTATCTCGAACTCATTTCATTGCACAGACGGATAAATCCCAACTCTAGGGAAAAGTAGTTCAGACTCTTGGAGTATCACATCCTATGTTCATATGATTCGACCGCAAACGAGGCAAATCATACGAGTAATACCGTTTCTGCAATGGAAAGACATCTCAAAATGTCTCTCTAGCTAAAAGGACACGGCTATTGACAAAACATTCAAGAGACTTACAAAATCGGCTCTTCTTATAAGGTTAAAGGTAAAAGTAAACTGTAACGGCTCAAGTTGAATCGATTTCTGTGCCGCCCATCTTACTCGTGTAAGAACGTTTCTCTCCCACAATAAATCATTTCGCATCAGAGGTCATATATGGTCTATCCTTTTAGGAAAGCAACTGAAACCTTTTACTTTTCGATCAGTTATGACATTTACTAGATGTTCGTACCTTTTTTCCGGATGCAATTGTACGCGGCATGAAAACCAGAGCTGGCTTTTGAATTGTAAGTACACACTGAACTGTCTGGTTACCAGCAGAATGGCAGTAAGTCAAACACTACAGAACTGCCAGTCGACTGGAGCGAAAGGGAGTAAAATGTAATTGACGAGACAAGACTCACCTAACAATCGAACACGTAGATATATGTACCTTCCCCCACAGAATTGCCTCTGATATTGCATATATAGTAACGCTACTATCCAAAGCGGATGAATCAACATGATGAGTACTGAGAGCAGGTGGACCGTACAAGCGCCTCGTGTGCAACAGTTCTCTGGTTCTAATTGACCGGCAGGCCAGACCGCGCTTGGCCTGCTACTTGACTGATGAATACTACGTAGCTTTACTCTATTTGAAAAGGTCCGCTTAGCAAGTAGGGAACCAGATGCCCAATTCAAAAATACTTAGACGCTGTGATCCCGGGTGGGCTGTTTCGGTCAGAGGGGACACGAGTGTGGTCGAGATAGACGTCTAAATTATACTCACGGAACCCGGATCACCCCGAAAGGATTCTCTGTCGCAGCATAAAACGCATTTGCCCGAACTTACTGATCGGAAGCTCCGGGCCTAGGACCAAAACCCGGAATCTTGATAGCTCTGTCTAAACTTAGGAAAACTGAGAGTAGCTCAGCCCTGGTGCCTCCTTCGTTTGGAGTGGCAGCCATGCATCGAAAGGGTGCTGAACGATTATTTTTTATTGTTCTAGATACAATGTTTATGCTTTGCAACTATTAACACATGGCTTCATATTTCGTCACTAGATGACAGCGAAAATGTGAAGCTGGCATTCTCGCTAAAACAAAGATCACAGGATGACCCGATGTTGATCCTCTGCTTACCTTGAAAAGACTTAAATTGGGGCTATATTTAGCCTCCTCGAGAAATACGCAAGTTAGGCTGGCATGGACTAAAGGCGTCTTCCACTTCCTCTTGGAGAGTAGAATGCCAAGACATGCACTTTGGTATCCCTTAGATGATAATGTGTATTCGCATGCTATCGTTGCCTGAACGTTGGTGTGATTATCTGTCGTTCGCCAGAGCACGTTATGAACAGCCGTGTTGATAGTCCCCTTGGGAGTGCTACTGTTGCCCGATCAACCGTTTTTCTGGTCTATTTCACGTCTGGGTTTTGGTCATTCTTTGGGTACCGACTCTGTCTCCCAACCAAATGACTCTAGCGATGGCTGATTAAACCATTTAGGTGGGCGAGCAAATGTGTCTCAGTCGACAGATAAATGGATTGCGATTGTCTACCTAGTTGATTGGGTTTTATGTGGATCAAGTTAATGAAGATAAATTTGTCATGATAAAAAACAAACGGATTATGTTTTATCTGGAAACAGAGTGTGATGGAAACTTCATTATGTGTCCTTTTTCGAACAACAACTATAACGGCTTTGATGAAAGCAGAAGCTCTAGTGAGCTACCTTCAAACTTGAGCGCTGGAGCTTACCATTATAGGCACCAGGCTGAAATTGTGTTTTGAGTTACAGTGGTCAAAGATGAGAGAATCCGTGGTTCGACAGAGACTCTTCTTTAGCACCTCCCTAAAAAGCCCTCCAAAATGCCACATTGGCTGGGCTTGAGTGACGTTACAGTGTTGATGATACGTTTGGATTTAGCTTGCGCCATTTTACACTTGAGCAAGTTATTATCAAACAAGCCTACCGAGATCTCATCCGAAAAGGGCAGGTTGTTCATTCTCCATAAAGCTATGGTCTCGGAGTTTCGTAGTGCCTGTTTTTGTCGTCAAAACTGCACCACGATCAAGTCATAAAAATTTTGCAGAAGCATGGCCCTTGGGGTAACTAATAGTTTTTTTATAATGCACACAAGCAGTGTAACGCAATAAGTGACCTCAGGTAGTTTCGACCTATGAATTTGAGGATTATCGCTTTAGCTGAGCTAGTTTTTCGTCGGAAGTCTGAGAGAACTTGAGTGAATGAACATTAGGACTTAGTTTGCTTCATCTTTCACCTCATCATCGTCAGTGACTCCATGAAAGTGGATGGGAAAGGACTTACTGCTAACTAAACACAATCAGTCTGAGATGCCTAAACCTTGGGACGCTCATTCGAGTAATTTGGATAGAAACTGAGAACAACAACGTCTTTGACGTCGATTGGCAGTGTACACGGCAGGGTCTCCAACCATGCACAGTCGAGGTCATGCGGAGTACCATCCTACAAGACGATTCGTATCGTCATCACTTACCCGCGCAAAAACAAATATATACTGTTTGCATATTTCTTTCTAACAATTGAATGGCATCATGTAGCGCAGATTTTACCACACAAATTCTTTGTTGATAATGTGGAGGGATTTCAAAATATCAGTCGAGGCTTTGTCCTGCAGGTGAGGCTAACCTACGCTGAGCGTCGGGAAACACTGTATACCTGTTTTATCTTTATTGGGATTTATCGGCAATGCGCATCACTCGAATTGTTGGGTTGATACGAACCCGTGATTTTTAAGGCTAATGGTTGGTAAATCAACTGTTTGGGCGCAATCCACTGAGCGGCAGTATGATTAACTCACGCTTAGGCGGGGTGTAGTATCACTAATATTTCAACCACGGAAATCACCTCACAAGGTCACGTGCTGACCAGCTTATCGGGTGACGAATCCTCAGATAAAAGCCTCACTCTGATCGTCATTTTGTAGCGAATAAACTAATTATTGAACTTTATTTATCTAGTTTCACATTCACATCACTTTCGTTTGAACAGTCGTTCTCCTGTCAAATCAAAAATTATCCAGCGGGTTTCAAGCATCTGTGGCGCTACCTGAAGTCCTGACAGGTGGGTCAATCGATCGATACAACCAGGACAGTTATTGGGTCGCCGTTCGAGGCGTCCGGTAACTCAGTCAAATCACTCAAGCATGAACACGTTCGGTCGGTTAAACATGATAATTTAGGTGCGCCCAGCGTGGAAAGTGGCAACACACTCCCCTTGCACGTCAGCTGTGCAGAGTTCAAACCCCGGCACGGCCAAGGATTTGCCCCGCTGGTGAGCTCTAACAAGAGCTAAACTCGAGTCTAGTGCTTCCCCCCTTTGGAATGGACTCACGAAAGTAATTGCTCCAGGACAGGCTGGGGAATGTTCAAGCGAGAGTGATGTGAATGTGAACACTACAAAATCCGCAACTCCCCACAAAATTATCTAGTTTCATCTTTAGACTCCACTGGCTTCCTTTGCAGACGTGTGTCATTAAATAACTTATTTCCGGCAGCAACATCCATTTTAGAGCAACAGAGTTTAGCCACTATTGTATCTCCAGATTTTTGAAACCATATGATCTCTCCATTCTCAGAGCACGCTCTGAACCTGATATTTATCGGCCATTAGTGGTGGGTCATTTGTTTTTAACTGGAACAAATTGACGTTCGTGAGCAACATTGGACGTCTCTTTTCCACATGAAGCCTAAACAAGATATTTTGCTGATCAGTGATCGATTAGAGATACCCTGATGGTTTAAGCTTTGGAATTCCGACTGATATTGCTTGGTTTGTGACAAGCGGAGATACTTCTGCCCAAAAAATTTGCATTCCGAAAATCTCAGGAGCATAATCTCTCGCGAGCTATTTCTTGCCTGTAAACACACGCGCACATGCGATATCAGATATCGGTCGGATATCATACATCGTCAACCTTGATGCAACTATACAAAACACCAAAAGGAACTTGAGGTAAATCTGCTGCTATCCACATGTTCGGCCTAAGTGACTGCTGGTGCACCGTCTGAATATATTTTGTGAATAATCATCCATTCGTACGTAGGACCAGGTAGCTATGAACCTTTGGAATTGTGAATTGACCGATGGTATAGTGGGACATTTAGCTTGATTCCGAAACGTCGAGGCAAATAATGTTGTGTGTGACGTTACACACTACTCATAAGGTTTCTGAAAGACCTAACAGCCCATCACAGGTTTCACCCCTCTTGGGGCTCATCAGATAGGCGTAGACCTCAATTTTCCGTCAACCTTATGTTCCACTCGAACCCAGATTGCACTAAATTAGCGAATTGCACTCACTTGCACACCAGTTTGTTTTTCACGGGGGTCTCACCCGAATCCCAACTGAACCTCTCTTTTATGATATTCTTAGAGTAGAAGATTAGGTTGACGGGGACTGCACCTACTTCTGGTACCTCAAGAACGGCGAAAACGGTCGTGGGATGTCGAAGAGTATGCAGCAAACTTACGAGTATTTTCCCTTTTAGAAAACGTTGCTTCTTCTCTCGCTTTTCTTGTGATCACCTCTACTTATCTCAAAGGCAAAATGCGCAAGCTTCGACAGCAACTGTACTAACTCTTGTTGGTGAATCTCACTTATGTCATGTTATCCCCAGGTTAAATTGAATTGCACAAAATCGGTCGGAATAGTAGGGTGACCACCATCACCTTGTAAATATTCGTGAACTCATTCTCCGATTGTGGTCGGTCGAGATCCTTCATCTTGATGGCAAAACGAACAATCCTTTTGACAAGAAAGTTGCTTTAAAGGATCCGTCTTCTTCAATCACCTCGATGCCTTATATGTGTTCACCACAGAAACGGGAAGCTGACTACAAGCTGTGACGCGAAACAATCCCATATCCAAGACCGAATGGATAAATGTTATACCTAGCAGTATATATATATATGTACATATATATGAAAATCTTATTTTTCCCCCAAAGTCGCACTAACTTCTGAAGATATATGTTTGCAAACTGGACCAATTAGGCTTCTAGAGAGAAACCGATCAGTTCGGCTGCGATTTTGCCGCAACCAACGAACGAAAGTTAATCCCGTTTGAAGTTAAAAAGGTGGTGGCCGACGCTAATGACAATTGACGGTTCCAGAGATTTATGTATCGATGGGCGTAATAAGCGTATATTTTGTAGAATTTGTATTCGGCTTGCAGCTGGGTCATCCAGTCGTTGTCTGACATCAACCGCGTCAGCTGTTTACAAGAGTTTTGTACTGGCTTCCCGGGTAGCAATTAACGTAAGTAGCACCCTTAAATTACGCTCCTACCAATCACTTTTAACCAAGCACTGCATTCGTTGTGATCGTATTCAAATAAAATTTTTCGCACAGCAGCGATTCAATGCGCAGAGTTTGCAATGTCACAGTCGTAACAGACATGTGAAAGAATGCCACGAATTATAGTTCTGATGAGCGTGTTTTTTATACATGAACTTTCTCCCTATCCAGCCTAGTTTCCACGTCGGTAGAGAGACCACTGTGCTTCAGTTAAGCTGACGTCAATCGTTTTCCGATAACAGTGACGTGTGAAAACAGCAAAGGTCATATAGTGGAGATGGAAATGGAAAGATTCATCCACATTTACCTCAAAACTAACCCTCCCTATCAAATTTACGCTAGAAAATATTTTACAGTTGGGCAAACATGGGGGAAATGTCAAATTGTGCCTAATGCATCCATTCTATCGATCGGCTGCAGTGGTTGACACGTGATGCTGGTCAACTGCATGTCTTATTTGCTGGCTTTTCGCAACGTCAAACAGTGTTTCGGAGACGGTTTCTAAGAAGAGGTTCCCATCCAATGAGATAGACTAATTTGCGAACTTATTCGGCATTACCAACACACTCAGCTAATTTCTTGTTTATGAATTTACTCAACTAAATCTGTTGCACAGATGCCACCGCATGTTACGTCTGGCAACAGATTTGTGAGATCGAGGCAAATATTCTTGAAGTAACCCACTACCAATAAGGTTGCTGGCAGCTTCGTCCTTCTTAAAGCCCCCCCCCATTTGGGCGTAGTCCCCAAGTTTCCACCAAAGTCAAGGTCTATCTGGAAACTACACCGTATGCAAATGGCGTAATATTATCATTTGCTAATGGCGAAGTAGGTAGTTGGTTGTCGAAAAGGCATTATAGACTTAAAAGTAGCGTGTTATGTCAAGGAATTACACTACGGTATCTGTGATAAAGCACCAACTGGAATTTTTGCATCGCATTCACTTAAACAGTATCATGAATAAGTAAACTTATTAAGTCTTCTATTGCCTCTGGAGTAATCCGTAAGAGAGTACATTTCACCGTTTACGTACAGAGAACGTTAAGTCGATGGTAACTCGGGGACTACCTCCGCCTAATGAGCCCCCAAGTATTACAAAACCGGTAATATGCTGTCAAAGAGCTTTCAGCCACCTTATATTCGGCGTGTTATGCCAAATTTTCTATCTAGCTTCCTTTGTCTTTAAGTAGGGGGATCTTTATATGAAGTTACCATTTGGATGGATGAGTGCATTGCAAAGCCAGGAAGAACTCAATGTGAGGGTTCTAGAAAACTCAGCATGTCCAAACACCGCGTAACCTAGTAGTTCCCATCATTCTCTCGTTCATCTCGGCAGCTCGAATTTCATTATGTCAACCAACTGCATGCTTCGTTTTAGTGATGATTTACAATATCTGGAAATGTTATTTGCTCGCTAATACACGCAACCGTCTGGTGCTTTGTCAATTGGCAAATCAGCGCCGGATTGTAGCATGTCTTCCCAGCCATTTCATGCTCACGAACCTTCGGAATAAATCTGACTTTGCAGTCCTTCAGCAAATGTCATGTTCTCACTATATACCCAAGAAAGGTGCACTATTTTAGTGTGAAGTCTGTTAAGACCACCTTAACAGTGACACAGACAAATCAGTATCTTTTACGACCTCAACAAAGAAACCGCATGTGCACAATGACAAGATCCGGGAACCCATTTGAAGTTGTTGATGTGGGAACCCCAACACGGCTGGCGAAATATACATCCACTATATGGTTCACAGGAGGTGCCCCGCTACACAAGGTCAACATGTCATGGCAAGCAAATTACCTGGGGTGACAAGCTTCGTACATATTTTGTCGGAGCTTCTGCTATTTTCAAGGTCATTGGCTTTCATTCGCGGAGTAGTAAATGCTGCCTTTGGGCCGACCACGTGACCCTGTGTGACCAGTTGCTCAGTCATCAACGTCTCGGGGTTCTTTCTACCTATCTGGGTGTTTTCCTTCATCAGCATCATGAACTGCGCCAGCCATTGTGGAATGGGCTCTGTGGCTAGATGACTTAGGCACCGTTCCGCTCCAGCCGCACACTCATCACTGCTATTCCAAGTGAACTGGGAAGTGACATGTGGAAGGNGACTGATATTGCTTGGTTTGTGACAAGCGGAGATACTTCTGCCGAAAAAAATTGCATTCCGAAAATCTCAGGAACATAATCTCTCGCGAGCTATTTCTTGCCTGTAAACACACGCGCACATGCGATATCAGATATCGGTCGGATATCATACATCGTCAACCTTGATGCAACTATACAAAACACCAAAACGAACTTGAGGTAAATCTGCTGCTATCCACATGTTCGGCCTAAGTGACTGCTGGTGCACCGTCTGAATATATTTTGTGAATAATCATCGATTCGTACGTAGGACCAGGTAGATATGAACCTTTGGAATTGTGAATTGACCGATGGTATAGTGGGACATTTAGCTTGATTCTGAAACGTCGAGGCAAATAATGTTATGTGTGACGTTACACACTACTAATAAGGTTTCTGAAAGACCTAACAGCCCATCACAGGTTTCACTCCTCTTGGAGCTCATCAGATAGGCGTAGACCTCAATTTTCCGTCAACCTTTTGTTCCACTCGAACCCAGATTGCACTAAATTAGCGAATTGCACTCACTTGCACACCAGTTTGTTTTTCACGGGGGTCTCACCCGAATCCCAACTGAACCACTCTTTTATGATATTCTTAGAGTAGAAGATTAGGTTGACGGGGACTGCACCTACTTCTGGTACCTCAAGAACGGCGAAAACGGTCGTGGGATGTCGAAGAATATGCAGCAAACTTACGAGTATTTTTCCTTTTAGAAAACGTTGCTTCTTCTCTCGCTTTTCTTGTGATCACTTCTACTTATCTCAAAGGCAAAATGCGCAAGCTTCGACAGCAACTGTACTAACTCTTGTTGGTGAATCTCACTTATGTCATGTTATCCCCAGGTTAAATTGAATTGCACAAAATCGGTCGGAATAGTAGGGTGACCACCATCACCTTGTAAATATTCGTGAACTCATTCTCCGATTGTGGTCGGTCGAGATCCTTCATCTTGATGGCAAAACGAACAATCCTTTTGACAAGAAAGTTGCTTTAAAGGATCCGTCTTCCTCAATCACCTCGATGCCTTATATGTGTTCACCACAGAAACGGGAACCTGACTATAAGCTGTGACGCGAAACAATCCCATATCCAAGACCGAATGGATAAATGTTATACCTAGCAGTATATATATATATGTACATATATATGAAAATCTTATTTTTCCCTCAAAGTCGCACTAACTTATGAAAATATATGTTTGCAAACAGGACCAATTAGGCTTCTAGAGAGAAACCGATCAGTTCGGCTGCGATGTTGCCGCAACCAACGAACGAAAGTTAGTCCCGTTTGAAGTTAAAAAGGTGGTGGCCGAAATGGAAAGATTCGTCCTCATTTACCTCAAAACTAACCCTCCCTATCAAATTTACGCAAGAAAATATTTTACAGTTGGGCAAACATGGGGGAAATGTCAAATTGTGCCTAATGCATCCATTCTATCGATCGGCTGCAGTGGTTGACACGTGATGCTGGTCAACTGCATGTCTTATTTGCTGGCTTTTCGCAACGTCAAACAGTGTTTCGGAGACGGTTTCTAAGAAGAGGTTCCCATCCAATGAGATAGACTAATTTGCGAACTTATTCGGCATTACCAACACACTCAGCTAATTTCTTGTTTATGAATTTACTCAACTAAATCTGTTGCACAGATGCCACCGCATGTTACGTCTGGCAACAGATTTGTGAGATCGAGGCAAATATTCTTGAAGTAACCCACTACCAATAAGGTTGCTGGCAGCTTCGTCCTTCTTAAAGCACCCCCCCCCCCATTTGGGCGTAGTCCCCAAGTTTCCACCAAAGTCAAGGTCTATCTGGAAACTACACCGTATGCAAATGGCGTAATATTATCATTTGCTAATGGCGAAGTAGGTAGTTGGTTGTCGAAAAGGTATTATAGACTTAAAAGTAGCGTGTTATGTCAAGGAATTACACTACGATATCTGCGATAAAGCACCAACTGGAATTTTCGCATTGCATTCACGTAAACAGTATCATGAATAAGTAAACTTATTAAGTCTTCTATTGCCTCTGGAGTAATCCGCAAGAGAGTACATTTCACCATTTACGTACAGAGAACGTTAAGTTGATGGTAACTCGGGGACTACCTCCGCCTAATGAGCCCCCAAGTATTACAAAACCGGTAATATGTTGTCAAAGAGCTTTCAGCCACCTTATATTCGGCGTGTTATGCCAAATTTTCTATCTAGCTTCCTTTGTCTTTAAGTAGGGGGATCTTTATATGAAGTTACCATTTGGATGGACCAGTTGCTCAGCCGTCAAAGTCTGGGGGTTCTTTCTACCTATTTGGGTGTTGTCCTTCATCAGCATCATGAACTGCGCCAGCCATTGTGGAATGGGCTCTGTGGCTAGATGACTTAGGCACTGTTCCGCTCCAGCCGCACACTCATTACTGCTATTCCAAGTGAACTGGGAAGTGACATGTGGAAAGATTTTCCAGCAAACTAGGCTGGGGACGCCGTAGACCAGGTCAACTAGCTTCGAATGTCAGATTGATAAGTATCCCCAGAATGACCCTTATAAGCTGAGTTGTTCATCACATGGCTTAGAACAGAAATCAATGGGTTCACATGGTCAGTTTTACAAGCCACTGATGCAAGGCTCGAGAACGTCAGAAGCTGATCAGAGTTTGACATTTAGTATTGTAGGAGAGGAGGTGGAAAGTCTGACTTCTTTGGTCCTTTTTTACGCGACTCATTCTAACCTGCGGTTGTCTCGTCTTTTACAAGTATCTATGACTTTCTTTTATATAATCTGGAAGTTCCACGTCTTGATAATTAGGATATAAAACAAACCTTAACATCCGATTCCACCTGCGAAATCGCTCTGCAGAAAAACGGGAAAAATTGAACTAATGCTCCAAGCTCCAACTTTCGAAACCGTTACGGATGGCGTACTAATGTGCATAATATGGTAAGATAAAATATAATGCCTAGTAACAAACATGTATGAGTATCTGGAAAAGTCGCTCTTAAGCACAATACATCATTTGTCCCGTTTTGCCCAAGAGCCAACAAAACGTTCACAACGAGGCATTTTTTGAATGACTACTTTCCACGGTGTATATGATTGCCAGGAGTGTATGGGAGTATAGGGCAAAGGGCAATTGATTTTCTTTTGTAAGTAGTATACATATATATATGGATATATATGGATATATATGGATAAATAAACATGGATACATGGATATTGCCCTCAACGTCTACCTACTCTTAATTTTTCGAGTAGTATGACAAGTGCATTATTTAATGGTCCGAGCGAACGCACCACCATGATGCTTCAACCCTGATTTTCATGTAAGGAATCCCCTTCGCTACCGAGTTGTTCCTGAACATCGAAACCACTTTTGAGACAAGCGTGGACGACGAATCGTCAGCTCGGAAATTGTGATCATTAGGTAGACTTGCTGACAAGTTTACGCCCTTAGCATCACAGAATATCAATTTCCCTGACGCCTAGCGTGGAAAAGTTTGCGTTATTTTAGACAATTAGATCGGATGCGAAGGATTTGTTCAGTCAGCCTTTTTAAACTACTTTTGACGGGAAATTGCGCTTATTCAAACAATGGAAATTTATGCTGTGGCATGCGGTAATTTGGATATCTAACTTGTTCATTCATCGGCTGAGTAAAATCTGCAATATACAAAAGCAATAATGATTTCTCCCAAATGCGACAGAGCGCTGACGAAGATTTCCCTCGATGACGTTATCATCCGCGTACCTTTCATAATGGACATGCAACGTATTCTTTGCGTCCCTCAAAACTCATTTTTTTATATTTATTCGATCTTTGTTACCGCGATCTTAGGCAAAAAATGTATTGTTCCAGTAAACACTTCGCATCAAAGTAGAATAGAAAAATGACTTATCCACTGCAGCGGTTGCCGGTTACAACCAACCACGAAAATTAGGCCTCTGTCGGCAAAGATGTAATAAATGATCCTTAGGAAATAGCAGTTTACACGAAAATAAAAATTTCCAGTTTGTAGAGAGGAAAAAATGTGTAATTGCCCCGAAGTGAAGGATGATGCCGAAAGCAGATTTCAGCTGCGGACGAATGACTAGAATGTACCTCTTTTGCACAGCCTTCCTTCTGCTACAAGTTGCTTAAGTGCCCGTTCACACATTGAGAAATAATCCGTTCGAGTAATCTGGATTGCATCACATGAGAAATCTGTCTCAGCCGCTTTCCGGCAGTTGGCTATTGTTTTTTCCACCTTGGTTTTCGATATGACCACTTCGGACACTCAGTGATTCTATCCTGGTTATAGATCCAGTGTATTACACCTCTCTATTTTTCCACTGCGACACAGGAACTGCGGGAAGGTAGGGGCAGTGGAGATCTATTTCGGAAGAATTCTTGTCCTATGAAGGGAAACGTAAAGGGTTATATTGAAATGCTTACACCAGAGTTACTGAAAAAATATAGGGCTGATAAGGGATGTAGTTCAATCCTGCTTATATATTCCCTTATTCCATCTGGAAGATCTATGCTCTTCAATTTTTCAATAACAATCGTTTAAACTCGCTCTCAGCCGGATGCATTTCATTGCGTACGCTTTTTCAGACATGTCTGATTTTTCCAAGAATTGCAGTGCAGGTTCTTCGGTGCACCCAAAAAAAAACTCATTCACGTCAACCCAAAAGTAATTTCTAAATCACGAAATGTCCGGTTCACCTGGACGAACAATAGCTTTAAAGTACAAACAAAAATCCATCTCTGTCGGCCGGGTGCAACGGAAACTCATTTGGGTATATTTTTGGAATTCACCGGGTTGAATATTTATCCTTTCTTTTACCAACTCAACCATAGAAATATACGAAAGGCTGGGAAGTTCACTATACAATACATTCATGTTGTAGGTTAATGGGGACCTCTGAATAAAATTAATCTAACGAAAAAACGAAGAAACAGTGTAAAACAGCTGCATCCTTTTTGGGAATCATTAGCAATAGGCATCTCACGAAACTCCGGCGTATCTCGTACCCGAGACCTCCCGGCTAATAACTTTAACACTTAACGGTTCGGCCACGACCGGCTGATCAGCAGTCTGACTAACTCGTATTTAGACAGGACATAGCGTAACTCACCCTTCAGGAGCGGTATTCACATTACGTGGTCACACGTCTTGACTGGCTCCAGGAGTAATGACTTCGCAAATGGAAGTTTCACT
>SJOL01006121.1:268459-318367 GCA_004794785.1 Opisthorchis felineus
CTCCGTTGCAAAAAACTGCGACTTGATAGTGTGGTTTCCACGGAAAGTGCCACTGGCCCCATCTACGTGTATATGACGTGTACAAAGCCTGGAGGTTGGAAGATCACTAGGCTGGCTACGGTGGTCTGCACGAACAATCAGAATACTGGAGTCCAAAGTTGCCCCCTGATATTTCACTTTTGTAGTTAAAAATCTATTTTTAAGGGACCCGGATAGCTTTTGGAGAAAATCCGGTCCTATCCTTCTTTATTTTTGGCTAATATAATAACGTAAGGTTGAAGGAAACTCAAGGAATTTCACCGGCCTGACCTGGAGAAACCAGCCGTGAGCTGTCAGTGAGGTTTCAGCAACTTTAGGAAAGGCGCGGTGCGTTTAGACATCTTCTTATAGTGCTTACTGAATCCATTTTCTCTTGAATACATAGGAAAAAACGATATATTCTATTGAAATCTACCGCGAACAATGAACAGTTCTCAGTGGGAGCAAATCCTATTATGTTTCGGGTTTATCATTTTTTGTTTTTACTTTCTGCCGTTGCATAAACTAATGGATCTCTGTGACGTGTCATTGTAATCTTTCAGTTTAATTAGGCCGACCTGTTTTTGACCGACCACTCTATCCGTTTCACTGCATATCAATATCCTGCATGTTATAATTCGATGACCAAACCGGGCTCACCAATAAAGACGTTAGATCTTATTTTATAACAAAATGTTGTAAACGACAGGCTCAAAGAGGACTTGGAGTTAATCGTTTGTTTAGGAGAACCTGCCTCAACCACTGCATAGGACGTCTTTCCAATGGTCTTTGCAGTGACTTTGATCTGCTAGTTTTCATCTCCGCTTCCGAGAACTTCACACGGAAGCCCCAAATTACTTGAGCTTAAGCGAGCACTAGACACCAGTGGAATTCCTTTCGTACACTCAGTTTTCAGGATTAAACGCTATCAGATGCGAGTTTGGAATGGTCAAATGGATACACTTCATCTACTGTGTGCTCGTTACACACCTATTTCTACGTTTCGACCAGATATCCCAAAGTAACTCACACTGGATCGGAGATGCTGACGTGAAGAAACATTGTCATTATATTTTATTCATCTGCCCGAAACGTCACTCTGCCATTCACGGGGTTGGGTAGAGAAGAACGCGGCACGGCCGACCGGTCGCCAGTGGATCAAAGTAAAACGAAGGCGACATTCATCAGCGTCTGGCTTGACGATGAATCATGCGTGAAGCCAATCAGCGCTTTGGGCCAGACTGTGACGGCAACCGCCTACGCACACTGTGTGACTAACAGCGACGAGCGTAGAATCTTAGAAGCGGAAAGGAACAAAAATGAATTAAACAAAAGCTTCATTGTGGCGTTCAGCGACTGGCCGTGCAGTGAAATGTACGATAGCAGTCAGCCGATAAAACCAAAGCCCGGAGTATTAGAAACAGCGTAGGATCATCCACAGTTACTGGAAGTCAAACAATGCAACAAATATCACGCTGAGTGTTAGCCTAAAATAAATAAATGAGTAAGAGGCAAAAAACGAGAGACTCAGGTGATATATTTCAACCGAACGTGCTGTACAAAGGATGCCTCAGGGAACGACACGAGACATAGTAGTATAGTTTCTTCAGACAAGACACTACACACAAGGTTGCTGAAAGCTCTCCAGAAAATTAAAGGCAGAAACTTCGGGACTGCGCCTACTTCATGAACCCAAAGAAGGTCGAAGAAATTTCAGCAACCTTATGAGTAGAATGTTCTGACTAAAAGTAGAGAACAGGACTTGTCTGGCTACGACACAACAAATGCGATGGCACTATGAGCTGGGAGGCTTCCAAGTGACAGACAGGGTGTACAGAATGGTTTTGACGAGTTCTGGAATGTGCG
This sequence comes from Opisthorchis felineus, assembly GCA_004794785.1. NCBI lineage: Eukaryota > Metazoa > Platyhelminthes > Trematoda > Opisthorchiida > Opisthorchiidae > Opisthorchis > Opisthorchis felineus. Next base: position 270,344 of record SJOL01006121.1, read on the forward strand.
TTCTCAGTAGTACATAATGATTTGATGACCAGGTAAGGAGAACTACAAATCGGAGCATAAAATATTTTAGAAAGAAACACTTCGTGAGTAAGAATTGAAATATATTAGAACTCAAACAGTTTAATGATCTCAAGCCATCTGGATGCACTCTCCAAGTTCATTCTTTCCCTATGTGTGCTCGTTTACCCGCGCTTGAGAGGCTACCATGCCACCTAAACTATAAGTTCATGCATCATCAGGACATTAGTAGCACAGCCGAGAGTATCCTCTGTTCATTCGGAATGCTTTCCATTTTAGTTCATGATTTTTACGGCTATTTCTGCACATCACCGAGTCGCAAACGGAAATGTCAACCGTCTTGGAACAAAAACACTTACAGACAACATTTTTCGCAATTTATTACTCACTGAACAGGTACAAAGTAAACTACTGACATATTCGTTATTTTGGTGCCAGTCTGAACATACCTCCAATAATAGGTACCACAAATATCACCAGTGACCAACCTGAAGATGGCTTTAACCCGGGTGAATTATAACCAGACAGCTGCGTTCTCGGCTCTCAAACATTTTGCTGACATTTGTTCGACATTCCGCGTTTTAAATCCCGAGGAACTTTTGCACACTCTGTCCTGTATTTTCACCAGTCTTTTTCATCATGGATTCATAACTTACAAGAAGCAAGAGGTCGGCACGTCCATTTTTAGTTGACTATTCACCAGCTCCCAAAATTATAGTAGGGGCAAAACAGTACTTTTTTCCGTTGGAGTTTTAAAACCATGTATTTGCTGGGCGGGGAATGTGATATTATCCACACAAGGTCGTACTTCAGTGGGGGTTGGTGCATACCGTTCGGTTTTACTGACTTACTGTAAAGAATGTGCTATTGATAACGTTAAAAAGTAGGACGTGGCTGAACGGACGACAGATCAAGCAACATTTGCAAGTCCCCGGGTAAATCCAGCTTTATGTTCAGCAAGTCACAAACATTCTCAGGCTTGTACACAGAGTGCGTAGTTGAGTTGGGACTGCGGTTCAGAGTAGAAGCAGGCTGATTTCTCATTTACACGTGGAGCTTTACTAAAGTTGGCACATGGCGCGCCATCAACCCAACACTGAAAGAACAAGAATAGATGGTTGCTGGTTTGTTCATTGTGCTGGGAAATCAGGTTGCATACGTTTCATCACCGACCGAGGTGATATGGTTAGTGCATTTTTCTGAAGTGAAACGGTGTGGTATGTTTGTTAATGTGCGCTGCGTAGTTGTGTGCGCATTTTTACACAATCCCTGTTAACCGAGACTGACCTTTCGCCTAGGATTAGCTGTTTACATGTAAAGTGCATTTAGTAGCTTGTCATCTCGAGCCCTGTTTGGTTAACCACCAGGTGACCTCCCACTTTGTCCCCTTCATCTCCGGCTACCTGTGAGCACACAAGGGGGCTGTGACCTTGACCCTGATCGATGTAGGCATAGCACAAGGACGAAGCCAGTCTTCTGTCTCCCGGACAGTTTCCGTTGATTATTCTGTTAAAGCCACCGGTCCTTTGCAAACCGCTCTTTGGTAGTTCCTTTGATTTCAGACCTTAGAGTGGGCAGGCGCAGGTACGTAATGTTATAACCCATTCAGATATGATACTGTCATACTGGTGTAGCTTTGGGATGCCATAACATAAAAAATCTTCAAAGGCAGCCATTGTACACATGAGACTTTGATGGCACAATCAGAGCCTAGAAGTGAACATGAAAGAGCACTCCGGGCTTCATATTTGTGTCGAATCTTCATCCGTAAAATGAGTCGCAGTTGAATTCTTGAATGACGACAACCTCATTACCGATTAGCTGCATCACTCCCTTTTGTCAGTCCTCGTGACACTGCTCACATTTTGGGTTCTGAAGAACGCCTGCTGCTTTTTCACCCTTATACAGACTTTGTTGCTCTCAGGAATCCATATCGTGATGTTTGCGCCGCTTTTTGAGCAATCAAGTTTGCTTTCTTCCACCCAATGTGAAATGCAACAGAGGTTCACAGCTGTCTTCTTTTTTTCTGGATTCCAGTTCCAGTAAACCAATGTCGACTACACCAGCTACCATGGCGGTTCCCACAGGACGGACGAGACGTGGATCGATTTTTGTGTCGGCGTTGGCATCCGACGCGCTCAGTACATCACCCGGCATGGAGTATTCGTGAGTGAGCGAGGCACGCCTGTTCATAAAGTTTTTTTGCTTCCCTTCTGGTTCGAGGTCGTTCCATCTTGTCGGTATGTGGAACCTCATCAAGTGACATATAGTACTAATAAAAAACAGTAATTACAACACTAAAAATACCGCTCGGTAGTCACCGTCGTGAACGAGGACCAACAGATGCAAAAGCGCATAATACCTGACATTTTTCAATGCACAGACAAGGAATGCGTAAATCATCCAACACTGCTGTCCAAAATGTACAACATATAAACGGTGCGAGACAACAGCAACGGTTTGTGTAAGTCTGACAACTGCCAACTTTGATACAGAGTAATTTTTTGAAAAAAGAAAACCTTCAAAACAATACTTCAAAGCGAAACAGTTTCAAAAATTCCCAGTTTTTAGACCTGAGAAAAAGGGCATTTCCTCTTGATGAGAATCTTCGCTACTTGCAACAATTTAAAGGTGAAAACTTTAAGATTCTGTTTTCACTGCAGTGCACAACCTTCACAGTGATATAATCTTCCAGAAAGTGGAGAGAAATCGCCCTAAACGTAACATTTCGTAATAATCGAAACGCCTACCCTATAACTGGCTGACGCTTACCCTTGTGACTTTGAACTCTCGCCAAACAAATTGAAACAGACCGCGGTCTATCTGTGCAAAACATGTCAACACATGACAAGCGATATTCAGTTTGTGTAGGAACGTGCCTCATTGTTTGTATGACCAATGATTTAACAGTACATAGATTTCCGTCACAAAGGGCTTGTCTCTCGAACGGTATAACCAGGTTTGTTGACTGCAGTAAACCATGTAAATCTGAGTAAATAGTTTGCAAACGCAAGGCTATGGCGTATAATTCACAACAAACATTAGGAATCATTCAGTGAGAACGCAGTTGCTCAGCCGATGTTGGTTCCTGTAAAAGACGCCCGTTAATGGAAGCAGAAAAAATTCAAGTGGCAATTTATCCAACTTAAAAAGATATGCTACCCGGCGTAGTAAGTCTTCCAGAATACTGACATATTTATTGATAATGCCCGTTTTCCAAATCCACCTGTAAACAAAGAAGGTATAGAAAACAGAGCTTTCTTATTTATGTGACATCCTACCCTCGTTTTGGATTAAAACCCCAATGAAGCAATACCTCGAATGTCGAAAATTTCACCTCATAAAGATAGCATAGTGTAGCAGCGGTTGCTGAGTTTTATATTTCTCGTTCTCCGTGGTATTCTTCTTCACAAGTGAACAATTACCGCAGCCCTTTTTCGTTCCCAATTTGGTTTTTGGGAATTCTTCAATTGAGATTTTGTTCTGTAACCAATGTCAAAAAACCGATAGGCACTGTAGAGCTGTTTCATCCTTATTGTCAGTTTTCAGCAGGGCACATTGCACGAATCTCTACAGAGATTCAAACTGGTTGCCGACTCCCATTCGAAAATTACACCATCCGGTGACGAGCGGCTGATTAGCACTTAGACAAGTTATGTGGTCACTCACCCTTCATTCACATAATTTACATCACGTGGTCACGTGTTGACTAGTTTAGCTTTTAACTACTAGCAAGGAGTTCATCGATCCAAGTCTACATGGAGATTCGTGAAATGCACGGTGCTGATAAACAGCTGATAAAACAGCTAAACAATACTTCTAAGCCTTTTGGCACAGACTAACTTGACCTACAGGATTAAACCTTGAATCAAAAGCTCATTGTTACTCCATCATTTTGAAGAACCACAAAACCACTGGATGGCTTTCCAATACGGAATAAACCATGCGTGTACACCAACATGTTAAGCATTTTATCATTTTGAAAGCATCGTAAATGTAATGAGAACTGTCTGAGGATTAGCCAAGGAAAAGCTTGCGTGATGTATGGGCAGAAGTCACAAAATACACGAAACCGGGTAAGTGTGAGCATAAGGTCGCCAGGCGAGCGGTGAACCCATTTATCATAGATGATGATTGTTGAGGTTCCCGATACGGAACTTCGAGTGACGCGTAGGTTCGACAGTCCCGAATATCAAAAGAAAGAATTGGGTTCGAAATTCTACGGTACTGTTTACGTAAGGGTAAGCAAATGTGCACAACAAACCTCAATTGTTCACGCTCGTAGCGTCAACAAGTGCACAGGTCTGTCACTGACCGGCACAGGGCAGTGTCAACGTCCGCACACCAAACAACGGCGAGCGGAATGATGGCTCAGTAGTGTGGGTTGCGGTCGTCCCTTCCGACGACAGTGTCGTGACTCTCATTGACCGTACGATCATACGGAGCAAGTCAAGGCAGGCTCAGCAAACGGGATACGAACGCGCATGGGTAAGTAGGTCAGCTGCGCACATTCACACACACAGACACACATGTCAACACACAAGTGTCAGACGGGATGGCCTCTGCGGCAAGGTGAGTGGCGGGTACGGATAAGCAAAAGAACTGGAGATAAAAAGTACATAGGCGGAGTAAGCAAATGAATGGGGGAATTATCATAAGGTCAAGTTAGATTCAACAATAATAAACATTGAACCTTTCACCGGATCTCAGCGCCTGATCACTTACCTGTCTTAGAAAACAACCATTATATTCTTCGGTGGGATTTTACGCTCACAATGAGACTGTTTTGTAACGATTACCTGTTGTGCGTCATGGAGGTATACTGATGCCCTGTGTGCATGCCCAAACCTTACCACAACACAAAAATAGTCAAATAACGGTGCACCGAAACTCGGAAAAATCACAAGAAAATGGAAGTATATGGCGCCTTAATTTTCTAGGTTGGAGGTAATACCCACCACGATCAGACTTGAAGGTTTTAATCCGTATAGACAGTCACTGTCTTGAATCTCATCTAATGACGAAAAGGAGTGCTACCATATGTACTTTGAGAGATTTGATTGTACAACAGTCAAGGCACTCAACTCGAAGGTGCTCATGTAAAGATTCGAACCCAGGCCTTTGGAATAGAAGTTTACGGTGTTGAACACTAGGCTACCGGGGCTCACAGGTAGTGCAAAATAATGATAATTGTTTGCCTCAGCAGGCACTAGCTAACCAGAAACAGTCATTTTGAAACCGAATACGTCAATCGAACCGACATTAAACCCATCTAGACTTGGGCATCTGCTTAGGTCATAAAAAGTTTTGGCCCAGAATTTGAAGTTCTGTGGAAAACATATTGGTTCATATAACAGTGGACAATAAAAATCATAAAATACTTTCTGACTGGCACATCAAGATAATGCTGACATGGGACGCAGCTGAGTTTTTTGCCCATTGTTTCCTTCAGCTGAGTGTGCTGCACACAGCTACTCATATCCCAGTTGAACCAATGTTCAGAACACCGAAGTAGGTTTCCAGATGTGGTGGGAACTATTGGAAAACCCACTACCGATATCCTGGTCGGTTTCCGCCTCATTAGGTAGACCTAGTTCCGAATCTCCTGGTCAGTCTTAATTTGTACTCGAGTGCTAAACTGAACCGCCTTTGTGCCACACATTCAGCTACATGCTGGCGGTTCAGTTAGGTCACGAGGTAACACTACGTTATTTTGCGTGCTTCGCTCAAGGTACATGTAGATTGTTCTTCACAAAGGAGAAAGAAGATTGAGAGAAATTAAAATAGTAAAGCTGGAATAAACGGAGGAAATAATTGCCCGTTCATATTTGGGATTTCCAAAGCTGAAAAGCCGAAAAGCACTGTGTAGCTGCTTAATCCTCACTGAGGATCACCATCAGTAGGCATTCCAAGAAACTCCAGAGGGTTTCGAACGCGCGACCTCCCGGCTAGTTGTTTGAAAACTTAACGATTCCGCCAAGAGTGGCTGATCAGCAGTGTCATTGGCTCGCACTCAGACAGGATGTAGCGCAACTCCTCCTTCGATCACATTATCCATATCAAGTGGCACACATGTTGACTGGCTCCTCTAGTGATTACTTCTCAAATGGAAGTTTCACATATCGAGTTAATTTTATTCCCCCTCTGAACCACTTACAAATTAATGGCAGTGTGTGAAGGTTTGGAAATTTTGCAGAGGATTCGGTGCTGTAAGTGAAACCTGTCTATGCTGGAACGCCGGAGAGTTGCTTCATCGTTATCAGGAACCATCATCCTCTGAGTGGGGGTTAACCACACTGTTGGCAACACAGGCTGAAAGTTTCAAACTACTAACTGGGTGATCGTAGGTCTGAAACGCCCTATTGCAGTTTCGTGAGATGCGCTATGCTGATCATTCCCAATAAAGATGAAACAGCTGTACAGTGATTCTCGGGTTTTCAGCATAGACTGTTTTCACTTACAGTACGAAATCTCTATTAACAAAAAGAATGCCAGTACATGAATACGAACGAGGTATATTGTTAGTGAATGATAATCCGTATTCACGAGCCTAAGATTCAATATGAGTTTACTGTGTGCATTCAGGTGAAACCAACTGCGTTGGCAACTGAAGCATAAATTCAGTGTAATCCAGGTTTCAACCCCCAAGTTTCCAGTGGGTGCACGTTGGTGACGTATTGCATAGACGTAATACACTGCTTAGAAGGCTGCTGAAAAATCTTTGACAGCCCACGACCGGTTGCGTCCTTTTGGGGGGTCATGAGGTAGGCACACTCCCCAAGTTTCCGTCAACCTCATGTCCTACTTGCACCTAAATTGCACGAAATTAGCGAAGTACACTAGTTTTTACCAGATTGGTTTTGACGGGAGGATCAACTGGGATCTAACTGAATGTCTCCTTTCTGAATTTCACAAGCAGCTGAATGTACTGCACCAGGCGGTCTGATGTTTCAGTTGTTATTATGTTCGAGATGTCGCAATACATTGCATAGCCCTATCACACTACTCGTGAGGTTGTTGTAAACTCTTCTACAGCCTATGAACTGAAAAATGAGGCAGCCTGTTGCAGCACATTCAGTTGAGTTAGAACACCATAAACGAGATAGTCAGCCTGGCTCCAGTTGAGTCTTCCTTCAAAACCAAATTGGTATACAGATGAGTTTATAAGTCGAAACTAAAGTAATATTAGTAAGTGACTGAAGGCTTCATTGATTTTTTCTTAAGCAGATTTGTCCACGCAGTCCTCTTGTTGTTCCAGAATGATTATTCCAGCTGTATCATCCTAAAGCTGGGTAGCTCGGGTGCCACATCTCATGATTATGGAAGCTCCAGTTTCTGTTCTTCCCAGTGAATTGAACTCCGGTCGTCTGACAAATAGGGTTCAATAGAGTATCCTCCAGGAAACTGACAAATTCTACTAATTTCACTTGTTTTAAGTGTTATATGGCCATTTGTATAGATGTTTGTTGTAGACTGGACCAAGTCCATTACCTGCATCTGCTGCCGACAATGTTCATGTATGCTTGTTTGAATAATTAGTCGGACAAAGTGGTCATTCACATGCACAACAACCAAAATGACTGCCCGTGAGATGGTCAAACGAATATATGCACGACCCGCGGCGCATCCTATATTGTTAAACTGGAAATGTTTACTAAAACGTGAGTGGATACTGAGACACTTTTCATGCCTCAATGTCGGCTAAGATTACGAGGTTGCTGCAACACCACATAGGCGCCAGATACACAATTTGAATGAAGAGAGTTCACGGTCGCGAGGTGGCGTCGTCTGAAACAATCTATTGAAAGCATTTATGTTTTGGATTCAGGTTACAACTGTGCTTTCAAAGCATTTTGATCCTCTAAAAAATCATACTACCCTTAAGAATGAAGGGGCATCGTCGCCAAATATCTGTATGTTGGATGAAGGCATATCTAGTCATTTTATCCCAACCCTAAGAGAGATCTATTAAATTCCGTGATAAAAAAATGAAAAAATGAATGGTTAGAACTAAAATCTTTAACGAGGAAATTGCGATTTTTCTGAAAATTTTCAGATCCAAATTTATGAGGTTTCATGTGACATGTCGCTGATCACTGAAGTCACAAGCATGAGAGGTATCAATGTAAATGACTTGTGCTAGTCCAGATCGCTATAAGTGGATGTTGGAGCCGAAAGCTAAGAGCAGGTTAAATATTCTGCCACACTGTTTCCCATTTAAGATTAAATCAACTACTTTTTAGTGGTAACGTTTGTCGAAATGCATTACCATCTCTTGGGATCTTCTCTCAGCCCAGTTTATTTGACCCCAAGCACATTATTATACTTAGGTATAACGGTGATGTTCCAAGAAGTCGTATACTCAAATTTGAAATGTTCATTAGCAAAATATACCCATTTGCATGTTCCTACATTCCTCACCTGAGATAAATACACGATAGGTTTTTTTCTGAGCACAGCTGTTCAATCTCTTCTCCAGCGTGATTAATGCCTATAGCACCTATCTACCTGTAAAAGAGTTTTTCTTTGCAACTGATGTGATGGTTTGCTCTAAACATAAACCGTGCGAAAATATGTCGCCAACAGATGCTACGCTCTACAATCTATCGGTACACCATGGAAATGATAAGCAGTTCACGGGTTGGGGTTGAAAACTTATAAATTTGTAAACTAATGATAAACTTTGTCCTAGGTTTTGATAATGCATTCATGGCTATCTGAACGTTAAGCACCGAAACTTTGTTTGGCCATCCATTTGTTTATTCCGATACGCGAATCCGTGGCTAATATGATTCAGCTGCCTCATAAACCTGACGTGAAACTTCACGGCATAATAACTGATTTAACAGAGGATTTTGCTAAACATGACTCCAAGCTGAGCTTGATATTTATCAGATGAGCACCAGCAGTTGGACAGGGAGAACAGTAATCGAGTGAATAATGAAGCTAGACCTCATCAGGTTCGGCAGCGTTTGGCTCAAACCGAACACGCTGGACTTACTGGTTGTATGTACAGTACATCACAAACGACAGATTCAGCTGGGTTCCAGATGAGTCTCTCGCAAAACCAAATTTGTTTGCAAATGAGTGCATTTCGCTAATTCCGTGCAATTTGGTTTCAAGTAGAACATAAGGTTGACGGAAACTCGGGGAATGCGCCTACCTGATGAGCCCCAAGAAGGGCGAAACCGGTCGTGGGCTGTCGAAGAATTTTCAGAAACCTTATGAGTAGTGCATTACGAATATACATGTATCGCGATATCTCGAATATCGTAGCAACTGAAACATGAAGCGGCCTGGTGCAGCAATTTCAGCTGCCTGGAGACATCCCAAACGACAGATTCAGCTGGGTTCCAGGTGAGTCTCTCACAAAACCAAATTTGTTTGCAAGTGAGTGTATTTCGCTACTATAGAGGAGATGGTTTACACTGTGCAAAACACTCACTGAAAGCTCTAAATGCTTTGGGAATGTGTAGGTACGCCTTGTTGCCTCCATTCTTTCGAACTAATCAATAGCAAATAGTATGGGTTGGTTAATCATCATCATCATCGACAGCATGACATCAATGTTCAACACTGATGTTTCACTGCCGTACGACTCTAGTGATCCGCAGATGGGCTTCGGAATGAACATCACTCAACGTTAAAAGGCTTATTCAGTTGGTGTTGGGAAGACAATCCATTGCGTGCTTCGTTTTGACGGGAGCATAACGGACGAAGCAGCAGAATGTTATAAACAACTGATCTACAGGCCCACATTTCAAACTGAGTATTCCAGGACTAGTCGGTCACCGATCTCACTTTTGTTGCGGTGCGGAATGATTCGGGTAGTTTTCTGGAATTTTTTTAGAAAACTGCTGCTTACAGTAGGATGGTTCTTAAATTTTCGCTTCCCTCACTTCCCAGGGTCTAGCAGATACTTGGAAGTTGGCATCGAACACAACGATGGAAATAGCCGCAGTTCCACTTTGGGTAAAGTAATTAGTGTGTATATGGTTCGTCACTGAACTGGTGGCATCTTTTGGGTTTTCTCTTCACCCGCTGGATGAGCCAGACAAAAGAAAATCCCCTTATTTTATCAATCTGTAACACCGAGAAACCAATCCGCAGCGCCTGTTAAAGTCTGCACCTCTATTCTCGTAAGTATCGATGTGTTACACTGAATTCCTACCCTTTTCATTATGGTTTAAGCAATCCTCTCAATATCCAGCTGGGACTACTTTGAGTAGTGCTCAAAAGGCCGATGCATGTGACTCGGGCTTTAATCCTGTTAAGATTCAGTAGTAATGTACGCCATGGCCGTACACAGATTCGGTTATCTGACAGGCGGTTTTACTGCTCCCGGTGAATTTAATATTTCTCGGGCAATGTGACACCTCGTTTTTTTAAAAAAAATGTAGTTACAGGTGGTTGTTTCCGTTAATTTTGCGGGCTGCTAATGCAAAACAAAGAGCGTCATTTGACAGGTGGGTGATATCACGAACAGTAAAGCGAAATACGTCACACTGTTTTACCATAATGGATTTCAGAATAGCACGTTTCAGGGAAGCCATGGGTCACAAACGACTGGTGTATTTGATTCCAAAAACTAATTGACTTGTGCGGTCTTATTGTTAGGTTACGTGACATGTTTGACAGGAATCGTTTTAGGGTTACAAATTGTGACAGCTCCCGGTTAATAAAATTAAGCTTGAGCAGTAGTGTCGTTCAGCAGCTCACTTGCCTCTTCTGTAACTTTCTGTTTAGCATTGAATTCATGCGAGTATGTAGGCAATGTGAGGCGCACAGAGTTTGAGGAAACACCGTCAGAGAACTGTGAATACCACCCGACTATTGCAGTGCATCATCCTTTTCCACTCTGTAGTCACTCACGCGAAAAACAGATAAACCAACTCATCCTTCGTGATCAGGGTGTAAATGCCGCCAATTCAGTCTTATTCAACTTGGGTAGTAGCTGGGTGTAGTTATAACAGTCGTTTAAGTTGGGGATTGTTTTCCCTTTATTGATTGGGTTTCCGGACCCGTGTGAAATGGACACAAAAAGAAGGCAATTCACCGTCAATTTCCGACGTCGAATTCAACGAACTCGAAGTTTGGAAACAGTTGAGGCTCTTCGGACAGCTGAAAAGAGGTAAGAGGTGCACATAGATGCACTTGGAATTCGAATAATTTTCTGTGGCACCGAACACGTAGCTGAAACTGGCCTCGAACTCAGCTCGGTTAGCTGGTGATAGATAGAAGGCGACCTTTTTATTATCTCTCCCTCAGGCACAGACATATGTAGAATAACATCGATCAAAGTATTGAATGATCAGTGAAAAATAATCAAACCTCACTTTAGCGGTGATGCTATGCTTAGAAGTAAATTGGGCTAAAAGTCGAACATTGGACTACGTCGGTACCAATGTCCTTGAAGAAGCCTTCCATTTGACGCTGCATTCGCCCAATCATTTATGGTCGAATTCACAAATCCTCGTGAACTAGCAAGGTAGATAATGGATGTAGGACGACATTCTACGTTAATTTAGGGTACGCTCAATGTGACACATCCAAATATCTCACTTAACTGTGAGCCTGAAAAGCAACTCCTTTTGGACGTGTTAACGACTCGAACACGAAGTGTGTAACGTGGCCGATCTTGGACCGATCAATACACTCAAGCCCACAGCTTCGCCCCTCCCATTTTAATTTAGTGAGATATTGGAATGGAAAAATTGTTCAGAAAATGCACGCAATAAGAAACTTGGATTTTTCAGAACCAACGTTATAAATGCTATATATTATAACTGCCTTCTAGATAAAACACATGCAAGCCAAATCCCCTGAACGTTTCACATATACACCTCAAAAATCTGTGGTCACGCATTCCTTTTTCGGTCAACAGAACCTTTGCAGGAATTCGTAGTCCGTTTAGTAAGTGAATCGCCTCCTTCACCCTTCATTCTAGCAAAGGGTATGTTATGATTGCTCTTCGTTTTAGAATATTTCCGTGTATTTATCTGTTTGTTTACTTTTGCGGTGATAGGTATATATTCGTCGGAGGCAGCTATCTAGATAGACATTCGAAAATATTCCTCCGAGTACAACGACTAAGCAGTTTTGTCTAAGTATATTTAATTGGTGTGTTGGGAGGTATTTTGAGCCCCAAAGCACCCTGTTGTCCGGATAATTATTTTTTAACCTTAACTGATTCTCAAAAACACAGCATCAGTTCTAACTAACGTTTCGACATTTTTTTAGTTGTTAATAGCCCGATTCATCTCGACTCTGATTTAATTAATTTTTCCCACTTATTTCCTAATCTGGAGGTAAGACATCGAAACTTAGCTAGCATGTTATTACTGAGTTGTACACAAAAGGAATTTTTAGGATGGTACAAGAGGAAAATCGAAAAGATACTGACGAACCCGCAATGCGTGTCCACTTGTGACGTACAAACAAAAAGATCATTTAGCAAACAGGACGCCTATGGGGCTCCTTGGACATCTGTCAAAGTAGTGTGGCATTTTTTAGAAAAGACCACACGAGAGATGCCAGGGCGTCTTGACGCGAAAGAGGGATGAACTCTCTTGCTTTCATGAATCTTGGTCGAAAAAGTGTTTTAAAAAATGCTGTATGATGGTCATATCATGTTAGCCGACGATACTCACGCACCGCAAAATCAGCTCACGATCTATCCATCACTAAGGAGCACTATAGTTTGTCCGGCGTAATGGGCATCTGTATGTATCGAATTCACGAGATGATCTGTACCGGGTTAAATGGGTCGTGAACACATAGTGGAAGAGCAACCACTCAGACCCACAAACACATGAGTATATGGTGGTGTTAGTCGGTGGCAAAGATGACACAGCTGAATAGTTAACAATTTGATCAAGGTCCGCTAGCCAAGGGCTAACTTGTATAAAAATTTTACTGCAAAACAGTCTAACTGGATAGTTTCCATCCCTCATTAGCAGTTCATTGGTGTTCCTATTTAAATGCACACATGGGGCTTTTGCCAATTTGCACGACGGATAACGTGTACATGAAACACCGGATCGGACAGAAGTTACTTCTCTGTATGCATTTGGCAGTTCATAGGATTTTGCAAAACGGACTTTCAATTCACAAGGTTACTAACTGGATATCCCGTGCACTGCTAGCAGTAAGCTTTTATAGTTTTATGAGAGAGTTGCAACCGACCAGCCTGGATAGGCCTCAGCAACTGTTAGGCCTTTCAAAGTAGCCCGGTCTGTCCGCGTATTGTATCGTAACAGTTCCATCTTTTTGAACTTTTCGACCGCATGTTGTTCTGGATTATATGGCCTGCTTGTTTATATTACGTGAAATTATCGGTGCAGCGTGTGGTCGAATTTGTTACCGGACCTCCTGGAGCATTCGATTCGTATTTAGATAATGTTGTGGACTGCACAATAATTTTTTCGTGAAACTGGATCATTCTGGGGATTGTTCTTGTTCGCTCATGTTGAGGGGGCGGATGAATGAAACTATTGATCGAACAGTCTTCCATGGAAGATCTACATTGCCGGCAAGATTCCACGGGCAAACATCTACAAATGCCTGTGGGAGAACAATATGGTATCACCGAACAACCACAGACCAGCAAGCGTAACAACAGGTGAGGGGACTGATGAAATTATTGACATAAAATAATAGTTTGGGTTGACGAGAAAGAGCCGTCATCGACGGAAGGGTAAAAGGTTCTTCTGCGATTAACCCAAAGCAATCGGTGGAAAGTCACACGGAGAGTAAAAATATGCCCGGCCAAAGGAACAGCAATGCTGGGGGAAAAAATGCAGCGACAAAACAGAAAATACGTTGGGGAAAATACGTTGAGCAGTGTGACCAAATAAGAAACTTTGGAAAAATGGGCGGACTAAGCATTATTCCAGTTGAAAACGTGATGCAATCAAGAAAGGAGTGTCCCTGTAGGTTCAGCAGCAAATTTACTGAGCACTTGGGCTGGTAATCACCTGAAACTGAGACACTAAACATCACTAAACAAAACAAGGATGGACCTAGCATTCAGAAAGGGTATTTCTTTCGAACTCTCATCTACTGGAACACAACTGAAATAATCCATTATCAGAAGGTGAACAACAACAAAAACTTGTCGAACGAAAGCAAAACAACGTGTATTGACATGACAATGATTTGTTTCATCTCGGAGAATGGAGTGATCGGGTGATTCACCAGTGCCAAATAACCAGGGGAAAGCTCGTGACTAGTCATATCGGAGTGGGAGACTGGCGCTGACGGGTGAATCTTGCACATGACATCTGCCTGCATCGGTCCACTTTATATCAAAAAAAGTAAGAAAACTTTCAACGCAGCTCCGGCATGCGCTGATGCATCCCAGCAGCCTACTCGACACCAAGCAGTCGGTGTCCAGTTGTGGGTGACAGGCAAAGGCTGAGACGGTCAATCACGGGTAATGCGAAATCAATATTCATCTGGGGTCACTAGTTCTCAACAAGCTCTAGGATAAAACACTTAATGGTCCGCGTAAGCCCTTTTAAAAACTAAGGCTGTATGCGCTCTGGCTCACGACACTGCAGTTCCCGCGCAGCAACAATCGAACGCGCAAACCGGTATATGCATAGGCAGGTGGCAGGAAAAAGGAAGTTGGGATTTAAATAAGGGTCTCAACAACGGAGTGCCTGAAAAGTTTGACGTAGTTGAGAACGTACGCTAAAACGTTCTGTTGGATGACTCCCGACATAGTTCAACAACTGCATCACCCCCAAAATGCATTTGCAAGCAGAGTGGCTTGCGTCGCATAGCCACGGTGACATGCACCCATGTGTTCCCGTACAAATCCGGTCTGCAGATCGACTGCCTCCCGAAGCGTGAACAATAGAATTTGGCTGTCCTCGGAATGCATCCAGTGTGTAAGTCTCCTCTGATGCCGTATCGGACAGGAGACGCACCGTTTTTACTTTTTACCTTGAAGTCAACAAATTCATGGGTGCTGGCTAGTTTTCAAAGGAGAATTAAAAATACATTTAATGTTTCTGCTTCAACGACTGTATCGCTCCAGTGCAACTGCTGCGTAAAGCGCGAGAAATCGATCACAAAGACTTATCAGATGCGAAAGTCCTATATGTGGGTTCCGCTCATGCGAAGAAGCGAAAGGGTCACTTTCCATATCGTTTGAATAGGCTCCCAAGAATATGTAATAATATATATATATATAACATATAATAATACTCAATATTCACAATAAAAGCTTTGTACGTAGCTCGCTTTGTGTAGTAAAGCTTTCTTAAGCCCTTTAACAATGCCTTCGATTTCACTGACTGCTTATCGGATATGACACTGTCTCATTCCAAATGTGACCTCACTAGTTACTTATGTACACCTAAGTTTGCAGAGGAATTCAATCGGGCAACAACATTCTGTTATCCACAAGTGGAACTTCGTGATCACGATGCGCAATCGAAAGTCAATTTGTGTTCCATAATAAACTGTATCGACAATCATCTGGCAAAGACATGGAGTTTGCCGTCGGTCACATTCTAGTCAATAGATTAGTCTTCAAACTGGAGAAAAACAGACATCCATGACGCCTAAGTACACGTATGTTCGTGATAACCTATTGATAGGGGATAAAAACGAAACTCGACTGCCGAAACTGAAAGCATGTACTACCAATCAACCAATCATTCAGCCAGCTGGAATTCTTTCCACAAAAAACAGCGCTTTCTTGGATAAGCTCATCACAAAGCTAATTGATGGATGCGTGTAAACCACTGTCTACTGCCAGTAGACACACTTCATCAGGTTTGTTGACTTCAAGGTAAAAAGTAAAAACGGTGCGTCTCCTGTCCGATACGGCATCAGAGGAGACTTACACACTGGATGCATTCCGAGGACAGCCAAATTCTATTGTTCACGCTTCGGGAGACAGTCGATCTGCAGACCGGATTTGTACGGGAACACATGGTGCATGTCACCGTGGCTATGCGACGCAAGCCACTCTGCTTGCAAATGCATTTTGGGGGTGATGCAGTTGTTGAACTATGACGTCGGGAGTCATCCAACAGAACGTTTTAGCGTACGTTCTCAACTACGTCAAACTTTTCAGGCACTCCGTTGTTGAGACCCTTATTTAAATCCCAACTTCCTTTTTCCAGCCACTTATATGTGTACATACGAGATCACCTAATACTGCGCAAAATGCTTCAGGGTCACTGCTACGCGAGAATTGCCGAACTATGAGTCCGAGCACACGCAGGATTATGTGGTAAGTGGATTTACACAGGCAATGAAGGGCTAAATGCTGGGACATATCATGGATAGGTTGCTCCACACGCAATACTGAGCCGGTGTGTGTTGCCGGAGAAAACCAGGTTCGAAATGCTTTTTGCAGCGTTGTGATCCGCCAGCGTGTGCGCGACTTAGGTGTGCAGGAACGTCATGTTGAATGCACATTATTTGACACGCCGATGCATATTGGCTCCAGGCACATGACTAAAACATCCCTAGTACTCTCGCGCCCCAACGTTATATTTCCATTCTGCTCCACGCTTCGGCCAGCGAACACTGGGTTCGGGTCACCTAACAATAATCGGTGTAACAGCCCAGAATCGGAACATTTTCTGGTTTCGAGTGTTTGTGTGTTTGTTGTCGTGTGGTCGTTCCAACGCCAAACACGTTTAATTCAACGTTGGGGTCGGACTGGTCTGATGATATCAAGAATCAACATGTTAGCACTGTCCACTAATTACATCTTTTCATGATAACTGGGACCATGTTTAAAAAGTCAGAACAACCCATACGGTCGAAGCGGTGCAGATGCACTAAGGTTTCCTAGCGCTTTTCAAGCAGCCCGCAGCAGCCTGATTGTTTTTCTACTCGGGACTGAGGCGTGCAGTAAGTCAAGACGGGACGAATGCAGCTCACGCCTAAATGAATAGTTTTGTATCCCTGAAAGTATCCCATAACCAGTGTAAGAACCAGGCTAGAAAGACCTGGCTCAGCTACTTACTTAACGAAATTTATTCAATGGCTCCAAGGGACTCTAACGATCGATATTCAACTGCAATTAAAGGATGCTAAGTAGGCGGTGGAGGTCGGAGCTTTGACCCAAGCGTGGGTGGATTAATATTCCATCGGTGCATGTATGGCTGTCCTATTTTTAAGTTGTTTTCTTGTCTTATCTCTCATTTTCAAGGCTTCCAATGTTGGTCTGTAATTGTTGCACGTTGCTAGCCTATTCCTATGCAGGCAGTCATGGAGTAACCAATTTTCGTACAAGGAGAACAACCGGTAGTTTGTTCTCCACTGATGAGGTTTGATCCAACAGTTCATCTCTTTGCCCTCCCAATGCAACTGAGTGGAAACATCCTGCCGAATGACTCAACTTCACTGTTAAGCATGTATCCAAAATTCAACAGTCTGCTGGTTTAGAACAGGTCCCGAAACCGAATAGAATAGCCCAGGTGATCTGACAAGGGACCTCAAAACCCACTGTGATGCTAAGTGCACGGACTAAACAAAATTCCAGATAAGAACAGCATAGACTCGGGACTCTTTCAACAGAAGAAGGAATTCCATTAGTACCATCGGACAACGGACGCACCACAGTGACATTGGACAAGCCCGCCTACACCGAATAGGCCAAACAAATGCGAAGTAACACGGCTCCCCACAAAACGGTTTTCACTGGCCTTGCTTCAGATGTAATCAATATAATCAACACGAAACTGAGGATGATAGCAGTACAAGAGCTTGCCAACCAGACCAGACAGAGAAAAAAATTCTTTGAAACAAAATCTGCACAACCAGGTGAACTGACAAGAATACACGAGACAGAAGCTCCATTTCCAAAAACTTCCTTCACAACATAAGACGAACACCTCTGACGGAGAATGAAACACTTGATCTCTAGTTTGGAACACTAAATAAACGAAGTTGATGATTTGGAATTTTTTAATGTCAAAACACAGCCTGGTGGAATAAAATGTTGTAACCCAACGCTTCGGTTGCCGCGGGCAACCTTTTTAAAGGAATTCCACGATCATTTTCTACCGTCAGCTGATAGTTTTCTAAACAAGTTATAGAACTCGTTTGTTGACGTCACAGTATTAATCAGCTTGATCAAACACTACCCGGAGCCGAGAAAATCCAGTGGAATTACTTTAACGTAATACCATCTTGACCGAAACCAAGAGAACCTGAGAGCCGACTGAAGTTTTTGGACATGGTTTAGTCGTAGCGGAAAAGTATGTAGGCAAACAAAAACGACGCCAATAGAGCCTGCGATGCCACTTGTTATCGCTGAGTTGGTAACGGAGAAAGCGGAACGCTTTGTTCTAACCCAGCTCAGTATAGGATACTTTCGTCTTCAGGAAACACAGTTCAAGGGCGCACGATTTCTCCAACACTGTATGGTCCATCATCGTGGACTAAGAAATCAAGGGCGATCGTGTAATCTTCGTCTTATTCATATGTTCTAGTTAGAATCTTCAGTCACATGAACGCACAAACAAGTATAGATCTATCAACACGAGAAAATAACAATGAGGAAGATTGCAGTAGCAACAAAAAACAAGGCGGAGAAAAAAAGTCGTCGCTGAGAGGACTCAAAAACCCTTTGTTCATGATATTCCTCCATCAAAGGCTGATATCCAAGCCATCGTGATATGATACTACCTATAACGTTGAGAAAAAACCTTCGGACTGTTCAGTATCAGTCTGTCTTGCAGCAACTTATGGGGCGAGCGTAACTCCAAAGAGGCAAATTATTAACACTTCGTGCCTGAACGCTGAGTTGGATGTATGTAGAGTTAAACATTCATTAGAAAATTACGAAGGTTTCAAGGGGAGGCTCATGTGAGACCCAAAATGAATCTATGTTTGTGATCGGTTGGTTGAAACTCACCAAAGCTATCCGCAAAATTAACGAATAACCGGAACGAAAACAAATACAATTCGCCAGTATTTTGCCTCCTACACTATTATCCTTACTGTGGATAATTCAGAGTCGATAAAGTTATGGATAGGACAGATACCGCGTAGAAAAGTTAAAACACACTTTTGCCGTTAAGACAATTTCAGTTTTGTTAGCATTGGCTATTAGAGAAGGATTTTCATATAGGTCCGTTGATTAATGAAAAGCCCTTGCTTCAACTTTGTCGTTACGAAGCTACCCGGAACGAATCATGGTGCCACAAAGGTGATGGTCATATAAAAAGATGCATTCGAGCACTGTAACTGTAATATAGAAAGTATTGGAAGCGAGGAATTTTTTGTCCATCTTTCTAGCTTCACGACCTTCAAACTGAGCAAGAAGGAAAGTCTAAGAAAGCATTCTGAGCATGGACCACACCGTTTCGAAGGAGTACAGTCAAATGCAGTCTAGGTTTTCATCTTGCAAGGGTCGGAGCATTTCCTCCATGACAGCAAAAAGATCAATAGATTTGGAAGGCACTTTATTTCGATAATATTACTACACTTAACGGCATTCACGCTTGTCGAGGGTGGTCCCTATCTGGATAGGTCCGATAAGTCTCTCCAAATACTTCTTTCTCTCAATGATGTAAGGAAGATCCCGATTGAAATCAGTGGAATATTAGGTCAGAGAATGCTTCTTAATTACAAACAGCATTTGAATTGAGGAAATGTACAGGTGGTTGGGGCGAGATGGGTCAGTGGTAAGAGCGCGAATTTACTGACCGGAAGGCCCGAGGTTCGTTCGAACCCGATCTCTGCCACTCGACTTCCTCTGTCCAGGCTTGGGAAACCTGGCAGTTCCCAGCCTTCGTGCCTCCTTCCGGTGGCATGGTAGTTAAGCACCGAAAGGGTGCTACAGCTGAACGACGAATGTTCATTTAGTGGTGCGATGTGTAGGTTCTTCTGAATGGTACTCATACCATATCAACACAGTATGAAAGCACTGGAATTCCCCTGTTCGTTAATTAAACTTACCACTGGTAATTTGACGTACCGGCAGACGCACGTCGGCGCTGCAGCCAGTCAAGTGAATGTTCCCCTTGGGTAAAAAACAGTTAAGAAGTACAAGTGTTGAATTCATTTCGTTGCATCTGCTCGTATTTCTCGGCCAGCTTACATACACATCAGCCAGTGAAGTGTTCATGGGGTCATGTGGCCGTTGACTTGGGGCCATGTGGTGGGCATTCTCGAGGTGTCATGCTAAGGTGAACGAACTCGTCGAAAAAGACGATAAGATGGATAGACAAACATGCGCAAATTTGCCAGACGAATATGGTGTACGACGCACGTGCGTACGTTAGTGCGCATCAGGCATTGGTCTAGGTGAATCGGACCAGTGAGCCGTGCTTCTTCGTACCTGTCAGCCTCTCGTGCACAGATGCAAGCGAGTAATACGTGCAACAGACAAAGGTTACCTTGGTAGGCACGTGCATGCGCAAACTTGCTTGCAATGGATACATGATTCCATGCGATGACACACAGTAGACCTGGGGACCCAAACCACATCTTTCATTAATCCATACCGCGCCCATATCAGTAAAACAATGTTGTGATTATTTAACTCATCATCCCGATTGAAACTATTCTGAATGGAACATGTGGAAGGGTTGGCTTTGTTGCCATACTGTTCCACCGCGAAAATCAGGGCGACCATCCAAGTCGCCATCACCGAAATCCAAACCAAAAGGGGAACATACGACAGTTAAGGCATGTGAACCGGTACAAAACAACCACTCCAGCCGCAATGCTGCAGGGAATTCTGCTGCTTTCCCCAACTCATCCACAACAAAGCACGACGATTTACCACCACCGGTGAGTACAACGAATGGGATAAGCTCCGTTTCAGACGTTGGTTCTACGACAGCCAAACACACTCGTCCGGAAGGGCCCAGCGTGTCATTCACAACTAATGTTGATTTCGAACAAGACACTACAAGTTTAGAGCACACAAGTCCTCGATTAAGGAGTTTTACTTACAGACCATCGTGGACATTGCAGGATGTACCAGGTGGCGGTGATTTTGACATGCACATTGGTGTGTCTAGATTTAGTGATGATAAAAACAGTAGACAATCAACCAGAACTTCTCAAGAGTGTGAACGCACCGCCTGTCGTAGTTTTACAAAAATTCTTGATGAAGACGATGATGCCTTCTTTACTAACACGCATCGATTCAGCCGACCTGGTTCTTTGTTTCATCCCACTTTCGTTCTCCCCCGTATATCCACCGAACCGAATGCTTCTACAATGTCCGAATTGATGGATGATATGACTGGACAACCGTTAAAATCGTTTCCTGTACGCAGAGGATCTATGATCGTACGCTCGGGTAGAACGAATGTTGCCGGAAACGCAACCTTCGGTGGAACCTCTCCTGATCAGACGGTAGCAATGGAAGGAGTTATTGTGACACCGTTTGCCCAAGTACTAGTCAGTCTACAAAGGATTCGGCACGCTTTTATTCGACTCACCTCAGCACAGAGCACACACCGGTAAGTGTCCTTCAAATTTAACGTGAATTCCTATCAGCGTTTTCTTACACGAAATTGTTTTGTTCACATGTTATCAAGCCCAATGGGATTACAACTTTGCCACTATGTTGTGGCGATCAATGACTTTGCTAACTTTTTCATCTCTAGGTTACATTTCGAACTGAGGTTTCAAAATAAAAAAATACGTTACCTTTGGTCGGACAGTTCAATTCGAAACAGAACATTGTTCATAGTGAAGAACAAGTAGATACGTTTCAATACATATTCACCAGAGTCCAAGAAAAAACGATTTAGTGAACCTGAATAGTAATTTCGTCATGAGCACTTCAACTGACAGTCGTAAAGACCACCACGACTATCTGACCCCCGGTTGTTTCGACAGCCCGTAGGGACTACAATAGTAGTATGATTTACTCACAAACGGCAAGTTGGCATCTATCCATACTTGGGCCTTATTGATCAGTGAATTTTTTAATGTGCACGTTACCGAACCACGTGGCATGCGCCGAGTTTTGTGCGTCAACCAGACATGCATTAGAGCAAACTGCTTTGGAACATCGTGCAACACCGCACAGTAAGTCCAGGAAAGAACCACAAACTTGCAGCTATCCAAAAACCTGAGTACACTACAAAAGTAAAAATGCTCAAAACAATTGCAGACTCACTGTGACCACTCCATTCCATTTTTGTGATTAGATTATTTTTCACAAAATGGAGTCAGCGTTTTAGAGTACTTTACTGCTTGCAGTTCACTCTCACATTGCAAAAAAAAGAGTGTAGACCGAATGTCAAACAGACATAAAAAGCACCGATCGTACTTTTGTGTCTTGCGGACAAAAAGCAAAGAAAGTGAAAGAAAGTATTTAGCAAATAACTTGGGGGTTGTTTTCAGCTGGCCAGTAAAAGAACATTTGTATACGGACATGACAGATGCGTGCTAACAGAACGTCCGAGCAGAATAGGATAGATAATGACTTCAACTGGCCACAGCATGCTCTCACTTGTCCTGTTCATTTACTCGCATCCTAATACAAACTGTTTCGCTTTTGCTGGAGATTTCCTGCAGTAAATGGAACCAATCTATGCTAAAAAGTTGAGGAGCGCTGTACAGCTGTACATAAGAATGAATTCTTACTGGGACTCATCAGCAGTGCGCATCTGACTGAACTCCAGGGAGTTTCGAACCCGCGACTTCCTGCCTAGTCGTTTGAACACTTAATCATCCAGCCAAGAGCAGCTGACCAGCAGTCCGATTAGCTCTTACTTAAACCGGATATAGCGCCGCTCATCCTTCAATCACATAAACCACATCACGTGGCCACGTATTGACTGGCTCCTCGAGTGAAGACTTCTCAGATGGAAGTTTTACTCATCTTGTGAAATAATTCTCCCTCTGATCCACTTATAATTTGATGGGAGTGTAAGGAAGTTTGGTAATTTTCAACTGAGATTTGGCCCTGCCAGTGGGACCAGTTTGTGCTGAAAAGCCTATAAAAATTGTACAGCTGTTTCGTCCTCGTTGGGAATCGTCAGCAGTGCGCGTCTCACTCATCTGATTCATTTCATCTAGGTCTGGAGTTCGTTCACTACTTACCTATGTCCACGACTTAAATTCATTTACTGTGTTTATACTTTTATTACGGGGAGAGGACTGCGACTTAATCTACCTTTTATTAAGTTGTGTGAGTTGTTTTCCCTTTACTTTTCCGACATTTAGCATGTCTGTTTTAGACGTTATAGAAAAAGAAATGCTGTCGCTATGAGACTACTACTTTTACCTTGTTATTTTCATGTTAGAACGTGAGCAAACGTAGCACTTTATCATGATTTGGACTGCCATCGTAACGATATTTTCCGTACAGCCGATAACCACTTATCTTCTACACTTGAGTGACAGATGCAACGGTGCCCATCGCTTTATAGGAAGCAGAAAATGATCTGCCTCGTTCGCTTGCTAAGTGGCTGATTGAATCCCACACTGCCTGGAAGAAAGCCCCGGTGTTATCAATGCACCACCGTCGCCAACTTCACTCTATTGCTATAGAAGGGAAACTTAGTGTGGACAGCCCAGAATTTACGCTTAATCGACATTGTACCGGAACTATCGGACCTCCTTCAAGTGTATTCACCACTTAGCTTGCCACTCGTATCACCCAGCCCATCCTGGTAACGGCACACTATCGATCCGATGTGCATTTTTTTGGAGAACGGGCAGGTGTGACCTTGGCTTTTAACGTTGTGTACGTAGTCCGGAACCACATATAGGTATAAACATTTACACGGCAAACAGCCGAATTAATTTGTATCAGGTTGCACGTATAAGCAGACGAGGCTAGCTAAACCGGCCACAGCGGCGGGACAAATGAACTCCCAGGTCAAACATCAGTAGGAGCGAGATGGAAGTGTGTGTGAAACCATCTATGTGGACTATAGAACGAAACTGCGTGACATTATTTTTTGTTACTATCGTTGATGGTTTGATTGTACCCAGGAGGTGGGAAAATTATTCCCTAAGATGCATACTGGAAGTAGTCAGTAGTCAGTTACCAGATTTCAACCTTATAGCATGAGGCAATCCTCATTGCATTTTTACATACCTATGTTACTGGTATGACTAATAGGTCAGCGTTTAACTCGTGAATCCACTGACTGGAAGGCCCGTGGTTAAGACCGAAACCTGACTTTTCGACTATTCCCGTGTGGCAGTATCTCAACCCCTCTAGGTTTTTTCAAGTTACATGAGAGGCTTGCACAGAAAGGCTGAATGGTCAGTAGATTCATATATTAGTACGACAGATGACCAGTGACACTTTGATCGTGATCAACTACGGTTAACTCGTAGCCCTCAGTGATTCAGTACACCAAAATTTCAGAGATGCAGCGTCCTAAGTGGAAACAAAACCAACCTTATGGTCTCTACTCTGTGAATGTTAGAAGGATTCCACTGAGGCAAATCAAATTCCCGAGGTCTACTCGAAAAGAAATAATTCACTATAGATGATGTAAACGAGTCCAGTGACAACAACCAAGTTCAGTTTTCTTAATAGGTCGAAACTGACAGATTCTTGATCGGATTTCAGACCAATCAGTCGTAAACTAGGCTCTTTGTATTCTTTGCAATCGACAGGCTGTCTCACCATTTGGCGTCCCAGTTTATTGGTATTACCTAGGAGAGGCTTCATTGGCTGACAGATCGAAACCCATTTCCTTCAGATTTTTCGCATGTCTCCATACTTCATCATCGGATCGTCACCGCATCTCATCATAGGTTTTTCACCTTTCTCATCCTGACTATAGTCATTCCTTCTACCGGGTATAAATCAAGTGTTGAATAAGCCACCTGATCTTTCACAGTATCGTCTACTTATTTCTGCTATCAGTGATCCAGGATGATCCAAAGTGTTGGTTAGGAGCGCTATCCCACATGATTCTCACCATATCTTCCGGTAGATTGAGTTCCGTTTTGGATTCTGATCTTAAAAAGTCCAGCTAGGTGGGATATTTCATCCTCCTTAGGACTCATCAGTCGGACCAGGAGTGGGTTAACATGTGACCATTCCATTTTTTTCTTCCACCTTGGCCCTTTTGACCAAAGGACCGCAAGAACACAGACCGCCAGGGATCAGAAAGAGACGCATTATCCTTGACAGCAATGCCAGATGAGAACATTGGCGCTTCACCACCGTAAATAGAGACACTTCACAAAAAGATGTTCCAAAAAAGAATACAATTATATTTAGAATTAGAGCCGTCTTATTCGCAACATAATGTCATTGTTTCCATCGTGTGCTTCACCAAGGTGACTGACATCTAACTGACATATCGTTCACATGATTCCCTAATGTTCATGCAAGGTATTGGTTAGTTTCTTTTAGGAAGCTCTATGCAGACCAAATACTACCCTAACTAAACTCTTGAGTTATCTGTTTCGCTAATCACTGAGGGCTTTTCGTGGCAGAAACTGAAAACATCCTTTTAGATTATGATAAATTTGTTTAATCAGAAGACGACAGCAGTCGAGAGATGTGTAGAATCATGGGGAATTGTCCTGTAAGTGAAGCCAAGGGTCGTTTGTGGCCGAAAGTTTAAGTGTTCAAACCGCCAACCGGGAGGTTGCTGGTTCGAAACTCCCTGAGATTTCCTGAGACGCACATAGCTGATTATTCCCAATAGGGATGAAACGGCTGTACATCGTTTCTCGGCTTTTCAGCATAGACTGGTTGCACTTACAGGACGATATCTCCATTAAAAATTCTCAAAACTTTCCACACTATCAACAAATATTCCATTTATTTTCTCAGTCTCAAAAATAAGACGCTAAATATATGTGCAAAGGGTATAATCGCAACCAATAAACACTGGTTGTCACAAAGAAAGTGTGAATGTTGACAGTTCCTGAGTAGGCGGGTCTCCTAAATCAACCTTTTTGCGCTCCGGGTGCTTAAGAAAACTAAAAGACTTGGGTTTTGGTTGCGTTTCAGAATTCTGAACATCTGGGAATGTTCCACTGTTTGACCTATTTTAATGAAGTGTCAGGCGATCCATGATACAAAACGTCCCGTCACTAGTCGTGAGGTCCGTTGTGACAGCTCCATGGCTGGTAGCAATTTGTTTCTGAATAGTGTTGAGGTGTAGACTGAGAAGAACACTGGTTCCTTTCCACTTTTTACCGTAACTCCAAGTTGACTGACTTTGCGGTATATCTCTGGCATTAAATCGCACGTGGACAGGATATGGCATCACGTGTCCTTCCTTCAAGGACACATGGTCACGTGTTGTTGATTAGCTCCTCGGGTATAGGCATCTCAGAAGGAAGGCTCTTACAACTATTGAGACGTTTTACTTTATGAGCATATTCAATAAAGTTTGATGGATGTTTGAGTAGATTTTGAAATTACGCTGGAGGTTTTATCTTTTCAGCAAAGCCAATTTGTGCTCAAAGGTCTAGAAACAGTATACAGGTGATTCATCCGTTTTGTGAATCGGCAGTATAGCTTCGAAGTGGCGATCTCCGAGATACTAGTTGAGTACTATACCCCTCGGTCACAAACGGATGATCATCATACTATTGTGAGCACTGTTAGGTATTTGTTACTGTGCATTTTACAAATAAATCTACTGTGCTTTGTATAGAAAAAATTCAGTATCATTTCGCAGTCTGTGTGGTTTTATTGTTTCGTTGAAATGGATGAAGGAAAACATATGTGCCATTTTTCTAAAACAATATTCCTTAGGTTGAGAATCATGAACTCAAAGAAAATACCCACTCGAAAACCTTGCCCAACATGTTTACTCAAAACCAAATAATCAATCAATATACCAGGCGAATACTATACGTTGTACGTAAATTCAGTGGAAACATATTTTGTGGACTTCTTATGGGAACAGTGCTGGCGGGTTCTTTCTGCGGAGCCGGCTACATTGAGACGTGGGACCCACTCCTATCCACTGGTAAAATTGTGTCTTAGAGTATATCCTCGTATGCTTCAGAAGTACCTTTCTCACCTTCTTCCTAAGAGATAGAAGGACTAAGAAATCCTCGTTCACGATCAGCATGTGGTTAGTATAGAGGAATAGGAATAAATATTTTATTCGCCAGGAAAAAAACATCCTCAATGGTCGATCTACCACTCGCAATACTTTCCCAACCTTGTTACTCAATCTAAATGTCCATTCGTGTTTAAACTCTAGATGTTTTTGTTCTACGGAAACAAAATTGCTTCGTCTGGGGCTTAGTTAGTATGAGTTCTAGGGGGCATGTGAAAGATGGTCTACTTTAGTTTCCTGTACTTAGACATGTGATTTTCGCCGCGGTGAAAACATGATCTGGAAGACAGTGGTAGAGTAGCTGACCAACGGACGTCACATGACACACCTGGCTCTACAAGAAATATTTATAGGGTTGGTTCAATTCTAAATTAAAAAAGCCAAGATACAACAAGACAGCAGGATTCATTACATGGTTTCTTACGGTAACGTATCGCTATGTAAGATTTCTTGTCACGGCATGGATAAAACGTTCTGTACAGCCGACCCCTGATTGAAAATATTTATGCAACCGTGTTATAATCATGCAAGCGGTTCACTCCAGATGTTGTACTCAGCTAGGTTTGTTGCACAACTTGCCAATATTTTCGATAATACTTTATGAAACTTGGAGCCATGTCTAAGTAAAGGAGAGAACAAGAGATTCTGTTCAATAGTGCTTGAAATCGCAGTGAAGGCTACCAATGAAGTGCCGATCTCACGGAAGAATAGAATATCCGGTCACAAAACTGCGCCGGGTTATCAACAAAATCTGTGCATATCTCAGGAGCGACAGAATTAGGCCAGTTCTGTCATTTACTACTGTGGAGCGGAGTTTTGTAGTATCGGAAGTGAGGGACTGTAAACAAAAAATGGCGTAAAGTTGTGAAGTAGAGGCCACTAACGGAAATGTTTGTGTCGTTGGTCAAAACAAACCATTCGGTTCCGTCGGTTCTCGCATTCTCGCGCTCTGTCATTTAGAGGAAAGAAACCCACGGTCTTTTCACCTCCGTAGTCTTCCACATAACTAAGCCGGTCCTTAGATATTGAGTCATCATAAACCTTCAATGGATTTTGTTGCTTTGGTAGGCTTTGAACAGCTGCAGTAGATATTTCACGAAGCGGTAGTCCCTGTCGCGTTTGACCAAACCACAGCATCACTCACTTAAATTTGTGTTTCAGAAGCTATACTGACTCATGTTAGGTCTAATGTTCAAAAAAGTGTTTGTTCTGTTTGACAACTCCCGTCTTCGAATAATTGTTTAGGCATACACTTTGTTTCGTAATCAAGGGTGAATTAACTAGTTTTGACGGACGCTAAACTTGATTAAACGCGAAGTTTTTAAACCGCTTACGGATTCTTCCAATGAGATTTCATCCTGCCCATGAGGCTAATTTTTGCTTAAAAGCCAGGAGGCACTGTCCAGCCGTTTCATCCTCATTCGGAATCATCGGCATTGCGCATCTCACGTAACTCATAGATTTTTGAACCCGGCCAGTGGTTGAACACCTGACCGTTCAACCAAGAGCGGTTGAAGAGCATTGCGATTAGCTATTATTTACATCTACATTCACGGATTTTCCGAATTTCAAATCAACCTTCACATGAAGTTAGTGAATTCCCTATTGATTTCTTTTCAACCTGCCGTCCTTGACTTGTCTACTCAAGAAGATGGGAGCGCTAGAAGCAAAAGCCCCAGAAGAACAACCAGGTGATCGAGCTATTTCACACTGCTGTTTTGCAAAATTCGAGTGAGAAGCGAGTGATAATTTGTGTGACTCTTTCTGTTCGTGACACACATCGCTCAGATTTTCAAAGCTGACGTTTTACCTGGACCCCAAATGTCCATAGGAAACTGTGTATTCGTCTTGCCGTTCCGGCAAGTTTGCCTTACCACGTGATTGCTGACAGGGACGAGGCATGGTCTACCTACTCGTTCGAATCTATGAAGTTATGTAAATATATTCGGGCGATTGTCTGAACAGAACAGTCTGTTGCGGCTTTTTTAAGGCCACGTTCGGTAACAGACTCAAAAGGCAAGATAATGGTCAACGGCCACTAGGGATACTAAACCGCGTTGCATTATGCCTCCGCGAGCTTTGTTTTGAAGAGTTGGCAATTCGTACGAAAGCTGTCTGTATTGTTTTGGGGATAAGTATCATTGGAATAGAAGCAAAAAGGCTAAACAAACCGAACGGGCGCAAAAAATTATGATATGTGAAAACATGTGTTTCATGGAACGGATTATTACTTGACGTCAGGTCTTGTAAGGACTTGTTGCGACTGTTCGACCTTTGCAAATTAATCTGCGTCAATTTGGATTAACCTCATGACTTTCCGGGACCAACACCGAGCATGGCGTGGTGCAGCTTGACTGTTTACATTAACAGTCCAGTTTTAGACAGTCTGTTTACCTCTAATTCCATGCTAGTCAATCGTTTTACGGCAAACTCATCAGTTCCGGGGTTGTTTTTCGAACAGCCTAAAATAGAGCTCTGTTTGTACATTTTGGATTTTTTTTCTCATTTCACCAATACAGAAAAGCTTGATATCCTAAAGAATAATATGAAAGACGGAATGCAGTTGATGATATTAGTTCAAACGATTAACCATACCATCATAGCGGAATACTGCTCAGTGTCCTAAGTACTTCTTTATCAAAAGCTATCCGAAACCAATAAGGTTATCGAAGAATAACGTAAGCACAACTTATAGACAAACGGTCGACGGCCGTCTTGCGTGGGATGGAACCGACGAAAAACAGATACAACGCAAGGCACATGCGTAGGCGTTACCAGTTATTGTCGATTTGTCACATCTTGTAGTTCTCTGGTATTTGCTGACGCTTTTTTTGGGTTGTTGCTTGACCACTTAGCACGTTATTTTAATAGGTACACCAGGGTTTCAAACCATAATTTCCTATACTGTCATGTGGGTTCTCTCACAGCCCCCAACGGAGTTCAATGCATACCTTTAACAATCAGACTTGTGTGCTGAGAGGTGTTTGCCGTTCGGCACAAACGCACAAAGTATTCGGCGGAATCAGCCTGGAGTTCTTCAGACAAGGCTGCGTTTTGTCCAAACAGGCATTAGTTTGCGCACACTGAACACTTTCAGCAGGACATCCGTTGTTTTACTACGTTTCTTATCCAAAACTGAGTAATAATCACAGGACATTGACCGTTTGAAGGTACGAACAAAACTCAGAAATGTCACTCCTAATGGAATTAGGTCATTTATGGATAACAGAGGCAATTAACAGTTACTCTGCGGGTACTTTAAAGCTGATTATTAGGCTTCCAAAATGCGATCGAAAGAT
This sequence comes from Opisthorchis felineus, assembly GCA_004794785.1. Taxonomy (NCBI): domain Eukaryota; kingdom Metazoa; phylum Platyhelminthes; class Trematoda; order Opisthorchiida; family Opisthorchiidae; genus Opisthorchis; species Opisthorchis felineus. Next base: position 300,660 of record SJOL01006121.1, read on the forward strand.
GACAGTTTACTCGTGGTATTTGCACACCGGTTTGGTTTTGGGGGAGGGTCGACTGAATCCAAGCCCATTGTTAATGATGTTCTTCAACTGAATGCACTTCACAAGGCAATCTCGTCCTTGGCTGACACGATATTCGAGCTATCGCAAGGAATGCTTTACTCACAAGGGCTTCCCAAGGGTTTCAGCAACCTTATGAGTAATGTGTTTCATCTGGGTGACAGATTATGTTTCTTCCCTGACACCCACATACGTTGCGGAAGTTCTTACAATCTTCTTACAATCTGTTATTATGGACTACATGGGACTAACATGGCAATTTCGTCTGAAAAAAAGGTGGAGTATTTTTCTCTTGATCTCGATGGGATGGCTCCATTTTCTCAACGGAACACTACTCAATAAGTTGCTGAAAACTCTTCGAAATCCCACAGCCGGTTTCATGTTTCTCAGAATTTCCGCCCTCTACGCATTTCCATAGGACAGCGGCTACAATAAAACATGCCTCAATATATCGTCTTCTTGTCTTCACTTTATAAGCACTAATATCCCTCTCGAAATACGAGACAGCTAGCCAACAAAATATCTGAAAACATATCAAGGAATTTTTGGTGAGGATAACGACGCGGTGCAATGTTGTCTGCGTTAAACCATTTACCAGCCTGACTAAAACAACTGTTTTTTCCATATGAGACCTACTGCAACTAGCCGAAATGTTATCATGGGTGACCTTTGCTTCCCCCCAAGCCATTTTCCTACTCATTGACAAATCTCACATTTTTGTCCAGAGGCACGTAGAACCGACATCGTCTCGCTCGGTGGTTATCCTAAAGTGTCCGTCAGACTTTGGCTCAAACTGAGTGAACATTTTAACACGTCGACGTTGATCTTACAAGCTGACTAAATCATTAGTTTTGTCAGTCCCTCATACGTTTGAGTCTCAGGTGATGAAATATCCGGGTGGGGGGATCTCCATTCACAACATATTTTTCTACATGAAAAATGCTTAAACTATTGACAATTTGGGTTTTACATGACCCGGATTGCTTCTCTGGCGGATTTCCGACATCCTTACCCAACTTCCTTAACCAAGGTTATAATCACCGGACTTTGGTCGCGCTGTAACTCGAGACCGAGTTTTCTCATTCTTCCAACAGAAGGTTGAGGGGGATAATACAAAGAGGCCATCGATTCTAGAATAATTCAATTAGCCAAAGTGACATTTTAAACTGAAACCGAGAAAGTGCGGCTTAAGTCTCGAATCAGACGGCTAAACAGGTTCTCCTCCGTGCATCATTTTCAGCCCTCATACATACACTTGTTTGATGTTTGTTTTAAGGTGTTAACGATATCAAGCTTACACATTTACGCAAGCCGAAACGTCCTTTAAGCCGTTCCTGCGTCCCTCCCCCACAGTACCTTTTTGACAGACTTACAGCCTGCAGCCTATAGGACAATATTCTATCAATCTTTCCCACACTGTCTAATTTGCGCTTCATTAGTATCGATCCGTTTGGTCTAATTACGAGGTCAGTGACGGCTAGACGTCAGTATCAGTAGTACTTTCCTGTTGTCCCAAAGTTGGTTCATACACCGATCAACTTTACGCGTGACATCCATCTTTCCTCATTTGTCTGTCTTAGTTCGTCAAGCCTGAAAATCGGAAACCAGCTCAAATGACAAACAACTTGACGGAGAATGCGCATTCTACATAGTTGATTTACGGTGGTCAAGAGTTACTTAATAGCTTAGAGACCTAAGACTGGACCGACCAGTTCGACAGGCTTGTCTTCCAGCATTCTTGTGCAATAATGGTATATTTTCAACCTGAACTGCTTGTGACGGATGAAACATCAGTAACTTTATCGGCAGCCTCCTTCACCTGGTGCTGTTCCCAAGGTTCAATGGAGAATAAATTACACGTGCATTTGTAGGTTATGTGTCTGGGTTCAAAGTTACTTGAAATCAGGCCGTACTGTGTTTATTTCATGTGTATCGCCGGCAAGAAAGTAAGCCGACTAACGGAGTGTAATGTACCACCAGCATTACAGGTAACCACGTCACCTGTAAAGGGACTAACCATGGGTAGCGGTAACCAGTGATGGAGTCAAAAATTAGACTGTCTATATACCTGTAACTCCATAACCCGACAAACTTATCGGTAAATTCGAGAAACTCTGACCAGCTCCAAACTCTTGATTGACAGAGCGCCATTCATGAGTGCACTTTCTTGTGGTAAACTAGCACATTCAGGACTACGTCTTCAGCCTCTGGCTGGATCGTAATTGGATCGTAACGCTGGAATCAATCACGCACCTGATCTGTTTTCAGATTCCGCGATGTTCGTGCAACTTGTTTGGTTTATTATTAGACCTCTGTGATGTTTTCGTAGAAACCTTTTGAAACTTACTAATCTATACGCTTTTGGTGAAACACGAAAAATTGTGATGTGGCACACCGTCGTCCCAACCTCTCTGGCTCCCCGTTTGCACGATTGATTGATTTACTCACAAGGAGGTTTTGTTTAAGTCATTCATTATTACCACAGTTGTCAGAGGAAATCTCAGTGACCAGGAAGTATTTGGATACAGTGCTATTCCCCTGGGAAAGAAAAAATTTATGGTTTCATCCGATGATCCGTTGTGCCAGTGATGTGACCTGCGGAGTTAATCGACTTCGAGCGACCTAATACAATCGTTCAACTCAGCCTTGACACACTGCCAGAAAAGACCCTAGTCGATCACATCGCGCACCTGATTGGAGGATTGAACTGGGTGGTAGCACCAAGCAGAACTCCGCAACATTCACACTGAGCATGATCATGTCCGAGACATCCAACTGTGTTTTGTAACTCACCCAAGTGGGAGCAGGAACGTTCAAGGAGGGAATTTTTTCCCTAGTCACAAGTACAACGGACCAAAAAGCAGAAAATCGGGCGGCCTCAACACCTTTGAGGTTGGAACCGTTTTCCCTGGCGTCTGTTGTTTGTTCCAGTGCAGTTCAAATGAAGTATCTACGATGCTCTGCTTCTAGGACACAATCATGGCACGCTAAGCGCAGAGTGAATCCCTTTGCTGGTGACGCATTTCGATGAAAATTACAGTCAACTCCCAAAAGCGTCATTCGTATCTCAAACAATGGAAGCCATGTTCCCCTGTTCCGAGAGGTTAGGTTTTCGTTTCATTGTGCGTAATGATGAAGGTTAACCGTAATCAAAGATTCATCCTGTTTGAGGACATCATTCGGACCAAGAATCATCTAAAGATTCCAAGCAAATACTTTGCAGGAGCGTATTTCTTGCCGGTCTTTGTGACAGCTTTAGGATCCCAAGAAAGCGTGCTATCAAGAAGTTTCTATCTGGGTCAGCCATCACAAACATGTCCCCAGTGATAGTAAAGAGAAATTGGCGGATTAGCTATATCTTGTTCTGGTTTTGAAACTACTACTTAGTGACAATGGAAAAGCATGGATACCACGAGAAATCTGGTCCTGTATTTAATGAGATCTGCCGCCTGGGATGTCCATGGTTTAAACAAACCCTTATGGATTTTTGTCAAAATTCAGGGGGTCCCGTAAAATCTCAGCCCACTTCCAGCCCTCGGGTTACGCAATAATCGTGCACCGAAATCCTGGCATGGGTGAAACCTAAAAAGTAGCATTTGGCCACACGAGTGTGTATATTGTGTGTATATTGTGTATATTGTGTATATTGGAAAATGTCACCGAGTTGCACATTGATCATCCGGTAGTTGGTCCCTACAGTAGATGAAGATTGCCTGTGACACACAACGACAGATAAATGAACTACCCCTGGAAAACAAATGCTGCATAATCGCGCCGCGAAACTGACAACGTCTTGATGAAAAGTTCAACGACGGTCCGTGGTAGTGGTTTGAATGTCTTTTATGATAGTCCAAAAGATTCAAACAGTGTTCCTAGACTTATTCTATGTTTAATGTCATACTGCTAACGTAGTATGCTGTCATATAACCCCTAGAAAAGAATAAGGACTTCTGACGCTTACCGACTGAGTTAATTTTTTACGTCTGAATGCAAACACTATGAAACAAGGTGAGCGAAACAGACGGAAGAAAGAATTGCTACCTACCAAGGCTTAGATTTGAAACATGAAACCTCGCAACTCACCGAAGTCAAACTGTAGGCGAAAAGCTGAATATTCCCGTTTTTTGTAACTGTCTACCAGGTTTTGTTTCTTGAGGGAAAACTCTATTAACTGCGCTTTCTAATTTCCCGCTTTCTGCTGAATCCCGAAGTAACCAAAATGGTCGATCTTTCTTGACTCGGTCTGGTCCATCTTGAGGCGCATCATGTAGGCGGTCTTTGAGATACCCTTGAGTCTGATTCATTTTCTACTTGGACACCAAACCGAAGGTGACTGGCAAAGTGTACTCATTTGCAGAGTGAATTGGTACTCACAGAAGACTCATGTAAATATCAGCGGAATCTCCCATTCTTAATGATCTTCAACGGAATGTGGTGCACAAAAGCCCACTCACGAGAGATTTAGCTATATTTATTCGAGTTTTCCGTTGATACCAAATAAATCAACAAATAATTGAAGATCTTCTCTTACATACAGAGTTGTGTTCGAGCAGGAAACACAACCGAGAAACTCCTAGGAGTATGCCTGCATAAAAGGCTCCAAGAAGAACGAAGAGCCGTCAAAAGACTTTCAGCAATCTCATGAGTAGTGTTGTGTCAAAAAATAGATCGATATCTTGGATATTATTCCATTTGAAATATGAGACAGCCTTTATGCAGCACACTCAGTTCCAGATTATCGTAATCTAACGACACAGCTGATGTTCATTCTCCCGTTACCTCCAAGTTAATGTACAACAATTGGTATCATTTCTTCGTGGGCATTTGTAGAAGAATCTGCAATTGTTGATCACCATACGTAACCACATGATTTCGTCATAGAAACCAGTTCAACACAGGGCTGTTAGACGTAAAAAAAATCGGACTATGCAAATCTCAAAAGACTTCCAATGCAGATTCGTATGACCGGTCGTTCCTTTATTATGTTTTTAAGCAATTCCTTTTTTGGAACAGGAACAGGTTTATTCTCATTTTTACGGATATCCACGTTCACGTTCTTCTTTTAGGCGAGCGTTTTGTGAGTTTACTCGGATTAATCTCTACACTCCACTTGGTAAACGCTTGCCCGTCTATTTCTTTCCTCTAACAAGAACAGTGATGGTCACATGGGTCGGCAGCATGCGCTAATTCGGTAATCCATGTGGAGCCCAGATGAATCGATCCGCCAGGTTTATTGGTTCTTCTCAACCAGAGTTGGCATCATGACCGTTTCCTGTGGAGTAAGGAAACTCTTGACACTGGTCAAGCGCGTCCACATATATTTGGTAAAGCTCATCTGGGTCAATAGATTTTAACTGAGGGGTCATGAAGTCACCTTTTTGGAAAGAAGACTTGCAGTTCTGGTATTACGGGTTCTCCCAGTTTAAAAAAAGCGGTGCGACCATCGGGGAAACGAACTATCCGTGGTTATTTATCCATAAATATAGTTAATGAACCAACAATTGTCCACAAATTAGTGCCTGAGATCTTGGATAATTTGGCCAATATAAGAACACGTTTCCTATTTATTGGGACCTTTTCTGTTTTAATGGGCTGAGCCGTACAATTCTTGGTGGTATATGATCTTGCCCCTAATAACTTGTTATAATGAACTTGAGTACACTTGTAGGCAACAAAACATTAAGGGAACAACCAAATGAAAAGTAGAGAACGATTTCAGTTATCGTCATATCGGCGTCATGGCAGTATTCGCCCCCCCCCCCACTTCATCAGAATAATCTAGATCTTCAGTACTTTCTACGCGGCTTGGCTCGTCGTTAGACGACAGGTCTCATCAGAGGTTACCCAGAAAACGTGAAACCTCTGTTTCAAGGTTCATATTCACTGGAACCAAACTTATAGACATCCCGATGGATTCTTATTCCGGTACAGTTGCACGCATAATGCACCGTAACCTCGAAGAAAGCCGCACTTTTCTTGGTGGAAGTTCATGGCTCTACCAAGATTCTACTCCACATTCGGAACAGAAGACGTCTACATAAAGTTCGATTTTCCATCAAGTGAACAATCGCCATCGTCTTGTGATAAGCTTTTGTAGGACGTAAGCGTCGTACAGCTCAAAAAGTGTTAAGAAATTACAAACAGAACAACATGGTTTCTGGATAAAATCATTTCGCATACTATCCAAGTTCACAAACGTGCAAAACCTAGTGAACTCACAAAAAGTAATAGAGATTAGGTGAAACGCATCAAAACTCAAGTCTGGCCTGAGGTATTTTTGTGCGCACACCAAGGGGTTTGCTCCGACTGACCAACAATGCTTCAACTATATGGACCACATCTTTTTACAACTTCGAATGATGATTGCAGTCCAACCCTGTGCCTAATTCAAAGTGGACTTACAATCGATCTCACTGGTGGCAGACTTCGAATCACTTATCCGACCCAGAACTGGATTATGGAGATGCACATGTTTAACGTCTTCTGTAGATTCTACCAGCTTATGTTTCACTGCAACTGCGTGTGAACTGATGTGTGGAATGACTGGTTAATGGAACTATGTATAGTGTGGTGTCTATAAGTGCTCCAATCACAGCGCTCTTGGGGAAGCTACCATTCGTAATTGGGAATAGTTAGAAGTGTCTCGTAGAACCACACTGTGTCCTCAGTCAGGACCCCAGTACGCCATCACCGGTAGGTTAATTTGGAGCTGTTATTGTTGGTTCTGCTGTTCCGTCTAAGTTTCAGTTACACTTGACGAAATGATCGGGAAGACCATTTACCCGAAATGCACCGTACAACAACTGGAGCCCTGCATCTACGTTATCCGGTTGCAAATTTTCTAGGTCTCTTCGTGCGAGATACGGATCAAAGGACTGTTCCATCCATGCGAGCGTTCGATAATCTGACATAGATATTTAGCGACCCGAATTCTTTCCAAGTAGTATATCTAGGAAATGTATTTTACTATCCTGTGCGTAGTTAAGAGTAAAGCGAATGCTCTAGTGGAGTGAGCTGAACAAAGCAAGAAGGTCTATAAATGATAGTCAAAAGCGTTGGTGCTTAGGCTGTAAGCATGGCCGCTGGTTTGTTAGCTCACATTTGGCTGCAAATATTTCATCACTAGTCTAGTTGACATTAACGGTCCGCTGTGAATGGAAGTGTGTTGTGGTCAGAAGTGCGTGTCTACTGCGCGTACATTGGTTGATATAGACCCTACTCATCCAGGTCCACCTTGACCGGTCACTGATCATTTGTTTTGGATCGAAGACTTCAAATCCTCTGGCCACCAAGTCATCCACCAATCGGAACATAGGTCGCCCAACAAGCCAATAGCCAAACGAATAATGCTCTATCAAGGTTGACCTGGGTGGATGGATCTTGTATAAACCGATGAATGCGCAACAAGCAACCGCTTCCAATAACAAGGCACTTCCACTCCTAACGTACCGATGATGTAATTCAAACAAGTGATGAAAGGCTTTCAACCGAATCACACAGGTTACGGGCAAACCAAAGGCCATCAGGTTCACGATTTTCTGTTTACCACTGGCAAAAGCAGTAAACTGTCGCCTGAGAATCGTTTGTATGAAGGTAGTTTCCTAATTTCAGTCCTCACTAGGAGCTCAAATTTGTTACATTTGATGTAATCTCTGTCATCTTTTGTGATTTTGCTATGTTTTAAAATTGCAGCTGCCGAAAGTACGCCAAATGATATCATCCCGCAAACATTTTGTTCTTTTTGCACTTATCGTCAAAGGAACCCGATGTTTAAATTCCTATGAAATTCTCTATTAATAACTGGAAAAATATCCCCAACGGTATTCCTCCAAGGTGTCTCTACATGATACATTCGGTTGAGTGTTGGGCGCTCTATCCATCTGCAACATCAGTCAGAATTTCTAACCTAGACTCTGTAGTTATAATCAGCATCCATTTGGACAGTAACCATATTGCGATGTGTTGCTCCGCTTTTGGCCGAGTGCAACTCAATTCCTTCCATGTGTGAAAAACGAGTGGAATGTTTTCACTGAAAACCATATGTTTTGCTTGAAAATTCAAAGTTGTACGTTTCAGAAAAACAGGACACAAGGATCAACAGCTCAGGTATGTAGCCGCTGTTGGTAGGTATGTCACATGGTAGGCACCCATCGAATGAAAACGCCTACGCTAGAATAAAGATAGTCCTCATAATAGAATATTTCATCATGGAGCAAAACAAACGGTATTCTGTTCGAATTAAATGAGATCATAGAGTATTCTTCCCGGAATATTGACCTTTATGCTGCTGCCGTTTGTCTGCAAAATCCACAAAGCTGTCAGAGAACATAATTTCTACATTCCATACAGACGTAACACACTACTCAAAAGGTTGCTGAAAACTCTTCGAAAGCCCACAACCATCATAAACGAAAGTTCCGGCTGTATTCAGTTGAATCTCCTGTCAAAACCGAATTCTTGTTCAAAGGAAAGTATTTGCCGATTTCCATATTCTGTTTTAATTCCCGTTTCAACTCGGATCGAACATCCCAGAATGCACGTCGTGTGTCCGGACCTTACCGGTAATGTTTCGAAGGGAACCGTCCATGATGTGGTGTAGTGAAGAAGCTTCTACTCATGGTATGCTCTCATTATCAACAATATTCCAGTAGTTGAAGAGTGCCATGTAAAACAAACGTTGCGTTATAGACTAGTTTATCAATGGTTAGAGACATTGTCAGACATGGCTCAGTCGCGCCCTCAATGTCGCTCGTGCATCCAAGCTATTGCCATCAATCCATAGCCCCCTTCCCTATTTCCCCACTTAAAAGTCCATTGACAGTCCTATATTTACGCACCAATTTATCAGCTCCCGCCTCCAATGTGCAGCTACCTACCCCACCTCCCCAAATCATCGGTGAACGGAACTGAACGCTGTTAAAAATCATCTGCCCAAAAACTACCCCTTCTCATAATGAAATTCCACTAATAATGACCAAGCGACACTGAATAGCTTGCATTTTTGATGATAGGGTTCCACGGACAACCGGAGCATAAACAGCTCCGGAAACATGATCGCATGCCCATGACGGATTCGCTCAGCTCTAGCCCAATTAATTCTTTAAACGATTTAGCTTGTCTTTTTGTTCACAATTTGTCGCGTGACTCATTAGGTTTATGAAAGTTATGTGAAACACCAGATATCGCTAACCTCATTTCTCACACTACAATAGGAGCTTATATGAATTCTAGGACAGGTAAAACGCTCCACACGAGTCTCCAAGGCTCGGAGCGCCTCTGCTGATTTGAGGCCCCAATGGCGACTGAACGACATGTCTCTGAATCTCAAAAGACATGTATCAGGCTACAGTGCGGGTTGTCTTTGTTGTATGTCCGTGAAACAAGGCCCCTTTGAGAAGCGGATTACTGAGAGGTCTTCAGTTCTTCGAAAACCGTTGTCCCAGAGTTCCAGCTCGTGCAAACTGGTGCCAACGATTCCGCGATGAGACAATTAGAAAAGGTATGTTCGGTTGTCAAACAGTGACTTCATTCGAAGACTACGTCCAGGGACAAAAGCTGCGGTGGTCTGGTCATGTACTGTGCATGCCGAAAAGTGTGCTGGTTTCCTTGAGCAATTCAGAGTTGCGCGGATGCGGATCTAGTCAACCCTTAACCAGCCAGAGGGGCATGAAAAACATTACCGGAAGCCTGGTTACTGTGGGTGCGACTGGATTTCCAGGATTGAGTCCGCGTTGTTTCAACTGCGCATGGTTAGAGAAGCTGCAAGATACAGCTGTCAATCGATGTCAGTGGCATTCGTCTTGGTACTTTCCAACGAGATTTCCTGAATGAATGTCTGGAGGTTTAGGCCTCTCGGAATGACTGAGCTAGGCTAGTACCAAGCCCATTTCCATTATTTTCTTCATAATAAGGCTTTCAAATAAATTATGGGTACGGCAGAGAAGCATCCGTGTCTGACGCCAGTGTTATGCTGTCGGTGATGAAACTGATGATTAAAAGTTTGAAACCCTATTACTCAGTTTCATTTAACGGATCCACATCGGTTATATTCATTATACATGCAATAATCGATTTTATTCGCACGTAAGTCCATGTTGCTCTTTAGGTGAAGTTAAAACCGTGGTGTTACAAATCACGCAACATGCCTCAGGAGCAATATTATGGACTTCGATTCTAACTATAGCCAACAGCTAGCTCAGCAAATGAATTCGCTTCACAATACGCGAATGGATCTTTCGATTTAATCAAAAAGTGGAAAACTTGGAATGCCAAACTATGGCCAAAGTTATTCAAGACAAAAAGCAGTTGGTACTTCTCTGAGATACTTGCGTCGACAGTTCATCAAGTGAATATTATCTGCTTGAAAAATAGCAGGCAATGCTTTTCAAATAGCACATATCTGATTTCGCAATTCGCATTCCATTTTCACTGGTTTCCACTGGCAACAATCATACTATATAAAAACACAGTCACTTAAATTCGTCACCAATGGTCGGAAGAGTATGCGCCGCAAATTTGTGACGGTAGGTAGACCACCGTCCCGACTGGTAGGGAAAACCAAGCACAGTAAATGTCAAATGCCTCTTCAGTACAATCGAAACATTCCACAACTAGAAACGAGCGGAACAGGCATTGCTCTGTCACGGGTCAGCATTAGTGAAAGTGTTGGCTTGGGTTGATTTACCCACTGACAGGTCCACCGTTGGATAGCGTACAACGCTGGTTGGGTCAATTAAAATGGGACGACCTCAACAAGCATATTTTTCATCAAAGAAATTACACCCATCGTTCAAAGGTTTTGCCAAAAGAAAGATTCATTCGCCCCCTTCACAGGTTCAAATCTTTATTTCACAAAGTTGTTATAACTGGGATTATTGCAGCAAACGCCGCCAAAGACCTCAGAAAAAAAGAAAAAAGCAGCCAAAAAGCGGATATCCGTGTGTCCCCTAATCTGGAAATTCTCATCAAGTTTTCGAGCCTATCCATCTATTTACCTGCCTGCCTATTTACCTATCTAACTAACCGACTATTTATTTACCTATTAATTAATTAATTTATTTATTTATTTACTTATACATCTATCTGTCTGTCTATCTATTTATCTATCTATCTATCTATCTATCTATCTATCTATCTATCTATCTATCTATCTATCTATCTATCTATCTATCTATCTATCTATCTATCTATCTATCTATCTATCTATCTATCTATCTATCTATCTATCTATCTATCTATCTATCTATCTATCTATCTATCTATCTATCTATCTATCTATCTATCTATCTATCTATCTATCTATCTATCTATCTATCTATCTATCTATCTATCTATCTATCTATCTATCTATCTATCTATCTATCTATCTATCTATCTATCTATCTATCTATCTATCTATCTATCTATCTATCTATCTATCTATCTATCTATCTATCTATCTATCTATCTATCTATCTATCTATCTATCTATCTATCTATCTATCTATCTATCTATCTATCTATCTATCTATCTATCTATCTATCTATCTATCTATCTATCTATCTATCTATCTATCTATCTATCTATCTATCTATCTATCTATCTATCTATCTATCTATCTATCTATCTATCTATCTATCTTTCCTTCTTTCTTTCTTTCTTTCTACCTATCTGTCAATTTATCTACCTATCTTTCTATCTACCTATTTATCTATCCATCTGTCTGTCTGCTTACCTCTCTATCTCTTAAGCTACTTGTTTGAACAGTTTTATATAGTTTTTTCTTTATCTACCTTTCATGCTCCTCTCGGTGTTTCCCTTATGTTTCCAGTTTTTTCATCTGCGGATCCAGTTATCCATTTGTTCGCTGATCTCTATCTCTAGATGCTTCTACCCAACGGTCACTTTATCTTTCTATCTATTAGTTTGCTTATCTGTTGAGCCCTCCGGCTACTGATCGATCTATCCACCTATCGATCCCCATACCCAACCATCTATCCAGTTAAACATGCATATATTTTGCCAACCGTCAATTTAATTTCGCGTCGGTCAGCTTTGTAATATTTTGGCTTGCCAGTGAAAACTTCACCTTGTTCAATTACGTACTAGTAATCTCTTTGGGGCCGCTTGCGGATAACTTTGTTAACATAAAAAAACAGATATCTACCTAAGTCTGACCTGATTACACATGACCTTGGGTATGTCTTTAATTCGAAACACCTGGTGCTCCATTTATCCCAATTATATACAGGAATTTATAAAGTACTTCCCAAGTCCTTAGAATGATCGCACATCTATGTGATATTTGCACATTTATGAATTACCTAGCAGCAGTTTTTTCAAGTGACATGATGTATCGCTTATCGACTGGGAGAGGACGGGTGAGAAGACGTCACTTGTTTGATTGGATGATCGCTTCTACACAAAACACTGAAAAGTGAACATCTTTAGAAAATGTTTCAAACCAATTAACTGGAAGATGCAACATGGTGGCGATCTTGACTCATCCTGCTGATCACATTTTTGGAGGTCAGCCAAAACGAGGTCCGGCTGAACACGTAGGGAACACTGTCAGTGAATGCAAGAATGCAAATAGAAGCACATTTTCTGACAGCCCGAGGAGATTCGGCACGATCCGAACAACACGTGATCACGTCATGTGAATTTCATGATCCAAGGATGAGTGATCCTATATTCCGTCTACATGCGAATTAATCACACTGGTGGTCAGTCACTCACTCAAAACGCCGGAAGCTCGTATATTCCTATCTCCCTGTATATCCGTGATGACTTCCGATAAGGGTGAAGTAGCCATAATATGACTGTCGTTTTTTCGGCGAGGACTGACTTCACTTGCCGGATGAAGTCTCCATTGAAAAACGCATACATCGGTAGACTCTTCTGTCGTTCTCAAGTTTCGTCCTTATTTAGGCTTAATTTTCAGAATCGATTCGCTTGAGCTAATTCGAGATAAAAACTAACCTGGCGCATTCAAAGTGCGTAGCTTATGGGCTAGACGAGCGCATTTTTTGTCTTCCTACTAAAGCGACCGTTTGTGTTATCTTTCATCTAGCACTGATAATTTGTTCCCAGTCGCGCCTGAGTTGGATATACCTTTCGTCGATAATTTCGTCGCTGTTTGGTATGCATTAAGAATAATCCATATTTAATATCAGATTCCGAGACCTTAGCAATCCTCTTCGGCTTACGCAAACAAGTAAAAAGCATCGATTGTACGGTCTGCCCTTAAATGCAATTCTCGTAGCCTGTTACGAAGCAGCTATGACTAACGAGTCATCACCTAACTTGCTGGAAGTCTAATTTTCGATTAGAATATCCCGAAGTAAACCAATTTGGTCCCTACGGATGACTCACCTAAAGTCAAATTGAATCTCGCGTTTATGACACCCTTTCATCCCCACTGTTGGCTGCACGGATGTACGGATAACGAAAGCCAACTGAAGAGAGATTTGTACAGTCGATATTTTTTCAGTGAGCTAAAGTTTAGTGACTCGATTTCTTTATACTTGAGGCTTTTCAACCAACAGTCGCATGTATGGTTTACTCGACCGGTCTGTTACCCACAGTTCTTTTCGATTTTATTGGTGGCAGGCGCCTGTGTACTGGTCGCGTTCCTCTTAGCTATTTACGTAACCGACGGTAATACGTTAATAAAGTGTGCTTCTTTTCGGACCTTTGTGGATTGGTTTGACGGCGTTACAGCGTTTTACGTATTCACACACAGGGTTGTTCCGTCGAAGTTTCGCACAACCTCCTACTCAGGTGAACAAAGAATCCTTCAGCTTCACGAATCAGTAAACAACAGTTAATAAATCCACCAAAGTTTATGTTTTCAAGATGTGGTTAACTAGATTGATATCCTCCAGAAATCTGCAACACTGCCAGTAGAGTTAACTCCTTTGTGTGGACCCACAAGAAAAATGGCTCCAGGACAAGAAAGACTGTTCAATTCTACAATTCTACAAGTAATCAGAATTGTGTAGCAGGTTTCACTCGTTCTTGGCGCCACCTGACTGGGAATTCCTGACAAGCGAATCAATCGATCGACACAACCAGGGCGTTATCGTTTGAGGCGCCGGGTAAACAACCATATCGCTCAAGCGCGAACACATCCGTCTGTTCAGACATAATAATACAGGTGCGTGCTGCTTGCGCAAGTGGAGTATTGATAGCGCGCTCACTTCCCCTGTCAAAGGCCCAGAGTTCAGACCCCTGCGCGGCCACAGATATACAATGATGATGAACAAAACTCGAGTTTGATGCCCCCACTTGGTATAGACTCTCCAGAATGACTAGGTCATGACGGGAAGAGGACTGTTTAGACGAGTGATTTGAACGTAAAATAATACAGACACCTTCTTATACCTTAAGCTTAGTTGAAATGGAACATGTCGAACCGTCCATGCCGACGTCCATAGTCCTCATGAAACTCGCGAAGAAGTTGGGTGACCGGTAGTGACATTTGGCAGCGTCCTAGCAAAATACAGTCATGGTTAGCCAGTTCCCGTGCTGAGATATTATCGCCAATGTATGCCCTACGCTCCTAGGCCTTTACGTCGTCTAAAATGAAACTATGCTTGAATTCAGATTGCTCCCTCACAGTCTAACCGTAACCGAGTAGCTGTGATTTGCCAATTTCTACAGAATGTTTGTTTGCGAATATCGACGAAATAAGTATAGATTTTTAGTGACAACTTCAGACAGTATGACTGACACTCCGTTCAACAACTGGGTGTTTGTATCCGTTGTGTGTGTGTAAGTTTAGTACTTTAAAGCGACCGGATATTTATCAATATAAATAGTTGGGGAAAAAGTATCTGTTACCACCTGATGCCTCAATGCACCCCTTTTTTCTGGTCCGGACTAGGAGCATCGTATAGAAAGTGGTTCGTTTGGTCAGTTCTGGTGCATGAGAGAGACTTTATACCTCATATCTTTAGTGGCGGACTGGTACCTGTTGGCGTTGGTGTCTTTGAACTGACATAGGCAAATTCGGTGCATATTGTTTCCGTAATCTGCCCTCTTCATCATCAGAGGCGGTAACGTCAATGTTACACTGACGCATCACCGCCATAAAAGCAAAAACAGTGTTTAATTATTTCCAAAGCCTTAAAGCGGGTGAATAGAAAAGTGCGGATGACCGTAGAAACTGGTCCCTGTCTATCTGAAGCACTCTAAGGCGCCCACACAGCCAAGCACCCAATCAGACATTCTGGAAGAAAATGACTGCACGAAATTTATTGATGTCCATTAGCCCCAATTTCTTGCAGT
Source organism: Opisthorchis felineus (assembly GCA_004794785.1). NCBI lineage: Eukaryota > Metazoa > Platyhelminthes > Trematoda > Opisthorchiida > Opisthorchiidae > Opisthorchis > Opisthorchis felineus. Next base: position 315,988 of record SJOL01006121.1, read on the forward strand.
GTCTCAAGCCAAGCTCAGAGGATACCGAGGACCCCACCCTGAAAGGTGGACCACATCAACAACACCTAAATCCTTCGTAATCTCTTTCACACCCTTCTGACAAGTTATACGTTGTCCGTCGCACCGTTATAATCGAGACACTCGTCTATTGGTTGTCGATCAAGCGTCTGTTGGTCTGTTGGCCTAGCTTGGCACGTGACTTACAAACGTTTCGTCACCGTACGAGGAGACATTATTAGTGCGCACTCGTCTCGACAGACGATGATTTGGCATGTGCAGTAAATGGCCTGTTGATAGTGCTGAATGTTTCCTCCGATTGAAGTCCCTGCTGCACACACGTTTTCTCATTTCCTTGTTGCGAATCCGTTGAAGCCATCACCAACGCTTATGAACCATCCGTGGTAAAAAAAACTGATGACACCTTACATCACCTGTCCGTAGGAGTCATATCACGCAACTACACAACAACACGGCCTTTAATGTATCCTGGTACACGCGAAACCTGAGACCCAATGACATGCTTTTTTTGCGCCACAAGTGACGCAAATTAGCAAATCTGATTTGAGCCTTTGAGATTCTTTTCCTGACCTCAGAAGACCCACTTGTACCAATGCTAATACAAATACCGTGGTATGTAAATTTCTCCACAACCTCCAATGCTTCTCGTTGAAATGCAATGTGTATTTCGAAGCATGATTTTGCACTTCGAAGGTGGGAAGCTCATGCCGAAAGATGGTATGATGTTTGTCAGTTTATAAAGTTTTCGCTTGGCCGTCGTTCGCAAAAATTATGATGATATCGTCTGCATACTCTCTCACGAGAAACGATTGGAACACTTAGGTTTTGAAGAGTTTTCGGTGTTCACCGCATTATCTCATCAAAGACGGAGTTAAACTGGAATGGAGAGAGTGGATATTCTTGGCAAAATCCACTATAAACAACCACGTAAATGATAACGCAGTTGAGCCGTAAGGCAGAAAGCAGATGATTTGGGGGAGCACAGAATGAAAAAATGCCACTTACAAAAGGAGACGTTTCTGCTTGACTCCTGGAGATGACTACCTGAGTGCATTCCGCCCTTTTCCTGAAAACAATGTCCTACATTTGACTACATTCATTTTGGTTTGTGTGTGAGAATGAAAAGAGAATTTTCCCATTGGTACGAGCATTTACTATGCTTTTCGCACCATGAAAAATCAGTAGAAAGTAGGTTTAGCCTGTCCCTCATTCGGCTTGCTCTGGTATCTTTTTTCACACGTAGAAACCGATTCGATAGGTTCGTCCCCCTTTTCTAATTTCTGCTAATGTTCTGTGGTCCGGTTAACATGGTATCAAATACACCTTCTAGTCACGCAACTTATATGCGACCAAAGCGTCATCACAAATTCTGTTGACGGCTACCCTCATACAAAGGGCAGAAGGCACTCATTTTAAAGCATTTCTTCTGACTGACCATTGATTCGCGTAGACGTTGATTTGGCGGACTTAGGCCTTATTTTGACGAGTTGCCACTTAAAGAAGACAAACTATGATTAGGAAGCAGTCATACTCCTTGGAATCAATAGAGTTTTCCCGAGAAATCTCATTTCTTTTAGGCTTACCAGCCATTAATTAATGCCCATCTGTCCAGTATAAATTTTGCAGCTGTTAATATCGGTCTGCCAGTTTTCCGACAAATTTACCGAATGTTTATCCAGTCTGAAAAAAAACGTCCTCGTTATTTGTGATCAGCTTTAAGTCACTGTCCCGCATCCCGAAGTAAATTGTTCCACATGGAAGTGAACAGGACAGTAGTCGACTCCGAGCTTCGAATCTTAAGTAAGCGGTCGCCCCGTTTTTTCGGACATTCCCAAGAGAGTGGTTTGGAATTGCTTGAAAGTCACAAAGGTCAAGATGACGTCAAGAACACAGCTCGATTCGCAGGCACTAGCCAATCGAATAACTCCCAACTAACGTTTTTTTTTCGGCTGAGCGAAGCTATTTTCGTGAAGTTTGCTAGTCCCAGTGACAACCTGTGTTAGCAAAATGTCCCAAACAAAACTGAACGGGTATTACGATGGCGAATTCCGGATTCCTCAAACAAATGTCACCGGATCAATAAAGATGAGTTCTCATATTCTTAAATTATTTTGTTCGCAGCTTCACTAATCTGGACACCCCTGGAAAATCTCACTAAATGAGGGATGCCTTAATAACACAATTAATTTAAATTGTGTCCAAGGTGAGTTAGTTATACAATAAGATGGAGAGATACACAAATAACTAGATATGAACAGAGACAGTAAGATAGATAGAAAGATAGTTACCTGGGTAGACAGATAGAAAGATAGAAAGACAGCTAGATAGCTAGCTAGCTAGATAGATAGATGGATGGATGGAT
>SJOL01006121.1:318612-400829 GCA_004794785.1 Opisthorchis felineus
TAACTAGATGGATAAATTTGCTGGCAAGTAGATGGGCAAATGGTTTGGCATGGAAGTTTGGCTATAACGTCTGGAGTATATTGCAAGCAACGTTCGTGTGTGTGTTGATGATCAACTAATGGGTGCTGCACAGAATCACTGGACTATCTAGTGATGCATTCGAGCCTCCCACTGACGAGTACTAGTCAGTTATCATGAAAAATAATATTGAGCATAGTACAAAACTATATCCTTCCCGAGTGAAGTCTGACTGGTCACTAGGTGCCGAGCAGCTTAGCATATGCTCTTTTTTTATTCTCCAAATCACTACTATTCGGAACCAAGTGTTATTATTACCCACTATCGCTTGGGGAGTAAGCAAAGCCCCGGCTCATGTGAAGACATTTTATTGCCAGCAGGCAACACGAATGACAAAATCTCCCACCACTTTAGACCTGTCTTCGTATAGGCGTGCAATTAATCGTCTCTAGTTGGCACATTTCAGGAAAACATCACATTCCAAGACTCGTAAGAATTGTAACCTTATCAGATCAATGTGTCTTCTAGAGATTGACGTACTTATTCGATTTTTATGCGTCATTTTTTGTTGTACTATAAGATGTCTATAAGGCTCCTGTTGTTTTGCGGCGCGAGTTGATAGCTCTCATCCCAACCAGTCTGCCCCGTTGCCATACTCAAATAATCGACAACATCCGGTGCATCGATCCATCGCAGATATGTCCGATCGGCAATCCTGTTTGATGCATACAAAAATCCTCTGTGAATTCCAAAAGTATCAGTTATTTTCGTGTAAAAATTCGGAAGAGTGTTTTACCAAACGTATGCTTCGACTTCTGCTAATTTCTTTGACGTGATGCTGGTTTTCTGAACATCAATGAACTCACTTAAAAGAACCGTCATTTGTTTGTCTTGTGTCATGGTTGGTCTAGTCTGCATCGAGGCACGGTAAACACAACATATGACCGGATTCACGTGATGCTAATCGGAACTTCATAAATCTAAACCGAGACACATCCTCATTTAACTGCATCTAAGACCCGTTTCACTCAGGTCGGGAAAACTGATGGAAGAGATTAGGTTAAGCTGGTCTCGCAAAGATAACGTCTCTTTTACAAACAACAACTTTAAGCCTCTACAACATAAAGCACTTGAGAAACGGAGGTCTGGACGTACACTTATAGCCTGTATAATCTGCTAGCTTTCAGATGTTTATCCTATGATTTCTACGATACTATTCTGGATTATTTCCTCATTGTGCACCTCGTTTTAGCATTTTTAGAAAAGTGTAAGAAAATTCACTACTTTTTACTAAATATGATCTCATTCTGGCCAGTGTGATAACAAAACGGGCAGTTCATCCGTTTTTTCTACAAAGTTATCGAATTTCAGAGGACTTTTTACCATTTTGTGCTTACTTTTTTAGCTATTTTACACCTGAAGCTTTTAATTTCTTGGAAAACCCTATATTTACCTGGACAATTTACATCTCTCAAATAGCCTTGGAACTTTAAATAAATCCATTTCGAAATGAGTATAATTGTGTTAGCCGTATGAACATATGATTAACAGTTTTTATTCTCATATTAATTAGCATGCATAGAATTCGCTACAAATTCTAAAGATCAAGTTTCAAACAATTTCCACTCGCTTCTCACACAGACAAGAAAAAATATTTTTGAGAAGGGGGAGCAAGAAAATCCACCAATCCGACGCCATCGCTCAGGCGATCAAATGAACCGAAATAAACTTTCTCTCATAGCATGCGCTCCGGGGAAATTCTCAAACGTCATACTGCAGTGGGTTTGCGTGATCCAGTTGAAGCAAGAAAATGTCTGTCATTATGTACCTGAACACAATTCTAGCTATGAAATGGCAACATATATCCGCAAAATACTCTCATTTACAAACTGGTTTGGTTTAACTGCAATACACAACGTAGCCCCAGGTGAATCAAGAGGGACGAAACCAGCGGCCGAAGAGACTTCAGCAACGTTGTGAGTAGTATGTTCCTCGAGCATTTGTTTGATAAAACGTGCAGTCAAATGGCCCATTGTCTGGTTGGTCAGTTTGTTCGTGTCATTGTCGGCCAACATACTAGTTTCCGAGTTGACGCAGGTCATCGAAATAACATGTATCGTGTGTGTTCTGGTCACTCGAGATTTAAGTTTGTTTGGCTGTAAACCGGTGCTTTTTACTAAGGCTTTATGTAGCCCCCACCGCTGTAGATTTTATCCCTCTCAGTCACAAATGGATGACTTAACAGAGCCAGAATCTCTCGCGGCCATGCTTTTTTTCTGTCCCGGCTCGTTGCAAGTGTCGAATAAAAGGCGGAACGGACTCGCAAGACTCACAGAGTTGCGTCACGTGAATGGGTTGCCCAAATTTGTTAACCGTCAGAAGAAACTATTTGGAACACATGGTAATCATAAACAGAAATCTACCAGTGTAACGGTGGATACTACTGATGAGGTATGAGAGTAGTATGTGTGTTCTCGTGACTCCGCATTGATCTAAGGTGGGATCAGTTACGGAATTTGTGGAACTACTTTGCAGCTTTCGCTTGCAATTTTGTGATAGTCAATGAATATCTAGGAGAGTTCAAGAGGAAGCGTTCAAGAAGAAGACGGATATTTAGTTTTTAAAAACAACGTGCAAATGAGAGTTTGACTTTCCTGTCCAATAGCCTGTAACTGTTTAGTTGGCGTTTTTCTAGGAGACAACTCCGAGGGAAACGCTTTCCTCCTTACACCAGGACGAGAGGCTGAATGGTCACAAGCGGTGAAAGCACAGTGAAACAATTGGTGAGGGGAGGAAATGTAGTAAAATCGAGAATCTACTAAGAAATAAAATACCCTAGCTAAGCCCACTTACCGTTTTTGTCCGGTGCAACAGGAGCTTGGGCTTTAAAATAGCCGTAACGTTAACAAACCACTCAAAAGTTATATAGCTCTGAAGGATTTTAGGCGTCTGTTTTCACGTTCACCGTTTTGTTTGCGATAAACGCCTTGCTTCTATTCCTCAAGTGTTTGGTATTATACTGACCTGGCTGCAGGTCTGCAGGTGCAGCCGACATGGAAGATTGAGTTGCATTTGGTGACTAAACGTACGGTGTCCTTCAGTGACTGGTTAAGGGAGAGTGTGACTGCTTCCAGCAGTGTTATTCCATACATTGTGTTAGTTGCTCTGATAGGCAATACTCTCTGATGGGCTAACACTCTCAACAACCGTGATCTTATACGTAACAGCACAGGGCAGACGCACGGACAGAGCGTTCATGCGCAACACATCTCATGATCTGAGTTTAGCTTTTTCAGAATAACCCCCAATAGTAGATTTTGCACTAGAGTCAAAGCTAAAATGACGCAAAACGATCATTCTCTGTGATATAATTTCTTCTTCTGTCACTAATTACGTAGTATGAACAACAGAGTCTCTTTGTTTGATGGTAAGAAATAGATGGTTGCTTTGGGTCGCGTCAAAAAGCATTTACCTTTTCGTTTGCTTCGTGTTTATGGGAGAGTTAGACTTAGCTGAGATTGTGTCTTTTAGGCACGGAACATTGAGTGGACTTGTCCCGTCTGGGTGCTTCAGTTGGGCAACTAGAAAGGTTCTGATGTTAGCAGATGAAAGCCTTTGATCCAGTTGGGTTTGTAGGTAAGGTGGCTTGCTTGAAGTTATAGTTTACGAATGAAGGGCCCCGGATAACCATTTCTGGGAGAGGATCTTTGTCTAATTCGTTTTTGAATTCAGGGAATCTGTTGTTGACAAAACGAAAAGCGTAGCATTTGGAAGCATGTGTACTGACCAGCCATCTCGACCTTTCTGTGTACACGTTGGTTGAGGATCACTGAGTTACTACGCGACACATCTGGCTGAAAAATGTTATCTGATTTTCAACTAATATGATCATCTGCATACCAACTTGGTTTGGACGAGAAACTCACCTAGAATACAGCTGAATCGTTCTTTCAAAATGTTTATCTTCAGCTGTGCCTACCTGATGAGTTTCAAGAAGGGCGAAACCGGGCTGTCAGAGAGTTTTTGCAAACTTATGAGTAGTCCATTACGTCCACATGATGTACAATTTTTTTCAATTTCGTTAAGAGGACCAAGCCGTTTGACGTAGTGGCTGAATCAGCCACATGCATATCAAATTTGAAAATTGAATTACACAATATTTCATGTTCAACTTTTGTCAAAACAGTGTCATGAGGCCAAACGGTCTCCCGTCATCAATGTTCCCTTGCCGATACTATCGATTAGCAGAAAAGGATTTTACATCTTAAAATAAATTTTCCAACTTCGCAACAGATATACTGATTTCACTTTTGTTCGTGAGTAGTAGTTCACAGTCAAATTTAACAACCTGAAGCAAAGATTCTTTTCTGAACAAAAATTCGACATCAACGTGACAAGTACTGTATGGGGGAAACAAGGCCAAGAAGTCATTACCCGAGTGGTCTAAAAATGATTTGAAGCAATCCAGTAAGCCATTAGAAAACTCTTTGCGAAGCACGAGAAGACCTATTGATTATAAGTTGAATCGAGATGTCGGGTTTGTGGACGTTCGACAGACCTTTTTGCATTTGTGACGCGTTTTTTCGGCTGACGTTTCCATCTGGTTTAGTGTTTGTTTTCCTTTACCTTAGCGTTTACAACTGGACTTCCGAAGCCGACCTAAATGTTTGTGAACTTGTCCTTGATGTGTGTTTGCCCGGTGCGTTTTTTTCTTAGAAAGAATTCTGCCTGCCTTGCATTTTTGCGATCGCATCCATCTGCTTTTGAGGGTTTCATTTTCGCTTTCTTTTGCTAATGTAAATACCAACCACACCAAGTTACAGTCGTGGTTCTCGCTGGAACTAACAGTTGTAGTGGGGTCATGTAAAATGCAATCATTACAGAGATGACTGAGACAGCTCCGATCTGTGGCTCGCGGTAGCCGTTTGGATGTACCGTGTATCCTAAGAATTCGTCTTAGTGGCACACAAAATTCCGGAGACAACCTCATCAGGTTTAGGTCATGTGATGCTACACCCAATGCCTTGGTCAACAGTTTAGGGGTGTTTCTCCTATGATCGTGTGCCCGCCGACAAGTTTGCGGCAAATTTCGGCAATTTGTAAAGTGTCGTTTGAACCAGCTATCGATTAGTTCGGAAACTCGTGTGGCGCTCATACGTAGTGCCGAAATGCTTTATCTTGATAGTTATTGATAATCAAGGAGATCCTGATAGGTACTCAGCTTGGATTTTGACCGCACTTTTAGTGTGTCTGGTCCCTGTATGTCTTGCTGATGGGTCACTGAGTTTTCCTGTATTAACTCCTATCTTCACTACAAACTTCGGCCAAAATGAAACCCATAGCTTGGTCCCCTGTAAGGACCTATGAGTTTTCAGGAAAATATTGTCACAGGATTGTTTGAATAGGTCATCTGCAACTTAATTTTTTCCAAGGGGTGACTCAAATGAAACTCAGCTGAATCTCTCGTTTACGGCATTCTTCAACTGAATGTGCCATACAAAGACCGCCTCAAGTTTCAGTTGATACGATATTGGAGACATCATAGTCTGCTTTCTTGTTGAAACGCGCTACCCATAATGTTACTGAAAACTTTCAATAACCACGACCGGCTTCGTTGTTCTTGAGTCTCATCAGGTATGCTTAATCCCCTAGTTTCCGTCAGCCTTATGTTCCAGTTGAAAACCAGATTATAAGCAAGCGGCAAGATACATTTATTTGCAACTCACAATAATGTTAACAAAACACCCCAGTGAATCTTTCGATTTTTGTGTTCTTCAGCTGTTTGAAGTCGAACACCTAAGCCTGCTTAGAGTAAGGTTCGATCCATGGAGATTTCACCAACCTACTAGTTAGTGTGTTTCATGAAGACAGTGTGCTGCGATATCTCTAATTTTGTATCAATTGAAACATCCGGCGGCCTTTATGCTGCACAATCAGTTGAAGAATATCATAATCGAGAGATTCAGTTGAGTCTCCCGTGAAGACCAAATCGATTGTCAAAATCCTTCCAATTTAGGTTCAAGTAGAACACAAGGTTGACGGAAATTTGTGGGAGGGGGGGGGCTTCCTAATTATGAATGATGACGAGTTATTGCCTAACCTATACACCGAGTATAAGATTGGATTAAATCTAAACGGCCGAGGCTTCGAGTGACTGCGGTGTGGAGAACCTGGAATGGTAAAACAGACAACGATTTTTGTCCTCATCGAAGACATCACGTGACGCAGTGTGCGATTAGGAACAAAGCGGTGGGGAAAACAGATTTACCAACCATTTGACAAAGGTCCTGTTTTTTAAAGGCTCATAACACTCGTAAATCTTACACACAGTGCATTCGATAGCGATTATAAAGGCTTCTTACAGATAGGTCTTTTCCTCATTGCGTTCCAACCACATCATACAACCATCCATAGAGTTAATCAAGTCCTATCTGAATCTGTGGAACGTTGAAACCGCGTATCATCGATTGATACACTGATCAATAGACAGTGACGAAATGATTGTGTGATCTGTACACAGCTCAGTTCAAATCTATGTTTGCGATTACCCTGTTAAACACGGATGTAAACCGTTGGTTATCAGGTGTATTCTACGACCCTTTGTTTATGATCTAGAGATTTACTCGATTCTTGCATCACATCAATCTCGTCTGCACTCCTCCTGTCCTGACATAATTATTTTGGCTAGCCTAAAAAGAACCCAAGAAAGTCTGGACAAGAGTAGAGCTCGTCTCTGGTTCATACCCTTAGTGTTGCTGGAATTCGGGTCCAGGAAGTCTGACGTTTTGACTATTTGTCTAATCCGCGCTATAAGCATGTACGTTGTCACTTCAGCGGCTGGACATGTCCAGATCCCAAAAACAACTAGTATGAGTTATATAAGCAACATACTACTCACGATGTTGGTGAAAAATCCTCAACAGCCCATGACTGGTTTCGCCCTTATTGGGACTCATCAGGTGGGCGCAGTTCCCGAGTTTTCGTCAACCTTATGTTCTGCTTGAACCTGAACTGCACGAAATTCGCCAACTATACTCATTTACAAAGCAGTCTGGCTTTCTTTGGAAACTCAGCTGAATCCCAGCCAAATCGCTCGTTTATGTTGTTCTTCTTGGTTGTGTTTCCCGGAAGTCCTGACTTCCCGGGCAGGAATCAAGCTTTTGGTAGTCATCGCTGGTACATCCCATCGAATGATCGTTTGGCCCGGCACGGCTGCGGATGGTCCCACTTAGATGGTCTAAAAAATTAAACGACAAGAAATTAGTTTGACACCTTAGCACTCATACATTAGGTGACCTAGGTCAACTGGCTCTTGTTGTTTGATCTTCAAACCTCTGCAGATTTTAGAATCTAAGAGGTAAGTGTCCTAGATTCTCTGACTTCTCCTGGAAACAAAGTATCTCTAGGATTTCTGAATTTTACCGGAAAAATTTGGTTGGTCGCCGTTCAGACAAGATGGATATTTTGACATTTGTACAAAAACTGGGGAACACAATGTTCCGGATCGAACCAGATGCCAACAAAGAAAATCAGCTGAAACGCTGGCATCCTTTGTTCGTTTGATCTTTATTGAACTAGTTAGTTGCCATCGGGAAGTTAACAGGACAGGTTTTATGCATTAATAAGTATTCTTATGTGTTTTTCTGCAACTAGCACAGGAAGGACTATCATAACCTCCCTATCGAATGGCAACTGTTTCGAAATGAGCGCACCTATTCGGCTAGCAAGATCTACAAAACACAAAGTAGTTAAAAATGACCATCCAGAGGTAGTTCTACTACTTCTGAGTAGTTTTCTTTGATATCTGGGTGTAAAAAACGGTGATCTGTTGTGCGTTGAAGTAAACGCAAACACTGATCCTTCAGAGAGGTGGATAGAGCTAAAATTAGCCTACCGCAGTTCTTCTAGGTTAGATTGTACACGGCCAGCCAAAACAGGATCAAACACCTAAACTACCTGATCAAACTCCCAGCTTCAAAGCTACCATACCTGTGCAGTTTTGAAAATAATTCTAGTGAGAAAAACTGTTCTTACCAATTTTTCAGATGTCACATAGACATGGACTGGAGACCAGTCAGTTAAGGGCAATCTGGGATGAAGCACAGCAGTCCCAAAAGGTCTTTCCTAGTATTATTTTTTGAATCGACATACCCTGCGGCTAATGTGCACACACAAAAAGTGATCGCGAGTTTGACGCAACCGGATGATGATGCTTACTTGCTCGCGAGGGTCGTCCTACTTGTCTGTCCTTTTCTGTAAACCCGGCACCATATCAATACAGAGGACACGCTCATGATGCTTTACGCAAACGAAATTCAAAACTGCTCTCTGCTAGTGAGCACTTGCCTATATGACTTCACTGACCAGCAACGTGCTCACGAAAGCTATTGAAGCAATCCATATACCATGATCTATGGTTGTGATCACATGATACTGTGCTTCATCCGTGATTGTCTGTCCATCCAGCAGTTTTTCTCAAGTGGTACCTACATATGTTACTTTTCACACCATCACAGAGCAGTGGATATTTTATAAACCTTCTACTCTTATAAGCTGAGCAGATAAAAGGGGTAATATGTTAAATTTGTGGTCTTTGAGTTGAATTTTATTATGCAAATCAAATCGTGCCACCACAACAGCGGCAGTGCTATCTGTTGAGCCATTCTTGAAACCGAACAACTCAGAGGAACCGTACCCCAATCTTGCATACCTAAACGGTTCGATATTCTAGCCTGTCTGTGACGTAGCTATGAGTATCACGAGGACACGGGACCTTAAAATTATTAGGGAAATGCAAAAGTCTGGGAGAATTAATCTCTATTTATGCAAGGCAGACTCTACATTAAAAGTTCATAATGAACGATTATTCGAAATATCTAGACTAGACGAACGGAGAAAATCCAATTTTAATCTTTTCCTAATCCCGCACCGAAAATATACGAAAAGAGGGTTGGTGATTTAACCAGTTGAATTTTATCTGTCTGAGTTCAGTGTCCTTCGTACCAGAGAAATATAACTTAAACTGGCATTTTGCCGTCAAATCGGTCAGTCCGATTTTGTGCACCTTCATCGAAAGAGAGAAAGCGTGAATGTCAACACTGAAATGCAGCAGTAAAAAGATGTTATGAAGTTAATTTATCTGTGAGTTATACATATTATCACCAGCTCAAATTCGGAGCTTCATTCCGAGGGGATATTTTATGAGCCGTTTTGTTGAGAAACCAGATGTCTGAGGGGAGCTGTGATACGGCGTCAAAACTAGTACTCACATATTCTCAGAGCTGTAGCCGAATGCGAGAGCACCTTTTCATGCGGTGAGAGTCGGCTTCTCTGCTAAGTACTTCTTTATGAAGGGAATCAATAACTTTTCGAGTTGAATGTGGGGGCCGATTCGCACTCGATGAGACACAAGCGCTTTCGTCATTATCGTGACTCATCAGGTTGGCGTAAAGTGATCACTCACGTGATTCTTTGACAAACACATTCAGATTGTTGAATGCAGGAACACGTCTGCTGATATTTCTAGCTACCCAACTGACTCGAACCAGTTGTGACTGCTCATTTAATCAACCTCAAAGTTGCTCACATAGTCATCTGACTTCTGACGTATATAATCATGAAAATCCCTATGGCTTCGAACAGCTTAGTGTGAGGTTAATATTTTCAGTATACATTCTTTTAGGTCGGAAATCTATGTGCATCTTTATAAAGTCATCAACATTTATACATACATATGTGGTCAGTTGACCTGCTGTACAGGATTCATTCAAGCTGCAACTTGATTGTAAAAGGTGTTGGGCACTATTTACACTTATTCGAGATTGTCTTGTTGCATGAATGTCAGTGTCTGTACCAAGCATTCAGGGGCGCAAACCACAAAGCATTGTCATGGGCTGTCAAAGAGTCTTCAGCAACCTTATGAGTAGTGCGTTAAATCCGGAAAATGTATTGCGATGTGCCGCCTTTATGCAGCACAGTCGGTTAAAGAAGTCCATATTCAACGAGATAGTTAGCCGGAATTCACTTGAGTTTCCAGTTAAAACCAAATTTGTATGCAAATGAGAACATTTGATGAAGTTCATACATGGTTCTTTTGATTCTAAACAACTGATAAACAGATCATCAAGAATAAAACTAACCGAGAATGAATCCTAACCTTTGGAGTGATAATCCCCCAGCATACCTATCCGGTAAGATGAACCATATAATGACCCGAAAACAAAAGGTTGCTGGTTGCGCACAGTCATTGCTGATCCGTGAGCGCGTCCAAATGTGACCTTGAATTTACCCGTTTTAGCGATAGCTGCTCGCTAACTACTAATCAATGCCAAACAAATACCGATACCTGAGGACGTTAATTTCCTAATAGAAACAACGGATCATTCTAGGGTTCTAAGGCGTTGTTCTCCCCAGAGGGAGAGTTTGACGAAAAAAGTGTATGCCCAGTAGCTTTGTACTTTTTCCATTTTCAGCAGCTCCAAACTTTTAATTACTATCTTTTATGAAATTTCATGCTCTCTGATGGGCATGCAATTAAGGCAGGTTGCTGGGCATGGGCTGGTTGATGGGCATGTGCACACGATTGGTTGTTTTTTCCCCTTTATGCATGAAGAACCCGTTGCTGTGAGACCCGTTTGCTTTCTAGGGGGGATTTGGACCAAATATAAAAGGGAGGAAATGTCGGCATAAATCAAGCAATGGACCGGAATGCTCGTAGTAGCTCACCGTATCTGTTATGCCCTTGCTGGGAACCATTTTTCAATCGATTGAAGTTGAGAGTTTCCTCTTCATTGGGTCTAAAGTTTAACCTACTGGGCTTAACCCTTTCGGCGATAACATTTCGGCTATATACAAAAGCTAAACAAATGGAAAATCCACTCTATCGTTCATAAAAACCAGTACAATTTTCGGTGTTTTATTCCAGGACAAGAAGACTACTTCCTGCCTGAGTAGGACGTGGGGTTTTACTGGTTCATAGCAATTTTCGTAGTGTGACGTGTGCAGGAAGGTACCCTTAATGTAGTAGCTCCAAGGGTACTAAACCGTATTTACTTATGCAGGTAATTTTGCAAATTCGTAATCCTCATCAGTGCACCCCTGGTTTATGGTAATATTTGTCCTGCCCTACTGATCCACGTAACCTGACGGCTTTAGCTGAATAGGTTTACGGGTGAAGCCATGTTGTGTGCGAGGGAGGTTTTGCAACGCCTGAGGAAACGTCGGTTTGTAAGTTTTACTACCGTTGTTCGGGTGCTGCAGAATCAAACTAAGAAAAATTCACACACCACAAACGAGAACTTCGTCTGAATTCAGCTGAGTCACTTGTCAAAAGACAAATTTGTGTGCAGATGAGAGTATTTGTACGACGCCTAACTGATGAGCTCCAAGAAGGCCGGAATCAGTCGTGGGTTATCGAAGTGTTTTCAACAAATTTGTGAGTAGTGATTTACGTCCGGACGAAGAAATAGGGTAATTTCCGCGCTAAAATGGATATCGCTGATAACACATGAGTTACCTGAATATGCATTCTGAAAAGTCGTCACAGTCGGCTGACTGAGTCATGCAAGTGCTCATCTACCCGTGTTTTGATGCATGTTCATCTGACAACAACACCAGACTTCATAGGGCTAATCGGGTCATATGTCCGAAAATGCCGCTGAATCAAGTACATGGGTCCAATAAACGAAACGAGGAAGGTCGGTCGCAAATTAACACAGTGGAAAGCGAACAAGTCCATGCATCTGTAGTTGCCATCCGGATAATCAGAAGCTAAATAGATGAAAAATTTCGTCGATTACTGGAGAAATGGAACGAAGAAATAACACAAAAATCTGGAGATGAAACGTCGACAACATGACTAGAAAAAAAGCAGTTTGAGAAGTCACTAATTACAGTATTTGCTGCTTGGATCGCAGCCGTTGTTTTTTTCGGATCAAGTTCAAACTGTTAGTTACGAGATACGTTCTCATAAGAAGAGAAATCACCGAAAGTGTTGAATTCTACCAGATGGGACCGATTAAGCCTCGCTGTTTGAGACCGCGCATAAATCATTTCGATCAGCAGCTTATCCCCAAAGCTCTGAGCTTTTCAAATCTCAATCTGTCTAAGAATAGAAAGATGAGAAAATGAGAGAATAAGGAAAAAACCATCCACGTCAGTTTACGTAGACATGACTTGCAGCAAAAACTTTTCAGCCGGGTCTCACTTTAGACTACTCAAGATAAGATGACGCTGGTTCATGCCATTTCCTCCTGGCCACATGGCCACTGTATATAATTCGAACCTCCACGTGGCAAAAACCACCTATCCGTAATCTTCGAAAAAACGCTTGGCCTGGACCTACATTGGGGGAACAACTTTCCCGGTCGACACAGCATGTCCAGAAACCCATTTCAGAACAGGCCTTATGGCTGTCGGTTGAACTCAGACGTTTTGTGCATTATCTCACCCAAGGTTACATAGTGTGCACGGGCACATGTTGACCATTAGTTAACGCAAAGGCCGGGGCTATTGCATGCACATCGTATTGTGAGGAGATAGGTTGGTTAGGTTGAGGTTTAGCAAATAAGGCGCCCATAATCTGCCGGATACAATACATTCGTCGCCGTATGGTGAGATTTTCTGTACTCTTGTAGGCAGCCAGATGTGAAATGATGTAAAATTGAGTTAGAAACAACGCTCAATTCACAGGCTTTTGTAGCAAAATGTTACCGTCACGTGATCAGGGTCGCGTAAACCTTTTACGTACGTTGAACTGACTGACAGACACTGTCTAGTCTAACCTCACTGACAGACAAATAATTTAGGTTCTATTAACAAATATTTCCAATGGGACCTGTGAGTAGTTTGCAGATGGAGCTTGGCAACAGGTTTATTACCTGCGCAGGACCTTTCAGAGACATTTGAACGATTATTCCAAAAACCGTACGTGCTTACGTGTACTTTGCAGCGCATTCTGATGGACACCGATTTATTCCACTGACGCAAGTACGAATGCAAGCGAGAGGAAATTTATAGCTTGGATAGATGGTAGGCAGATCTACGGGACATGACGCCTTCGTAGACCAAAGTAGTGAAAAGACTGTAGTTTCGAATTGTCACCTTCCCTGAATTTCACATTGCTACGCTGTCTCAAATGGCTTATCGACAGAATTAGAGAAATTTTTCATGAGACTGAGCTTGTAGTTCACACATAGGGGCTGATTGAATGTATAGAAGTAACGTCTTGTTTAGAGGCAAGTCCTAGTGAGGGCTTACGTTAACCTCCACAGGCCTACGCATTCCCTGCCACTAGTTTAGATGTTTCGACGCCGAACTTCTTCAAAATTGCAAAACTCAAATACTTCGTCAGAAAGAAGCAGTTGAATGGATCCTGCTTCTAGGATGAGTCGGTTTTCCAAACGGAAGGGAACCTGCCTCATTGCAAATTCCGGTGTTTACTTATAAAGGATGGATACCAGACCAGTGGAGGTAAATACTTTTCACCGTATGGTCGAAGCACTTGGCACTGAAGCTTACTAGTTTGCATCCATTGTTGTTGCCTCGCTGATTTCCGTGGAATGCCCGCTACATTTACTTCCCATTGTGATATGTCCGCTGGTTAAATCACTCCACAAAATGTTTCTAAGTGAGACAACCATGCTTTCGTCAAAGCATCTCAATCTTTCAACTAACTTGGTGAATTCTATATGCTCATAATCGATATCAGTAGAATTTGTCAGAGTGAACTGAGTTCTTGAACCAGACAGGTTCAAAGGAATCGTATGCTGGAACCGGCGTAATTCACTAACCGATGATAAGGGCAACATACTTTTTGCTTGGCTTTTCCCCTTTAACATCAATCGGGACGAGCTAACAAGTATAATTACTTATCCCATATAATGGAAACAAACCATAATCTGAGTGCGAAAATCAAGTAAGCTCTGGCCATAATCTTTAGCCGTAAAAAAGACAAGGCAAGGACGGATTGGCAGATGGTTTTCTAACTCTTTTCAATCAATTGTTTCCATACAAATTTTTATCCGTTCGACTCTGATTCCAGTGAGGAAGCAACCTGGTGCATAGCAGGAATGTAGTTTACCTCACTCCATCTCTCTGAAAGGTGCCACCAACATATGAAGTGGACTTCATTCAAAAGTTTACTGTGTGAGAGGAGTATGACCATATATGAGAGAGTTCATATTTTTTTACCTTGTAACCATCATAAATCCAAACCAGTATGATCCAAATTTAATCTATCAAAGTGGTCGACTTTGTCATGCAATTTTACCAGAATCACAAGCACGTGTATTTCATCTCGTATGGCAAAAATCATCAGAAGCCACTGGGCAGATTCCTATTTGGTAAGATCTCATCAGTTCCAATCAATACTTGAAATTTCACTTAACTTGAAAGATGATCAGGATCAGATACACTCAACTGAGAACGAAAAGTGCCTATCTTGTCAGTACCTTGTATGGAGAGTTTAGGGGAGGAGCGGTAAAACTTTAAAGCGGAACTGTCAAGTGATTTGTTTGTTGTGAGTAGTGGTGCCGCTATGCAGTTATAAGGCACTCACTGTCACATTCCCTTTTCACGTGACTGCTAATCTAAGCAAGCTTCTTTCGTGCAGAAGTAATTCCTCTCTGGCTTTTTCATAAAATACTCAGTTTGTCCTGTTCAGGCGGAGCACTCCCGAATTCATCCAAGTCCACTTCGAATTATCAAATAGTACGCTTATGAATGCCTGACACTCTTTTGCGGACGGCAAGACGTTACAGTGAGTGAACCACTTTCTTTGCTCTTCGGTGACGCCTAAACAGCGAACCGCAGAAATAACGACAAGCTTAACGAACTTATAACAAATTCACATTAGAGAGCTCATCACCAGTTTTGAAATACTCAGGTGATTTTCAGGCTGACCTCAGCGAAGTCGTTCATACCTTGGGAAAGATGTAGTAAAGTTCCTTTGAAAAAGTGCTTCCTAGGAAGTTGACCTTCTTTTCCCGTCCACGGAAATTGTCCTCTCTCTCTCTCTCGCAATCGCAGTTTATAGAACTCTTCTGCATATATTTTCCTACTTGCAGGAATTGAGTCTCTTTCTTTCATCACCAAATCCGAAAAGAATAAACTCCAACCGGTGTCCTCCCATCAGAACTAAACAACTCTGCAGATGCAGATTGTTCAGCCCTCATAGCAGTATGACACGTTTTCTAACGCAGTGACCCATTCGGCTGAACTGAAGAGTGTTCAGATATCATCCGCAGGACTTCTAAAAGGTTCGACGATGGATAGACTTGTAACAAGTCTTCCAGGTTAGAAGATTAAGCAGGTGTGATGACATAAACATTTAATATGAAATGCTAAGATATCATTACGCTGAATGTTTTTTTCCCTCCAACCCTGAAAAAATAGCGTAGCGCACCGGAATCGGACATCAGATTTCGCTTTTGACTAATGATTATGAGGAGGATAAGGGTTATGGCGGTAATGTTGTTGTTGATGATGGCGTTGATGATGACGACGATTAGAAGGAGACTGATAATGATAATGATGTGGATGATGATACGCGGTCAACACTATTTATGAGAACAGTATCTCCGAGATGATCTTTTCCAGCCTCCTGCTCTAACGTTCTAATGTACTGCTCGTCTTTTAATCCTCTCTTATTTTATGTTTCGCCCCAAACTTTTGCCCAAATCCTGAGAGTTTGGAACTCTCAGCATTAGCAGCAGTATTTCCGATTTCTGCAACTCAATTCTCACACATCACTTAAGGTTAATTCAGGCTCTGATATTGTTTGTTTTTTAGCACAGCTTGTACAGTAACTGTGCTAATGGCTCTTCCGTTTCTCTGTAACCCAAGTTTTCTTACGCTTAACCGTTACCACGTGATTAGTCTATTGCCAGTCGTTATTCTCTAGTCCACGATCGTCAACAGTACACCATTTGTGTTAGTAACGTGCTACGACTCGTTTCTCCTTCCACCCCCACTTTCAATGCTACATCTACTCTACGCTGTCAAACCAATCTTTGAGAGATAGGAGACTCTTCACTGTGTCAGCTAGCCTCCCACTTTTGAAGTACATTCGTCCTGCCCTTTGGACCCGGCCATTGTTACTCTCTCTTGGGACCCTATTCGAAGAGTCGACAGAAGTTTTAGTGTTATCCGTCTCACCTCACTCATCTAGAATGGTCTCTACCAACAAAGACCTCTCACAGAGAACAGTTTAATGTGGCCTCTTTGGCGACGGAAGCTGTTGTGTGTATGCATGACCAATTTTATCGATCTCAAGATTGAAGGACTACATGAGTAACGAGATTTCAGGCCGAGAAATACAATAAAACACAAAGCCCCTGTGAGGGCCCTCCTTGATATAAAATCTGTCTCATGCTATCCATTCATGTATGACATAAGCCACCGCAAAACAACTTCAACTTCTGATTGCTTATAAAGCTAATGTGCGTACTGACTTACAAACGACAATCACTTTACTAGGCCACTGGTTGTTTTGGTAGCAATAATGACGTCGGTTGATTGGTGGAATAGTTAGATGGTTTTAGAACATGGTTCATCAGTTTTTTCATCTTGGTCCTTGCTGTGGCGAGATCTGGGCCACAAGGAAACTTAGAACAGTCCCCTAGAGAGTCACAAGGATGACTTTTCTAATGGCGGAAACTTCAAACTAACATTCAAAGGACAGGACCGAAGTGGTCTCAGTGGGCTGTGGTATATCTTGGGGAAAGCTCATTGAACGTTGTCGTGGTTCCTGTCTTCGCTTATTCCGCTTGGCCTCTTATTTAATCGGTTCACTTCTTAATGATAGGATACTGACACTGTTTTTTTGATAGGCTTTTAAGTACGTTTATCGAGGCAACCGAATTTGTCCTAAACTTCGTCCATTCTTAATAGCATCTACTTACTCCTCAGTACTATTCTTTTCTTCATCCTCTTTCGAGCTGTTTTGGCTGTGGCGCCCATGGATCATTCTGTCCTAGGGCCTCATCAGCTCTGCTAGAACTACTTGCCTCGATATAAGAAAAATATACAATACTAATGATACTAATAATCTTTCAGTTCTAACACATTTTTCCTTCATAGCTACCATGCTGTCTGAACGATTGCATGACGGCTGAGATGCTGCTGGTTTTCCCAAGCCAAGACAGGAGGGATCGAGTTGCCGAGGTTTGATTCGAACCCAGGACCTTCCGGTAGGCAAACTCGAGCCATCTTACTGCTCAATTGTCGTGCTGCTTATAGCTGAAAGTAAATCAAAACAGAAGTAGTGATTTTCGCCCCATAGCTGTGTATGCCTACTGGCTTGGCTGACCAGATGTAGCCTGGAGCTGAGGGTATTGTAGGTTTGAATATGGGAAGAATCGGTCAAACGAGGTGCATCTATCAAGTGATGTTAATCGTAAGGGTGAAACGTATGTTGGCACGGATCTGACAGTATGACTAGTAATTCAGGCTGCAGCCTATTCAAGTAGGGTCCACTCATGCCAAACGTTTTTGGGACTGATCACCTCGGTGTGGCAGTTGATAATGGAATAATCCACTCAGCGTCTGTCAGCATGATTCAAGGATATATAGATCGGTGGCTAAAACTATCAGATATAGAGAGAAAGAGAAAATGATGAAAATTTTTATCACTTTCCTTTGCTGGTAACTTTTCATACTTCCACAGTAATTTGCCTCTCCCTGAACAGCTGTCTGGTACACACTTAATTTGCTGAAGCGGTAGAGTTATTATTTCCAAAGATTTTTTGCCATCTGCGTTGCTGAACGAGACAGCGATGTCTTCTAGACTACCCGTAGTCTAGGTTTTGTCTCTTTTAAAACCGTACAGCATAGTCAATCAGTTTTCATAATCGCCGACGCTCCTACAAAAAAATTGAACCCGGTGGCTTCTTTTCCGGAGTTAGTGTTCTCGCCTAGCTACATGGCAAAGGTGAAACTACCATAAGCCTGAAGGAAACTGCTCACACGGTTGCTGAAGACTTCTCGAGAGCTCACAACCGGCTTCACCCTTCTCTGGGGTCAACAGGTGGGCGCAATCCCCAGGTTTCCGTCAACCTTATGTTCCACTGATCATATTTCCGCAAATACACGAATTTGCATATCATCTTGGTTCTCACCTGAAACCCAGTCTGATCTCTCGTTTATGATATTCCTCAGCTATTTATGCTGCACAAAAGCCACTTCATGTTTCATGTGGAACGGTGTTTGAGATATCGTAGTCGAAGGGTTTACAGCAACCTTGTAAGTAGTTTCCATTATGAAAACATACTGCGATATTTTGAATATCATTTGGAAGGTGAGGTGGCCTTTATGCAGCACATTCAGTTGAAGAATATCAAAAAAGAGTTTCAGGTGGGTTTCAGGTGAGTCTTCTGTGGAAACCAAATTAGTATGCTAATGAGTGCGCTTGTTCAGACGGGCATCGAGAACAAACAATGATTTGAGTGGGTTACCAGGGCTCATGTGATTTCGTGACTGCTGGTTGGACTGTCTACTACCAGCTCAATAAATACGGAACAGACAAAAAGCTCCCATAGGATACTGACGAAACAGCGAGAAGTCGTTTGGAACGGGTGTGAAAAATCGATACTGATAGCCTGGTTTGCGGGGAAAGATAAGATAAGGTGTAAATTAGATCTGGCTGGTCCGGAAAAATAGTCTGTCAGGCGTTTCACCATGGCTGAAACCCATTGGGTGGACACAGAGAAGATATGAATGCAGACTTGATAAGAAGCCCGTCGTGGGGAGAAGTTTTCTAAATATTCCTGACAAATTTTGACATAGTCACTAAACCAAACGAACACCACTTAGTGTGAGGAGTGCTCAGGTCGTACCGCTGGATGTAAAGTGTGAAGGTAAGGAGATAAACAAATAGTGAGTGCAATATACTACTTGAGGATGAGGATGATACAAGACTTGAGATGTAGGTTGGTCTGGGTTTGTAGAGCCAAACTGTGAAAAATATCTTTTCGAAAGCACAAAATCGGTTTGAAGCGTCTAATAGTCTGTATTCAGCGTAAAACTGAGCTCGTCTCTGTCCGTACTACGCTGGGTGATCGAAGAACTTGCACTTTATGCGTCGGTCAACATACTTAATTGAGTAGGTGTCCCGAACAGGCAGATTCCTTCTTTTTTAATCCACATTCATGCCTCCAGAAATACATTCGTATTAGTACACATGCCTTTGGGTGAATGGAATGACGAAGCTCTCATGCAAAGTTAGTAGTATCATTCGCATAAAACTTGACAGATAACCTGGATCAGTAGTTGCACACACGCACACATACTTTTACGCTTTAAGGGCAGCAACTCATCGGACATCATCCCATCTGAAATCCGTTAGGATGCATATCATAGACAGCTTATTGCAAACGCATCGGTTTAACCTTATTGTGTGTGACTTTCCCGTGCGCATTTGGCTTATTTTCCGAAAGTGTCCACAGGGCAACTTCGGTATGCCCTGCTGAAGGGGGTTCACCTACCGGCTTATAGACGGCGAAGCCCCAGAAATGCGTAAATTTATTGCATTGGCCAGTCTTATGATGGCCGCAGTCGCTTCTCATGTAGGCTATACGTCGGGGATGCAGGCGTATTTGATCAATCGTCTTCGACTGCAAATTTGGTATTAATTTGCGCTTAATTTGTTCATTCTGGTTGTTGGGCATCATTGCGCGCGATCAGTGTGTCTCTTGCATACGAAACACAACATTCGCTTTTACCAACTTACTGCTTCAGTCTATTCTTCCACAAAACCATAAGTGTGTGTGTTTGCGAAAATATCGCATCGCAGCTTCATCTGTCTGCATATTCAGAATACCACCAGCAATAAAGTGCACATTTCAGTGCAGACTTCCAAAATGATGAGAAATTCCTCTTTTGGAATAAAAACTGTATGAAAAGAATAATCTGACACCAAGTCAATGGTTTCTTGGTCGCGTGCAGGTATATTTCATATCGAAAGTGACTAGGTTTTTATCAGCAATACTCGTGTTCATTATCTGATTAGTGAAATCAAAACCACCCTAATGGCTGTGGCCATAAACGTGCTGGCACCCAGACGTCACTGGCATGAATCTTTGCCCACTCAGTTTACGTAATACTTGCAGGGCTTCTTATTTCTTGTGAGATGCAACCCATAATCGCACGTTCTTTGCATGTCTTTTCAGAGCCAAAGCACATCTTTTCATCGATTACCTCCCGTGGATAATTTGTATGTCCCTGTAATTGTTCGACGACCATGTCACACCCTCTATTCGCCACCTTACTAGAGTCTTAAAGTCTGTTTTCTGTTAAAGTGGTAGTCAACCGGCTTACTAACTACTCAGCTGAATTCGACAAAGACACTCATTTGCATATCACTTTGGTTGTGACTGGAGACTCACCTGGAACATAAGGTTGACGGATACTCAAAGACTGCGCCTACTTGATGAGCCTCAAGAAGGGCGGAACCGGTCGTGGGCTGTCGAAGTGTTTTCAGTAAACTTATGAGTAGTGTGTTACGTCTATACTGAGCTGAATATTCAAGGCACTATTTCTCTGACACAGGTTTGTTACCTATCAAAACAATGAAAAAAATCACTTTCAAACCCACAGTCTAAGACAAGTCTCGTGGTGTGCTACATTTATGCGTATCATGTGGCTAATCTGCTAGCCGTTGGTTTAACTTACAGGCTCATAAATTAGTCCCAGTAACGCATGCCAGACATAAACAGTGGAGTTTGGCGTGACCATCGGCATGATCTGTCGATGCAGCTAGACAAAAATTAGGGGCTACACTAAGTTTATGATTGAACCTCGCTTCCTGATCTACAGGATTGGAGGAATTCCTAATGTTGCTTATCAGGGTAAAAGTAGTCATCGTTTTGCATGCACACCTGAGGATTAAAAGATTTATCTTCATTCAAATTAGACTGGAGGAGATTTCGCCGACTGAATACGCTTTGGTGCAACAGTCATACAACGTTTACTATAAGAAACGGTCGTTATTATGGCTCAGCGGAAACGCCTCCAACTCTGCAACAAATCTAAACCGAATTATCTCTGATAAAGCGCTAGTGTAGTCGACTTCATATATAATTTACCGCCTCCTCTTTGCTCTCTCCGAAATTTGCCGAATAACAATTAGGTAAGTAGGTGGTTAAACCAAAATCGCTCAAAACCACTTCAGTGCCTCAGTTCACTTCGTGTCCTTAACCGTCCAGAATGTCCCAAAGGGCTGCCAGATTAATCATTCCGCTTGGCTCGTTTCGTATGCAAATAACGCTGGATGACCTCAATGCTAGGACACGGGTTTGCTAATTGACATGCATGCTCTGACCACGTCACGCCTTTTTTACACTGGTCTTATTGTGTTGACTACATGCGGTGCATAAATCCACCACGGTCTCTGCTGATTCTTCTCTCACCAAGTCTTCTGCGTGGCAATTGCTGACCCCAGCATTTGTTAAGGACGACGGTGATGAAGTTAGTGACGATGATGTTGAGAAAAGTAGTACGTGTTAGATCATTTCTTGCAAAATCGGAACGAGCTCGCCCGTATGATGAGACGGGACAGTCTTAGATATCGTGCGGCTCATCCCTTGAAGTAGATCGCATACTTTTAAAGTTATGGTCACTAAAGCCAGAAAACATGGGACACGCATACAGATTGATAAAGGTAAAATGAGGCTTTTACTTTAAGTGATTTATTGCCTATTTCGAAACTTTTAGCTGGTGATGAAGAACAAAACACAATGACAAATAAACTCACAAGTGACTACAACACAGGTCGTTAAACGGAGACCAACCAAATCCATTTTGTTGATAGTGGGAAGATTTTTAAATCGATATTCCGCCCTGTAAGTGAAGTCAATCTATGCCGAAAGCTGAGAAGCACCGTACAGCTGTTCCTCAAACCCCATACTGTCAACCACTTATAGGCAGCTCGGAAGGAAGAATACTGCCCGGGAAGACTGAAGCTTCCACCTGAGAGGCCGTCATCCGAGGAGTCAGTCAACACGTAACCATGTGACACGGATTTCCTGACTGAATGATGAGTGGCACTGTAAGTGCGTGCTGATCACGCTGCTCATGGCCCAGTGGTTTACTCTTTGACTACTAGTCAGGAGGTTGCAGGTTCCAATCTTCCAGGAGCTTCGTGAGATGCTCGCGGCTGAGGATCCTCAATAAGATTTAAACAGCTGCATTGGGCTTCTCGATTTTTTTCCATAGGTTAGTTTACTCACATGATGAGGTCTGAATTGACACCCCCCTTCTTGATCCTGCTAAGGTCACGGAGATAGAAGCGCTCGAAATAGACACTTCTGTTTATATATCTCAGGTTTCCAAAATTCAATCAGTGCGGCTTTCTACTTTGTCGGAATTCACTTACAAAGCTTTCTTCGTGTAACGTTTGCACACTGACTAGATGAGCTGCAATATCTTTGAGCAGTTTTCCTTTAGGAAGGATGTCAACGGTGGAAATGTTGATAATTTCTACGGAGTTTTTGCCCAGAGAAGATGGGACGAGTTTCAGAATTCTTTTAAAAAGACACCTAGTTATTTTGAAGCGTGAGTTAGGCAGGCGAAAACACTTTACAAAAGCACATCTTTTATCTTGTTCCCAGGACAAACAACAAAAGAGCTTGTCTGTTCACTGTTTCCACATGGTGACTAGTCACTGTTTTCATTTGATGACTAGCAGTGAGAGCTTCTCTGTATTTGCCTGACCTTATGTTTCGTTGAGGTTTTTCGAAATTAATTTCGATATACATAGCACTAAACTTCACTTTTGTACATTACTCAGACATTGGGTATGGAGGATTCGGTTAGGTCATGTCATACCTCGGACATTACGAACACTGAATTTCGTGCTCCGGCTACAGCCAGTGATTGATGTTTCAGAATAAGATAGGCTCAGTTTTTGCGGAATGCTAAAGTCATAGCGCTCCCATCATGCAACTTTTATGAACATCTTATGAGGACCACAAACAAATAGAAGGACCGGCTCACTGAATCAATACACACCAAGAGCTGAAACGGGTTATATCAAGCCCTCGGGTTAAAAGCGTCAGGGTGATTGCGAGAGACAGAGAGGGAGAGAGGGCGAATCTGGTTGGTCTGTCAGTCTGATCGATATACGACCTGAGATGTGAAGTCAAGCGACCAATCGCAAATCAGTGGGAATCGGGTATAGGATCATGCGAGGTAAGGAACACAAAGGGAAAACGAAGGCAAAAATGAAAGGCACTGAAATCCTTTTCGTCATTCATATTGTTCGTATCCCACAACCGTTTGTAGAAAAAGGACGCAATCGGGTGTTGATTTCGGTTGCTTCGTCATTCAAAGAATGCAACTAGAAATGAGCGAAATACACGCATTTGTATACCAGTTTGGTTTTGACGGATGACTCACCTGGAACTCAGCTGAACCTCTCGTTTATGATGTTTTCAAACAAAATGAAACATGAGGTAGCTTGGTGCATCACATTCAGTTGCTTGAAAGCAGCATAAACGAGGAATCCAGCTGGGTTCCAAGTGAGTCTCCCGTCAAAATCAAATTGATATGCAAATGAGTGTACTTCACTAATTTCATGCAATTTGGGTTCAAGCAGAACATAAGGTTGACGGAAACTTTGGGACTGCGCCCACCTGGTGAGCCCGAAGAAAGGCGCAACCGGTCGTGAGCTGTCGAAGAGTTTTCAGCATCCTTATGAGTAGTGTATTATATCTCTACAACTAGAAATTGTTCATACTCTTCATGTGGATAGATTCTAAGTCAAATTCTACATTCCACCTTCACTTCTGTTTCGTCATTCTTCAAACGAGGTAGTTCTAAATCGTTCTTGTATATCTTTCATTCAGCTGACAAGAACATTTAACCAAGCGAAGGCTTATATTGCAACAAATACACTCATTTGCATACCAATTTGGTTTTCACTAGAAGCTCAGCTGAATATCTCGTTTGTGATATTCTTCAACTAAATGCATATTTAAGTCGAATTCGTTTCCTAAACGAAGTGTACTTACTTTTAACCTGACATCCGGTAGGTTAGACGGCAAGATGGCTGTGTGAAATTCTGTCTGAAGACGCAGAATGAAAACACCCTAATGGGTTTTCCATTTGAATAACCCGAGAAGTTAACCGCGCGGTTCAGTTCGTGATATTGCCTATAACTGATTCTTTCATTCACTCCAAGGCTGATATATCTGCAAATGAGTTGTTACACTGCATATGATAGCTTTCAGTTTTTGTGATAAGGGGAGGCAAATTGGTCTGCTTCCTGTGGTCATTCTTATCCACACCATCTTCGTGTTGTAGTACTAACGCTCTACTCAATCCACAGCTCCGTGCCAACAATAAGTACCTTTGATCAGCTTCTGAACGTAAAAGGTTGTCCACTGGGAATGAATTTGGCAGTTGGTTCGCTAGTTCACTCCAAGTGATGCCATTACAGGCGTTCCCCAAGCGGTGTACTGGTTTGAAGCTTTTTTTGGGTGGATATCAGTTTCCGCTCGTTGTGTTTCGAATCTTATCTGTATGGCACTCTTACATACACTGTTCCGTTTATTTTTAAAACTACTTCCAACGTAATCTCAAGAGTAGTGTTTATTAACACCAGTTGAAAACCGTACACTAAAACAGACAACAGGGAACCGGCTAGGCCGAACAGTAAATAATGACAGTCAATCTTCTGATGTAATAATGTTATTCCACCTAGTAAGCTTGCCTCCTTCCTGAGCAAAGCTCACAGATATCACCAAACACCAATCGACCTTTCATTTAGTTGTCACACACACGCAGAAGAACTTCATAGATTGACATTGATACAACAAGTGTCCTGAGACGTTCCACAAGTGATTTTCATGCATTCTCAAGTGTATCGTTTTTCTCTTCCACTCCCAACAGATTCGGCGTCATCTCTTCTGCGGTTCCGGAACCCACTCCCTCGGAACTCCTGCTGCCAGACAGTAAGTCATGACCGAAAGTTGCGGATTGCCAACAAACACGATAGATCAGTTAATTTTCCCGGTACATTGAGATTCTGGTTTCTGGAAAATCAATCACGACAAGTTGCGAATAGACAGAAGAAACTGATCCTTCCATGTGTACCGTGGTATAAGTTTGCATACTTGAGACCGTGATCAGGATGCCGCAACTCTAAGTCGCCAAGACATTTGTTCCAACTCTGCTTACCTGCTTTGTTTGTCAGTCTGTCCTATATTTTCACTTGTATTTCTTCATCTAATGCAGGTAAATCGGTAGGCGATTGACCGTAGACGATCGATTAACAGGGAAGCAATTTCTCCAATCCCAAGTTAATCAACGTTGACAGAGATATGTAACTGTTCGCTTTGATGGACATCGCATTCATCCCCAACATCGGTAATATTGTTCCAAATTGCCAAATGCTGTATTCTGATTGGGAGTTTCGGAAATTTAGATGTGATCTGCTCAACTGATAGACAATACCGGATGCACATCTGTCCAGGTGTCATTCATTCTCATGGGGACTACAGAGTTTTGATCCATTCGCTGATCCCGTTGTCTTCAAATTGACATGCAGTTTATAATGCTGCTTCATTATGTTCACTGCAATCGCAAGATATTCATCTAATGAGCTTCTTAAGTCGTTATCATTGTGATTGATGGCTGAAATGGGAACAGAAAACCATCATGTAAAGGACAGAAATTACCGATTCATTCTTCTATGCATTTGGTTTAATTATGATGGAATAACACAAATTTAGTGTACAAAGATTTATTGCTCAACGTTTCGGCCCCCACGGGATGTGGAATAATCAGAATTATGAAGAGGCCAAACTGATAGCCATCATCACATTTGTGGTTTTAGTCCGAAGTCTATGGATTAATTTAAATACTAAGTGGGTTGCCTGGATTTCTACCTAACTTCACGATCCGGACCACCGCACTACAAAAGCGATCTCGTTTGCACTAAAAAATTTGATCTTCCAGTGTGACAAACATTGGCTTATGTAAGCAGACATCGGTGGGACCCAGTCGGTAAAACGGAGTTTTTAAACCCGCCTGACGTGAACATGCATAGCTGTGCACTTGCAGACCAGGTGTTATAGGAATGCCACTAGCGCCCAAACTTTGCAGCCACAGGTTTTTACGTAAGCTTGTGATTTCCAGATGGTTATTTTTCACTGGAAACATATTTTGCTGTGGCTATAGATATATCACGACAAATGAACTATATTTAACAGTAGTGTCGAATGGAAATCGTTCAGCCCCGATAAGTCTTCGGTTTATTGTTGTCGTGCAACTCGAATGATGCATTAAAGCTGGGGTACTGTCCGCTTCTCTTGGACACTGGTTCTCGACAAGTTTTCTTCAAGTAAAAAACAGTGAACCTTGTTTGAGTCCGAGCTATGGAAATCTCAGAAAAAAAATTGAAACTTCATCACTGAGCTAATTATTCACAACGGTAGCTTTAAGAAGAGCGGTCTAATCAGAAGACCAGCCAGATCCATCTAACAAGCATTCACAGCTAGCCCTGTTCTGACTGAAGCAGGATAGACGAACCAGAAGACAGCACCAAGGTCCAGTTTCTGGTTGAAAGTGACTAGATATTTCCAATTGGGGTTGCTGATTTTTCGGTTGTTTCTCGTTACCCAAACCGATAGATTTCTATCAGTGTATCGAAACGCTGTCTTGTAATTTGAAGAACTTATCCAAAATTCGAACTGGTATAGGCCAGGTGAGACAGCCAGTCTTTGAGCCGATGATAGATTAGCGGTTGATTAGTAAATGAACGCTGAGTTAGTGAGTAAACTGGATCGTTTTGGATGTGCAACGTTAACTGATACAGCAGTATGGCAGGTTTCGTGGTCACGCTTTGCGGTGATGAATATACCACCCATGTAACAAACACAGATGCTACTACGTCACGCTCCAGTTTGGTGATGAATGCATCGACAATCAAGAGGCCAGAGAATAGGCCCAAATCTGAGCCCTTTTGTTTACCGCCTGAGTTGTTTAGCAGACCAATAACAACATCAACCTATTGTATGTGGTATTTTGTTTCACCCTTTCAGGCGTTTGTGTTCAGACGCAAAAAACCTGACCAAACTCTGGAGATAACCAATAAAAAGTGAAGGAATGTCTGTCCGTTTATTTGGTGAAAAAGGAAACGCGAAAACCATTTACTCAAAATCGCAACTACTTTTTGCTTCAAACCACAAATTTGACTTGATTGCCCTTTGATCAGCTGCTCTTATTCACCTTGTTGAAAGCAGCACGGACTACCTCATAATGTCAGGAAAATCTGTATCCACTCATCCTAGGCAAAATTTTGTTTGGAAAAGCATCCTTAGTCTAGACTAAACCCAACTAGTCGTTTGCATTGGACACTTTAAAATAACTCCTATGCGTCCGGCTCTAAGCAGCCCATGTCCAAGTAGGCAAGTGACTTTTCAAAAAGGGACTAAACGACGATGACCACTCATCTCGTTAGCCTTCTTTTTTCCACTTTGACTTTTTGCCAAACATGGTGATGTTCACTGTCCGTCATTTTAGAATAACCACAAACAGCAACTTACGAAAATGAAATGACCGTAACTCCCGGACTAGGTGCCGATGCTTCGTTAATAACCGGTTTTTTGAGGAAGCCGGAAAACCATTTAGTCCACTTGGTTAAGTTGCTGTTCCTCGCGTCTCTTGGTCATGGGTACTAGCACACGATATTATTTTTCGAAGATGCGCAACCACTAATCTAAGCGCTGGCGCATTTGAAACTCGTCCATGTTTCTGTGCATCACCTTTCGGATTATTTTTAATTTCTAGGCCCTGAGTACAAAGCCGTCGCCATGGAAACCCTAGAGGAGCTGGAATGGTGTCTGAAACAGTTGGAAAATATACAAACCAAGCGACCGGTCTCCGATATGGCGTTCTCTAAAGTGAGTTGATGTTGGTTCCCATAAACCAAACTATTTGGTTTGAAACGTTGACAAGTATACGCCGAAAACGATCCTCGCGGAATCTATCCGTAGAGGTTCAGAGCACGTTAGACCAAGTAGAAAACAGGCCCTAGACGAATCATACCATATATATATATACATATATATGTATATATATATATATATAAATGCATATGTGTATGGTGATTACGTATGAAAAACTTAAAAATCTTGGCGTGTGGAGTCATGAGACATGGAATGCAACTTCTTGCCGGGTTTAATCAACCGATACGTTGAACTAGATCCAATTTATGAACCACTCAGATCAAAGGTGTTCACAGTGTGCAACTCAGGGAGGTCAAGGGCAGAGGTCACTCCAGCACCGACCAGAGGACAGGAGCAGGGAAAGCCAAGCTCAGAGGGTAACTGACCATTCAAGACGCAGGATAACAAACCAACCAATAGAACCACCCGATGCCTACCTCATGTCCCCCATACCAAGCTCTAGCAGTAAAATTCCGAACAGTAATGTGGATGAGCGATTATTTTGCTTGCTAAAGGGTGCCTGGGAGACAGATAATAGAGCGAGAACAACATTCCTTCAAGCAGTTCAATTAGAGCGGAAGCAGTGTTTGGCATCAGCGTATCTTGCAGAACTAGCCCATGTGACTCAGAGAGACAGAACGGATTTACAACTAGAATTCTACGCAAAACGTAAGCTAACCGAACACCTAGTAAATGCCTGCAAAGCACTGCTACCAGAGCACATGGAAATTCGGGAGAATATTGATCGTTCTGGTCGACAAATTTTTATGGAGTGGCTCAGCATTATGTTTAAATAGTCCATGGAAAAACGGGTTCAGTAATTTCCGAAGTGGACAACATCAAGTAACCTCCACTCTCCGCTTAGGTCCAGAAAAATTTCTCCATTAGCCACCGCCTAGTTATTGGCCCCTCCCGAGAATAGACAGCGCTACAGTAAAGACCATCAACCTCCCTCACTCGGAGCAGCAAACCGTGGTTTTTGCTATGAAAAGCTGTATTCGACGAATATCAGTGAGAAAAGCTCATTGTCGGTATTGCAGTGGTCGTGCATAAAGTAAAGTGATTTTATGTGTTTAGACACCCCATTTTATTCACTTTATTCAGATCTTGTGTCAGTTCATCGTCAGCTGCATTCCCGTTTAGAAAACAGATAGTGATTTCTTGAGAAGTTAAGTTAACATATTATCCCGAACTAGATTGTGGTGGTTGCTGTGTGACGTATAATTTGTCACTCCTACATTGGTTACTACTTTACTATTCGCCTAGACACCATCATGATGTAAATGTGTCAACAACTTTAGTTCGCAAAGTCGCTTTTGAGCACACACAAAATTATTTGTTTGCCATTGACGATTCACTGGCGCAATTCGTAGTTTCTGCTTTGTTTGGTTGCCACCAACCACGCTGATCGACTTTTTTATAGCTCGTCCACAGTTCGTCCATAGTTCGTTCCATCCCCCTCAGATATTAGCCATTTCAGTCAGACGGACTAGCAAACTAGAGAGTCGCAATACGTCTGGTTACCGAAACTGACAATCTATTGTGTCATGGGCGTGAAAACAGCGTTACTAAGTTTTCAAAGTGATATCCGCATCCGAGTCATATTTATCCAGCTTGTGATCCCTTCGGAAAGAATTATTCTATGGCAATAAAGTTTTGTGAATCCCAAAGATGAATTAAAATACACTTTAATCGTCGCCTTCAGCCCTAAAACCTGGTCCAGGAGAGAGGCTTAAGATGGCCAAAATGGACTGTGGTATATAACCATCATAATTCACAGGGATCGCCAACTTACTGAAGGAAAATTCTAAATGTCACACATTGTTCATTGAAATTGTGGAAGAAGATAAACCCTCTGAGTGTAGCAGTTTGTCAAACGACACGCTAATTCGGCACTCTGACTCGCTCTTAGGCCGTTTTAGTTTTTTCGCCATGTGTTATCCCTGAATCACAAAACTCTATCAACCATACCATACGAAAATCCAAACTTCCATTCTTGTTTCAAACGGTTTCTGTGGCATCCTAGTAATGGAGACTAACAAATACCTATCTCACATTCAGCAAAATTTGCACCAGTAATTACAACCGCTTTGGTTTTGTGTTCTTTACAGAATAGTAGACTTGGCCGTTCTGAAATACATCTTCCGAAGTATGATTATGCTTAGCTGGGAACGAAATAGGCATGTGGTAAACCGTGTCACCCGCGATGCTACGTTCTAGACAAGCAATCTGCATTTTGGCCCGTTTTTATCGATTTTAATCACGTGACTGAACGCAGATCTGTAGTTCTGTGACAGTTAAACATGCTACTAGAGTTGAAAGGAAGATCCACTAAATGTTAGAGCTGTATGTATCATGGATCCTAAACAGCCTGATATTGTGTAATCATGTCACTTCTGGCTGAATTGATCACTTTCGTAGAGGTTGCCATGAATCCAATGGTGAAATACACTAAACATCTTCAATTGCTTGCCTTATCCTGTCATATTTTGGAACTCCAGAACAAAAATTGATCTTTGGCTTGCTCACAGATGTACATTTTTACACTCGGAACTCTGACATGCTTTCGTGTTATTGAACCCGGATGTTGTAACCTTCTGCAGTTGAGCCAGCTTGTCAAGGCAGCAAGCGATACAAATATCAACAAGACGGGACAGACGGATGGAAGCATGAAAACTTGGTTGTACCGCACATCTGTGATTCATCCATAGCCCTGGCGAAAGGAAAATTACCTTTGAGTGCTGGAATGTTCACTGAGAAACACGAATAAAGCGGTTACAAGGTATGGGACATGAAAGTAAAGCCCTCATCTGCGCAGAGCTTTTGAGAGCGTTAACTTTCCCAAGTCTAATCCTCAGCTTTCCCGGGCTTGTAGTCAACCGCAACCCGATTTCCTGACGAACAGAGGAACGTGGAATTTTACTGTGCATCACTGTGAATTAGCACTTACCTATGGTTCACTGGATTGACACAAGGTTGCTGGAAACGCGATATGCAGATTCACATCCCACTCGCCTCTTTGGGCTGCCCGCCGCTGCCTGATAGTTTGGCTGTTACGTTCCGTTTGTCCATCTGTCTGCTGGTGGTAGGGTTCCGTCCTTACCCGATGGATAACCAGCCTCTGAAAGCAAATCCTGAACTATTCATCCTCAACGCATGGCCCTTGATACGTTAAGATCATTTTTGGTACCCCATGGTTTGCCACAGTGTGGTACTTTGTCACTGCACTGGTCGTAGTCACCTGTTGATTCAGCACGGATGCCGCCTCGACGCAGCGGGACACGTGCTGTCATTATTGTAACATACTGATTGCCATCAGCAGTGACCGGAAAAGGCTGCATGAGGTTGACCTACCGTTGTTCTCTCACTTTTCATTCAGGGTATGAGTGAGTTGCCCCTGTAGTATCCCCTTCACCAGGTGGCTCTGCTTGCAGGTCAGAACGTACACCATTATCTCACTTATCGCCCCTGACCTCTGCAGAAGCAGTCATATATCTTGGGGTATGCTATATGTGCCATCTTGTGACATTTCACAATCAGCTTTCTCAACTCACGAGGTATCACTGGAATAACGACAACCTAGATAATATGCCAGCCTCATTCCGACTCACTCTGGCAAAGCGCTCCCGGAATGTTTCCAGTTCTTCGTCTTTGTGTCCTTTACAATGTCCAACGGCCGCATTTTTTCAGTCGCTGCAATTCTACTAAACTCTCGGCTGCAGTAGCACGACGGGACTACTTGCACCGTTCATGATTTATGGGGTTAACCTCCAACCTCTTCCCAGCAAGTGTAGTCTCCACTTATCTGGGGCCCAGACAATCACTAAATATTCTTTCCCTATGGCTGAATGCTTTTGCTCAGCATTAGTCAGGGTACGACCGGTACGAATACGTTTCAGCACGGCTTCGAAGTTCATTGACGGTTCCGGTTCCGAATGGCTGTACATGACGTTATCGTCTCCATATATGCCAGTAGTTTCTAATCCCTTCCATAAATGAAACTTCAGGCGCCGAGAGTGAATGATGTCCTCGATTAACCAAACAGCACTTTTCTAGACTGATGGTGAGCGTCCCTAACCGTGAAGGCCGTTTTGTCCCGAATCTCTGGCTTGATGGCTAGTTGCCAGTTTTCAAAACGCAGGTTAAACACAGTGAAGGGACGGGTACTATCGGCTTTATGGTCAGCTCACTCAAACGCCAGAAATCCATGCAAAATATTTATTTCCTGTTGGAATTCGTGACCAGGACCACCGGGAAGTTGTACACATGGTTAGCTTCCTCGGTTGTACCACTTTCAATCATCTCTGTCACCTGTCTATGGACCTCACCCCGTAGATAGAGTGATATCTGGCAAACGTCGTAGGATCAAGAGCTTTCAGAAGACAGAGGGATTACGGACAATGGCCGAATGGATCTTTTATCACTTGTAAACAGTTCTGCGCACTCCATCAGGTGCTAAGTGAACTCCACAAGACAGGAGCCTTCGGACAGTTCGTTCACGACAGCGGTGAGCTAACCTTCAAAACTGACCGCGCCGTACGTTGTCTTCAGCTTACACAACGTGCCCAACTCTTCAGTGTACTTTGTTCACTCGGTCCACTTTCTTTCGCAGGTCCTCCAATGACGACAAGTCCCGCTATTCTTGTGACTCCATTGTGACCAGTAGCATTTCCATCTCACATGACAGGTATACTATGTCCTCCAAACTCAACTCGCCGGTCGCCATCGCTAACCGCAACTGAGTACCATGCTTCGACGCCATGTCATCGACTAACCGGTCTGACGGCAAATGCAGACGTGACAACACTTCAAGTGTGACCAACGGCGCAAGCTTACCAAGAACACCATCAAATCACCACCGGCTCCCATCCTGGATGCCGTCAGTCGCCTTATAGCCCCCTGACAGTTGGCTTATTAGTCGAACACCGATACAAACGCTTACTTCGCGGTGACCCGGTCCATCTTCTCAGGGTCTCTTTTAGCCGAATCCAGGGCCACAATCACCCCCTCAACGCCGCCACGGGAGATCAGTCTGGATCTTCCTCGCGGTACTGAATGAAGCGTCTTCGAGTACGGAGTTGCTTATTGAGAAACACGAACAAACCGGTTACAAGCCTTTTAGCACGAAACTAAATCCACCACATGCACTGAGATTTCCAGAACAGGACCCCCAAATGTTCTGGAAATTCTTGAAAAACTGACTTTATTTAGGAAGCCATGCAAAGCCGTTCAGTGATTCACAAAGTGCCAGTTCATCAGGTACAGGGACGTCACTCGAAACCACCGAGCATGTACTACTCGCATGTGTCGTAAGTAGTACACACCATTATACTGGTAGCTGGGCGCTTGACTATCTGTCTTTTGTCCAGCTAATGAAAATAAAACACCGGGAGTAGCCTGAAAATTCCAAAAGAATTCACTAAACTCGGCTGATGGATGTATTAGTGACAAACATAAGTATAGTATTATGTTCAGTTATTACAAATTAATTCACGTTGTTAGGCCTCACTGTGAGTACAAGGGCCACCTAACAACCACTGGCTATGGTTTCACATAGTGTTATTATCGAAAATTACTTAAGAAACAACTGGACATTCACAAAGCCTCTGTACTGTTAGCCCCCCTTGAGACAGAGAAATAGCCTAAAATCGTCCTTTACGCTTTCATTGCTGAAACAGAAGATTCCAGGACTTGTAGAATAAGGTCTG
The DNA here is from genome assembly GCA_004794785.1 of Opisthorchis felineus. Taxonomy (NCBI): domain Eukaryota; kingdom Metazoa; phylum Platyhelminthes; class Trematoda; order Opisthorchiida; family Opisthorchiidae; genus Opisthorchis; species Opisthorchis felineus. The sequence continues at coordinate 352,283 of SJOL01006121.1, forward strand.
CAACTGAATTTTCTAACCAGGACAAGTGATGGAAGCTCTTTTTCTTTCTCACTCTTTTAGGTCTTTCTTTCCAGAGCCGCACACTAATAGGAGGGGGGCGGTAGTCCACGACCTTGTCCACTCGGCCAGTCGAGCTAGGTTGCCGACAACTAAAACTTCTTCAGTTTGTTCTTCGGTTGTATACTGGAATCAGTATACACATGGTACCTTGTTATATCTGATCTTGAAACTTACTTATTACCGGCGCTAGTTGGGGAATGTGAATACCCGTGATAATCAATATTATGTTTAGTTGTCAGATTACGTATTTATCACCACCACACGAGATCCAGTCACATGCGAGTAGAATTTCCATCTTTTCATAATGACGCCTCATAATTTTTTCTATCGTCAACTTTCACCGATTCCTCGTCCATCACCAATTTTCATCTATCCTTTTTTGTAGTTTAAACGACTTTTGAATAAGGAATTGAATAGCTTTGGAGAGACAGATAAATCGCGACACGAAATTTCCGCCTATATTTGTGGAACTTTTCTCGGTAAGTCGTGACAATCCAATGTATGCACGAATGTGTATGAATGTGTTTGGTTGGTCACGAAGAGACAGAAGCTAGGAGTTCTGTCTCCATACTGACACTCGATGCTAAACGCAACCCACCGACCATTCTTCATTAGATGTGGTAATCAGAATTGTCACGAAAAGCAATTCTGTATCAGCCTAAGGATGCTGAAATGCAAGTCATGTATTGTCGAATTCAGTTAGGTTTACACGCACAGGAATCAGGTGCAAAGGACTGTTAACTTGGAATCGTGAACATGAGTTGGTTTCGGAAACGATCTTATGGGAGAAAAAAGTGTTGACACGGTGAGATTTCCTCAGTAATCATGTCCTCTGTTTACCGTGCTGTATAAATCAGTGAAACTCCGCGATTACGGTTCGTTCTGAGTTAATTAGTTTTATCCATCAAAAAAACTTTCTGTTGATGTTTTCGGAATGATTAATTGTCACAGTACTCCAAAAGATAATAATTCTGTGACCAAGTTCACCTATTATTCTGTGACTTCCACAAATTGATTGTGCTCTACTCATAAAGTTGCTAAATCCCCGAAGGTTTTTATGTCTGGATCGTAAATAATCGTCGCATACGATCTCTGCCAATTATTCCTTGACAGTATTGTAAGACGTCGTTCTTTCAAAGCTGCTATATCAGTTACTGAAACCAGCTCCTAAGAACGGTTCATCTCATTCTATCTTCCATCAGCATGGTAGGACCGAATTCATTGATCGCATATAATGGAACATTTTTTGTTTGAGCATCTGTAGCCCAGATTTATGATCGAATAGTATTTTTCCTGATAGGTTTTTTTTACAAGAAATTGCGACGTTTTAAACAGGTGTTTACGATCAAACTTCTGACCTTAATGGATGTTAGTCGTCAGGCGATAAGCAATCAGTCGGACAAACAAAGGAAGAACATGTGACTGGGTTAGACATTCACCGATATGGTCAACACTACTGGCGCCTTTTAGATCGATCGAACCGTTAAAATCACGTGCGCCGTGGACTGAGCGGCGGTTACTTAGTGTTTTTTGTTATCTCCATGCTCAGAGAGTCGTTTTGTCGATGCCCTTAGTGGTATTCTGGGTGCACTATCGAAAAACCAAAGTGGGTTGTTTTGACAAGTGATCGTAACCGAGACATCTGTTTTCAGATTCTAGCACAATGACACTACTTAACTCGTTTATAGGTGCGTCCGTCTATTTTGTTCCGCCTTATATGCACCTGACCTGAGACTCCGGAGGCTACTGAATGTTTCGCTTGAACAGCTGTCACCGCTAACAAGCACTTAGCTGACCGAGGAGCTTCAAAGTGCTTTCTGGAATACCATGCGGTACCCGAACAAACAATGAAACGGGCACTTTGAACACCACCAGACTTTTTCGCAGCCTTGTAACTGAAATCTCTACAGATTTTAGGGACATCCTGTTAACATGCAAAAGGAGCAGTAAGCACGGCGGTTTCGGACTGATGACTCCATCCTACCCAATGTCACTATTGTCTATTTCGAATACCTAGTTCCTATTAAAGACAGAGTGATGCAGTGTAGCGCAGTTCTGAAGGTAAATCCAGGTTTTAAATCTTTGTCCTGGTGATGTCTGAGAACTAATACTGTGGGTTACGATGGCAGTTCACAGCGAATTTCTGAGGCCGAACGTTTTACTACTCACGAATAGTTTAGTAGCCACTGAGGGACATAAGACGAGGTCTTCATCTGAGCAATACGACTGGATGTTTCAAGCATCTTCCCTACCGAAGATGAGCTGCAATGCGCAGTATTCAAGAACGAGCCTACCAACTCATTCCTGAGGAACTGTGGGTTCGGAACAATCCGGAATAACTCAGCTTTAAACTCTACCTCATGCTGAGCTGTGAAATTCATACGTATAGAAAGCGTATTTTAGTGTATTCGTTTTTCATCAAGGTGGCCAAGGTAATTTTGGAACAAATCCAGTTATACTCAGGTGTCCAGAACAAAAGGAATGAGAGGTCTGACTGTGTAGCTTTATGGACTAATGAAAGAAAAAAATTATCGATGCAACAGGAACCTTCAACGGTCGTTTTCATGCATGCAACCATACTCGAGTTTGCGTCCATCTTATTTTGGAGGTCGAGGTTGCTTAGCGGTTAAGGTGCAAACTTATTGACCGGAAGGTTCATGGTTCGAACCCAACGTGTGTATTCGCATTGACCCTGATTAGGCTTCGGTATCCTGACCATTTCTCAGCCCCTGTGTACCCCCAAGCACCAAAGGGGTGTTATCTCCACTATATTCTTTTCTCAGCAGCCTCTCCTCTGTCCTGGTACGATTATTCTAGTTACTACACACCGAACGGTGCGAATACTGGACTAAAGCTCCACTCTTGATGGATTTCAGCTCTCCGTGTCTGACTTGTTGTCAGGCGGGGTGCTGCTGATGTGCGACCACTGAACAGGCGAATGTGTTCATACTTGGGTGATTTATGCATTTGTTTTCTTAGGGTTCAGAAGACGACCTATAACCTATATTGGTTGCGTCAGGAGCTCTAGGCGAGTAGTGCCACGGTCACTATGGACAAAACGATTAGCAATGATCCTGAAAAGACGGAATTTGAAGTATTTTGGATATGGGCTGAAGTACACGCAATAAAAATGACAGCGTACCAGGACGAGAGTTGGGCCTGTTAATTTTCGCTTACCGGGCAATTAGTCTAACTGGCGAGATACTTCGGAAGCTGTCCCACTTTGCACTTGAGGTCCACAGTGATTCACCATGTCCGTTTCTAATGTATCTGTCAGCGCCATCAATGAGCACGCTGTGTGTGGCTCCCACAATGATGAGAGGTCGCGCGTTCGAGTTCCGTTCGTTTTCACTGTATTTACTCGAGTCCATGTTCAACTACATCCCTCTTGTTCTACGAACTAGACTGCAAATTTTCTGCTATGTACTGGATAAAGAAGACACAACTGGCGAGATTCGCTGCTTATCGAAAGTGTATTATGTTTCAAAACCAATGGCCTCTCCAGATTAGCTACTTAATAATTCAGTTGACCGAACCGGAGAACAGATACTGTTCGAACAATGGCCAGTGAAAAAAGGCCATTATATTTATCCCCAGTTTATCCGCTTTACTCACAACAAGGATCGTGGTGCGACAGATCTACCACGAAAACCTTGGTATACTTGTCCCGGTACTGTATGCGTCGGTTTCCTTCAAAAATTGTTTGGAAGCTGTATTCCGTCTATACATTACGCAACACATTAGTCATCCTGTCGTATAGTCCTATTTAGGAAACTCTTTCAAGAAACTTAAGGGAGGTATCCTAAGATGCAAACTGTCTTAGTTGTCAGATAAGGGACAGCTGTCTTGTCTATACACCCAGATCCACGCACACAAGCCTATCTGCTATTAGTTGGGGCCGACCACTAACTGATTTGACATTGACAAGTAACTGAGCAGGATATAGCCGCTCAGTGTGAATGATGTGGGGAGTCCTGGCCAGCCTGTGTTTCTAATTAGTACCTTCAGAAAAAAAGTAAAACAGAGCACCCATCTGAAACTATGCCGGATTGACGCGGGCTAGTCAATGCAAACCATAAGCCGGCATATCCAGTTTAGACAGTGCTCAGGAAACCTCACTTTTGTAGCAGCCCATACGTTTAATCCGTTTGGCAATCGAAAAACATTCAGTCCGTAACTGCCCGGAAGTATAGTGGTGTCAGCACGATGAGTAAACGTTTGGACAGCCCCATTGAGAACACACTTTCTTCCTGTCAATAGCTTTAAGTTCCGTTTTTTCGTCGTTCGTTGCCCTGGTGACCGTGAGTTCCCTTGTTTGGCTGATTTTTGCTCCAGACAGCGGATGTGGCCACCTCTTGTGTGGACATCCAGACATTTCGTGTCTCCGAAGTGATGCATCTAAAGTACGCTATAGTAGACCAGGCCACAAAGTACTTAATATGGCCACGTGACCGAAAATGTGAGCTGTAGCTGTTAGTATTGGATCAAACAGACAGACGAACGAATGAATACCTGCCGCGCTCTCACCACTGTGCAAACCTATACGGAGTGAAGTCAACAGTGAGTATTGCCGAGCCGACAAGACACACGTTATCGTGCGGACCTCCAGCCCTCAGGTTGGAGTCGTGCGAGTGTCCTATTTGCATGCTCCCTCTTTGATCACTATTCCACCGAGCCGTCTTAGGCCCCACTCGCCACGAGCGTCTTCAAATAGCCTGTCCGCCTCTATCCTAATAATTTCTACTTATGTTGTTCCAGTGTTAAAATTACTGAAGAAATGGTTGAACTTGTCTCTCTGTGCTGCACTGGACGAAATCTAACCACCACCAACTGAATGCATTCAGTCCGAAGCTGTCTCTGATAGCAAAACACCTTATCAGGAGAATAGCAGGGTTGTTAGTAGCATAAAGTCCAAAACTTCGAAATTCATGCTTCAGATCATAGGCGAGTTGCGCCTAATACCGATCCACGTATGATACGGATTGAAGGTTAATCCGTCTCGTTTTATCTTCCAACTTCTGTGCAGGTACCGAAGTCACCCATTTTTTTAACCATCAGTTGTACTCTTCTAACTAGTTTCTCGGTAGCCTTGTGAACCCTTCCATAGGATAGGATTTTTTTCCGACAGAACAATGCTTTATATGTACGGGTACAGTTAAAGATAAGGCGGTTGTGAAAAGGAACATATTGGCGGTCAGTCCAAGTTAAGTTCATGGCATCAGAATATTTGGTTTCTACTTAGTCAAGGAGAACTCAGGGGCAGCGGTGCTTGGATTTTCGAAATTTCGAAATTTGAAAACCTTCCGTTATGATAAAATTCCAGCAAGCGGTTTTACACATCAGATCTAAATCAACCGGGCTGCTACCGATGAGTCTATTTTTTTAATGGATCACGCCGTATAAGAAAGCAGCACATTGGGCTAATGAGAATGGAGTAGAAATGAGCGTAATAAACGACGGTTTATATTTTAAACAAGCGGTAACCTATTGCAGCGGAGTAGAGATGCGGAACGGGTAATCATGTGACGTGCGTATTTGAACTAGAAAGACTGTACTAATGTTACATTCTAGCTGGCAAACATTTGTAGACTGGTTTTTCAATTTTGTTACTCAGGAAGAAGAGCCAGTCACCACTGAAATGTTACCTTAATCGAATTTAAAACCCCTAAGAGACCGTCTAGACTCACCGCCCTACCTGCATCTAATGGATCCGTTTAAATGTGAACAAAATTCTAACTAAACATTTTTTAACCGATTTAAACGCATGGACTAGTCCAGTTTAACTAACACCTTCCTCGATGTGAGGTGTGTTCGTGACAAACCTTGAAATTTCATGAATTTGTTCGTCATGTTCCCTAACTGTCTGTCATCCGTCGGGTCTTTCCCTACGAAGTTTCTCATGAGGATAGCAGTTGGGATATATTCGCAAAATGAAAATGCTGCCAACACCACGCGTAGGTTTTTGACACGATGACTGCTCTTATTGTCTGTGCCATCAATCAGTTACTTAGCTTTTCTGGTAGTGTATGCGTTTTTCGTACGGAGACAGAGTGGACAGAACAACTGTTGTCTAAATAACAAATTGTCAGTTGGATCCGTATGGGAAAAGTACGCAAACCGCAAATTGTTCCAAATCATAAGCATAAGAGCTGCAAATTGGCATGGTTTAGTTAGATTGTCCGGGACATATAGAGCGGAGTCGAGTAGGAGATTTGAGAAGTTGAAAGAACGTTTGATCACACCTAGACAACTAACAATGTGTGGTGTGGTTGGTTCACGATTATACAAAGATTGGCTTGTGTGAGTTAGTACCTGCGGGATGCTTGCTCAACTTGACACTGTAGGAACTCTGTTCCTGCATAATATGTAAGTCAGGAGTTGTAAAACTCTAAAATGGTGATCATGATGATCAGAGTGAAAGAATGTACGATCAACTCGAGCTCTGTATTTAACACGGACTTGATCCCATCCTACTCCTTCAAAAGATTTGTAAAGCGATAAATTAGGATATGTTATTGGATAAAAAAGTTATTTTTCAACTGTTACCCCACATTGTCTCAGTAAATTTGATATTGCACTCTGTGAACTTCGAAAATCAGGTGTAAATTAGGTGACTGTTTACTGCTTGTGGTCACGGGGGTCACCGCAGGAGCCTCCGAAATCAAACGACTTGGAAGGTTTCCAATGAATGATCTGAGATTTGTATATTCGATAACCAAACAGATTTGTTTCAAACGACAGACAGGCCAAAATTTGGTGCCTAGGCAGGAGACCAAATGTTTTCTATATCAGCCGGCTGAGAACGCATGGGATTCGAGCCCACGATGCTTTTTAGACTTAAAGTCTGGTGACGCCTTCCAATGTATCAAGCTTTCCGTCTAAATGAAGACTGTAAACTTACGATCTCGTTTCAGGTTACCAGTAGGCAACGGCAAAAATGTTTCCAGCGCTTCAACGGCGAAAATTACATGGTAGTTTTCTAACTACACTATTTTATGCTTGATTCTCATGTTGTAGAAGATGAAAAGGATACGGAAGCGAATCAGCAGATTGAACAAATGCTCGAACGACGCCGAAGCAGTGGGCAATCACACGGCTCCAGTAATGCTACAGAACAATCCACAGCCCCTGCTGGTTCCAAATCAAAACCCACTGGGGAGAAAGAAACATCTGGTCTGATCCCCGATGGGCCGACGTCGGAGTTAATCACTCGGCCGCCTGATTCATCAGCAAACACTCAAGTTGCTCCAGATGAAGGCATAGATGATGGTGCGAAGGACGTTTCAGAGACGATCCAAATGCCAGTGAACGGGATAGTAACACCAAACGATATCGAACTTGATGAGGTGAGTGCCACCGAACTTCAGCTAAGTAGCCATCCTCTGGAAGTTGTAAGTAACATTCCTGCAGCACTGTGTTCTGGGACATCTCCGGATAGTTTTACATCATATACAGATTTCTTAACGTGCTCGAAGAAATGTCAGGTGCTTCACCAGACCACAGCATGTCCGGGATCCAGACAGCACACTAAAAACATACAAAATTTAAATATGGCCACGGCACATCCTTTTGCTCAACTTTGGCGGGGAATTCTGAGTTCCGACAGGACAACTCGCTTACGTCTCCTGAGACCATTGAACAGTTCTGGCTATCTCACCCGGCTCTTCTTGATTTACCCATAAACAAAACTCCAATGCCTACCGAGGGAGGGGGTTCCAACCATGACCCAAGACATTCCATGTGTTCGCGTCATTTTTGGTTAAAACGGAAGCTCCTCCGATTAAATGAGCAGATATCAGTGGAGCAAGTGCTTCAGTCGCAGATGTGTACTTATCAGAAGTTCAAGGTGTTCCGTAACCAAACCTCTCGCTTGCCTAGCAACGAGGTGCAGTTTTGAACGCGTTGCTGAAAGCATTGATTGTGACTTCCGGTGTTCTCGCGCAGCCAGTCGGACGATCAGAAAACTGTAGAGTCCAAAGAACCTATATTCTGTTCATTTTTTAATCGTTTTTCATCCCAAGCCTGTTGCTTCCCACTTTGATCCGTATGGAACCAAAAAAATCGGCTTAAATGACACAATATGGATAACAAGTACAAGGCCCGTTAAAATGGGACCAGGCTATTTGGTTTTTGGTCTATTCGCGGGCTTGACAGTTGAATGGCAAACGTTTCATCACTAATCGATGTAACATTGTCAGTGCGGGGTTGAGTGTGCAAATTCCTCCTCTTCTAAGCATGCTTATATAGTTTCTAAGCGGTACCTAATAACTTTTAAGTGACTAGTTGGTCACAGGATGGCTTTCGCTTAATTTGGTTGATCCGCTTGGAACAGCCCGCGTCCCGATGTAATCCTGGGTAAACAAGACCGAATGTGAACAGTCGGAAACTGGTTCTAAAACCACTACTGTGCCTAATTTCTGGTGTATAATTGACAAATCAGTTGTGGTTAGACACGCCAATTGCTACCTAACCACACTGACTGATTCACAGAAAATCATTTCTGGCACCACACGACGGAGTCTACAGTGGTCAGTTGAAAGTCGGTTGCATTACCAATGCGCCAAACCTTTCACACCCACTTGGCGTACTTAAGTTAGCAATGGTCTGAATCATCTTGAATTGTACAGAGAGGGTCATTGAGAGTAACTCGTAGCACCATCAAATACATAGCCCTTCCAATCACTCAGTCCGTAAGGTGCGCGGATCGCAGGCCCGCATGGAATCATTCAGATGATTAAACCCAGTATAAACCGTTTCGAATCCTGAAGCGAATCCTTACAGCGTTCGGCTATCAGCCTTTGTTGGTTCTATACGCTAATGGCACTCAGGTTAGCACCAGGTTAAGCTGAAGCGCCCAGTGCAAACTCAGTCAAATTTACATCAAATCCAGCTCGTGTTATCACCAATTAAAATAGCCCCTAGGATGTTCTAGCTTCCTATAAACTTCAACTCTCTGTCGATCGTTAGATTTTTACACACCCTCCACACCATCGTATGTCGCGTTCCAGTTCCCTGTTTCTAATGGTCCGTGTTGTTAGCTGTCCTATTTCTATCGTCGCCAGTATCTGCCGTAGTTTCGTTTCTTGTTACTCATTGGAATGTGCAGAAGTTGCATGGGAACCTTGTTCAGTTGGATCTGACTACATCCTCACTTCCGTTATGGCGTGCTCAATGGAGAATGTCTGTACCTAGCAGTCATTCAGTCCGGCCGATGGAGTTTACAAATCAAAGCATTGTTAAGATATCCTGCATTGCGGCGGTTGTGGTTAAAATAAAATGCTAGAATATGGATGAAGCCAGCACAGCCCCACATTTTGATTTCCCAGTACGAATTTCACAAATGCTTTCAATCAATTGGAAAAGTTTGGAACCCATTGAGAAGTGAACGCTTTAGAAGGACTTGGTAAACAGTCGGTAGTTTTCAACTTGGCAGCGCTTGGTTTTTGACACAAAAGCTTCATCAGGCCAAGTGAGCGGGTCACCAGTTTGGTCAGGCTTTAAGACAGACGGAGAACCAATCAGGAAAACCTCTTCAGTGTTGAATGTCAGTGAAAGGGTCTTGTCGGTTAGTGTGGTTGCCTAAATCCTAAGGTTAATGGGTTGGGGGAAATTCACATTATTTTTTATTGGGTACCACCTTCAATTGATGATTCACCTTATGTGCTATTTGTAGATTTCGTTGGTGTGTGTAGGCTTGTAAGTGCTACGACAATTTAGTTGAGTGGGGGTGAGATAAAATTTACTTCAGATCTAAACTACTTTTATTGATGTCTCTTCTTTCTGATAACCGTACACCACCACGTGTCAGCTCGACTGATCTAAAACCGTTCTCCACACATTTGCCAGTTCTGCGCCTTCTATTCTATTTACATTGGGATGCTTGGCAATTTCCACCACCCCTGTCATCAGTGTCTATGGCATGCATTGTAGTCCTCGCCTCAAAACTCAACATTTTCTAAATCTATTTTGTGTCCCGTGTCCAGTGCATGTTCCGCCATTACTGAGTCTTTCATTGATACTCGATATTCATCTGGGTTTATTTATTTTTCTCCTATGCTCTCCGATTCTGGTGTGAAGTTCGCTGGCCGTCTGTCTTAGTTAGATGTTAGAGTAGTCGCTCTGGTTAACTTTGTAGACACAGTTCCTGGTTCTGTTCGCCGGGAGGCGATCCTACAATTGCATCAGTGCAGAGCGCAGAGTTTTCCCCTTCTGGAGAGCTATGTTTAGAATCCTTCGAATGACTTCCGGTGTCCCTGTTTCATATGGAATAACAGCAGTCCCAATGCACTCCCTGTTGGGTTTCACCACCGGTGGTAACATCCGCCGTAACTGGCGCCTAATCAAACTGGTTGAATATCCATTTCCCAGAAGCTTGTTTTTTACTTCAGTTTGGGTCACTGTCTTAATCTCACCCCCCTTTCCCCCTTAACTAAAGTGTCGTAGCACACACAGACCAACGAAATCCACAAGTGGGACACAAGGTGAATCATCAATTGAAGCACCATGAGCCGGAAGATCAAGGGACCTAGCTCGATCGAAAATAATTTGAAATTCCCCCAACCCATTAACCTTAGGATTTAGGCAACCAGACTAACCGACAAGACCCTTTCACTGACATTCAACACTGATGTAGTGTGTTAATCTGAAGAGGTTTTCCTGATTGGTTCTCCGTCTGTCTTAAAGCCTGACCAAATTAGTGACCTGCTCACTTGGCCTGATGAAGCTTTTGTGTCAAAAACGAAGCGCTGCCAAGTTAAAAACTACCGATTTTTTTACCAAGCCTTTGTGAAACGTTGACAAGAGCTTATTTGGTGCTGATGACACAGGAATTCAAATAACAGTAAAAACAGGCCAGCCAAAAGGATGTTATCGAGACAGAAGAACTTTGTACAGCGGCGAACTGCTGAAGACTCCGTATGGCAACATTTAGGAATAAAGGTTCGAATAAAGGTTCTCTTTCTGTACTCAGCAGCAATAAGAAAGATCTGCCTTTTCCGAACGGTGTGGAACTTTCATACAGGAAACTACTCATAAGGTTGCTGAGAACTCTTCGACAGCCCACGACCGGTTTTGCCCTTCTTGGGGCTCATCAGGTAGGCGCAGTCCCCGAGTTTTCGTCAACCTTATGTTCTACTTGAACCGGAATTTTATTTAATCTTGAGGAAACTGGAAACGGATCGGGGGGATTGTTTGAAATGAACTTCCAAATGGGATATCACAAACTGCTGGTTTCTGCGCCGAAAAATCGCTGAATTCCTCCCTGGTATTCTCTGTCAATTGAGTTAATTTCTGGACTCCTTTTTTGCTAACTTTGGCGAGGCAGACGTGATCTGTTTATCTGACCGCTTCAGAAAGTCCTAAACAAGTCAAACCATGCTTAACGTCTACCACAGTTGCTGCGTTCTCGAGTTTCATTTACTTGGCACTGCACCACAAAACACTACGACACAGTTGCCTCTCTTTCTGCTTGTGCTTAAAGACTCATGTGTACACACTCTGCTTGGGGTGCTATGGTGTGATAGCTCAGTGTTTAGGGTGGGAACTTACCGTGACCGGAAGGTCGAGGGTTCAAATCCAACCTCGACATCTCGACTGCTTCTGTCTAGGCTTGGGCAACTTGGCAGTATCTCAGCTCTCGTGATTCCTGACATGGTCACTAGGCAGGGTGTTACGCAGTCAAACGACACATTTTTACTTAATATCTGTAAGTGGTGTTTGATCGCACCAGCGATGCTCCACTGGTTTGTGGTGTTCTCCCCACAGATCCCACACAGCTTTCCAGCTTGGATGTAGCATGTGATGCACTGGGTCACCTCCCGGTGTGGAACTCAAAATGGCTTTGAAATGAATTATAAAAAAACTGAAATCAATGTACACTGCCACCTTCAAACTGTATCATTTATGCTGGCTGCTAGTTGATGTGCATTAGCCGGATTTTCATTCCTCGAGAATTCAAGAAAGACACTGCCGAAGTACAGGATATCTCTTACCTCTGGAGCCTCCATTCAGCATCTCCCTGCCTACTACGGATAAACGGCTGTGCTTTCTTAGAACTGTTTGTTAGTCTTTTCGAAATGTAATTGCTTTCTCACGATAGATATGTCGTGATTCTCTGAAAAATCTTGTGCATCAGCTGGACTGCTCTCTTCAAAGTGTGAACCTGTGGTTATATCAAATATGAAGTTTGCTAGCAGTTCTTTGTATGTTAAGAATGAAAACCTCTCCTGACTGAGAAGCAACATGCTACATAAAGAAGTCAGGTTTTGATCGAAACTGTTGGGCAAAAACTGTTGAGCGAAATTGGCCGGGATGCTTAAAGACGAATTGGTTAATGGCCATATCAATTCATTTCCTGCGCTGTCAGTGGTCGAGGTGAAGAGGGTTAACTTTGCGCAACTGAACAGTTGCATGAAACGGAAACTGTCTCAGGAGGGCTTGTGATCAGTCGGTCATGAAATACATAGGTTTTGCGCAACAACGGTTGAGCGCTTACCTCCACACCATTTCCCTCCTGTCCTATATTTAAATGTCGGGTGCACTGGCTAGAACCAAAGGTGCAAACGTTCACCATCGACCAATAAACTCTGTAAGTCTATACGCATGTAGTTTTCGCCTGAATTGGCATGCGGATATTAAATGAGCTATTCGTTATTTCCCCTTGTTAGGCCCTCTGACCCAGTTACCCGAAAAATATTGCCTGTCTGAAAAAAAACGCACAAGAATCGCGTGTTACACATGACATTTGCGGCTGAACGTTTTTCATTTTCAGTTGTACCCAATAAATCTAAAAAACGGGATCCTACGATTGGTTCTGAGGGGGGTTTGCCTCGCTAAAACCCAAGGTTGTCCCGTTAGATTTGTTATTTTTGAAAAGAAACTAAATAAGGTACTTTGGGATAAAAATTTGAAATATTTTGCATAGGACAAATGTGTTTACGGCAGTCTCAGCTGACAATGAATAAAAATGGCACATGATTTCTCTTCCTACCATTTATCACTGAATGCCCAGACCCGAACACACAGCAACCCAATGTCTTGTGGAATGTAAGTATTGGAAGTATTTCCTGAAATTGAAACTAATGAGCCGAATCCACTTTTAACCGAGGGTTTTACTCTATCTATCCTTTCCCCCATTGTTCCCTAGCGTTTTACACAAACATTGGACACGTGGGGAGCGGATATTTTTGAGATTGATAGACTTTCAGATGGTCATGCATTAACAACCACGGCGTATCGGATTTTTCAGGTAAGTCTTGTCATTGCAAGAACGGAGGTCATCGCACTTTTAGGCAATTGTTTTGATCCCATGTCTAGACACACCAGCCAACCCCGTTTGGAAAAAAAACATTCAAATCGCGCTCGGTACACTTTCATAGAAGAACTGAGACAACAACTGAACTATGAAGTGGCGTAGAACTTGGTCAATTTTCTTCTATTTATAGGTGGACAAACCACGCGGAGTAAACAAGGTTTTCCAAAGTTTTGTAAACATTTGAAGGACACCAATATAACGGTATCAGGCTAATTATTTGCGACCACTGAAACACCCCAGAATGCTTTCCCGCATAGGGAATTGGTCTTCGTAATCAAATGAAACCGCGGCAAATGATATTGCGGTCGATACGTGAAGTGTCAGGTGGAAGGCTTATTGTTACCGTTCCCTTTTGAGGTCATATATGATTGAGAGTCTAACCTAACTGAAGCAGTTTAACATCGTCCACGTGTCAGGTAGAGCTAAGTCTGTCCCAATAAATTGGACTTTTAGGCTGTACGAATGAAAGCTGCTCCAGCATTCGAGTTGAGAATTCTGATCACACTCATTTTGTTTGTTTGTTTCCGCAAACCAACTTGATCAGGCGGTAAGAGTACTTTGACAGGGCTGAACTCGACCACACGCCCTCGTCACAACCGCGATTGATGTCCCGAGGCTTAAGCGTCGATAAACAGTTCCTCGTAGCTAGCTGAGAGCTCTTTCACGCCGTCTCCACGCAACCCTTGAATGCTGATACGTATTCACCGTTTCCGCCTCTTGGTTTGAGCAGCCGATCTTTCTCCAAGCATCTGTAAGAATATTCCGTGCAGTGGAAAACGAGTCGCTTGAGAAAATTTTCCAAACCTAAGATATACCGTTTTTGCGTACGTTTGTGAAACGGTTCCGCAAACACCAACCCAAGCGACACTTCTATTCAAGGTCAAATAAAAAATTAACCATTGGATTCGTCAGAGAGAATAGAAACAGTGAGTTTGTAGTTAGGGTGTGTTTATTGGCCGTTGATCAAGTAACAGCTGATCCCGACAAATACCCTCATTTTAACAAGAATTTGATTGTGATAGGAAACTCAACTGAATCCAGCAGAATCTCTTGTTCATGATGGTCCGCATCAATTGAATGTGCTTTATCAGGCCACCTCATTTTTTAGTTGGTGCGATATTCGAGGTATTGCAATACATTATGAGCACCAAGAATGACGAAACTAACCGTGGGCTGTCGAAGAGTTTTAAGTAATCTTATGAGTGGTGTGCCACGTCTAGACAACAACTAACCTGTTCGCCGAGCTTGGCAATCAACTTGCAAAGGATCCGGCCCCATATGAAGAGACATCGCCAGTGCATGGTTGTGTAGGTATTCCCCTCACTTCTGCTTGCTTTCATATGGCTTCCAAATAGCATATCAAACCCACAACGTACTTGGTTTAACGTTATTTGATCATTCCGTTTCAGATATGTTTTGCGTCGATCGGTTGATCGCTTGGTTGCATTTGACTGGTTTGTTGTTAGTTCTAAACTTGGAGTGTACGACTAAACACAGCATAAGCCAATAAACAAGAAAACAAAGTAGGACAACAAACGGAAATTGCATGAAACTATCAGAAATGGAAAAACTCAGACCACAACGCAACAGAAATTTAAAAAACTGCCAAAAATGGGTATTTACATGTTTACACACACAGGAAAAACCTGTCGGGAAAGATGAACACGCTTATTGGAAGGAAAGACAATTAAACAAACCAATCACACCACGAATCAGAACGCAGCCTAACACCACTTCCAAACCTACCAAGTCGTGCGCGATAATAATAATAATATTATTACTCGCTCGTCTCTAACACCCTTTCGGTGCCTGGCTGTCAATGGAAGCACGATGGACGAGACACTACCAGATAGCCCAAGCCTAGACAGGATCATTCGAGATGTCTGTGTCGGATTCGAACCACAGACATTCCAGACACAGTACCTCCGCGCACAAACCAATCCAAAAATAGGCGGTCACTTTAGGTAGAATATCAAGACACTAGAAACTATATATAACAGCAAGCAGAACTGAAGGAAATTCCAACCCAGCTGTGGGTTGATGATGTCTCTCTCCTGTGGTGACGAAACGTTTGCCGGTTTTACAAGCTCGACAAGCACGTCAACTGTCATGCAAGCAAAACTACAAGCAGTTCATCATTGAATGGCACGTTTAACAACGCGTTTGGAAAAAAAAGCTTTTGGACTTTCTTTCCGTAATAGTTACTATTACAGGCCCACTGGCAGGACCACATGGTTCCACAATTTCACCTTTTTGTTAGACAAATTTGCAGGATTCCGATTGTAGAATACTTGACGTATTCGAAAAAGCTCGTCAAAATTAGTTCGATATGTTAAGCGTCATGAGGAGTTACGGGTGCATATCGAATTTATAAGGTACGCGCAAAAAACAGTGGACTCAGCCAAGTGGAGGGTTTAATCGATGAAAAGGAGGTACACTGGTTGACATACCTTCCGCACCACACGGCTCTGAAGAAAAATATGTCATTCTGATCCGATAACAGCAAAGGCTATTGTTTGAGGCCATTTGGGGCTATCCACTTGCGGCTTCGTCATACATGAGACGTGGTTCGGTCTTTCTGGGATTGTGCATGTCGATGATCCGCGGTTATTTTCAAATAAAGAACGAATTTGTGGTCGTTTGTTGGTCTTTCTTATAGGAGCCGGTTTATGTGTGTCCACACAGTTAGCCTCAGGACAGTAAAAAAACCATACACATCAGCTTTGGAAATATTGCTTTGTTTTATCAGTATGGAAAGTGCCAACGACCACTGTTTTGAGTCTGATTAGGTAACGCGGGTTTTGTAGTCAGCCGTCAGACCTAACCGATCATAACTCCGAATTCACCGCAGCTGAACCCTGTCCATATAGTAAAAACCTGGAAAAATCACTGCATCGCATAGTATTATTCTGTCTTCCAAGTCGTGGAAGTAAACGAATATTTTCCGCACTTGTACTGTGGGATTAATGGACACTGACGTCTTTTCCAACGATGGTGGTGGACACAAAACGTGTTAGAAACAGGTTAAATTTTGCATTCGTTCCCAGTGCGTGAATGAACACTGTGCGCGCGACGGAGCAGTTCATTAATCAGCATTCGTTTGGATGGTTCGGTGATTTATCCAGTTAGTTCCTCCACCCAGACTAGTGGGGTAACGTTTTCAGTCATAAAGCGAGCAGGCAAATCTTTTTGGAGAAGATACCAAAAATGTTCCTTTATCACAGACCCGTAATTACGTAGGGCAGCGAAAACCTCTGGAAAGCGGAGAGGAGGGTGCTGTGAGTAAAAGGCACCCAACTAAATTATGTAAATTCGAACGAGCATATTACGTAGGAAGTCTACATCAAGTCTTTTTTTTTTTGCAGGAGCAGTAGTCACAATTCCTTTGTAACTTGACTTCATTTAGAAGCGTAACGCAATGAAGTCAAAGTTGTTGTACTTAGAGCGTTTTGCTCAGTGTACCGGTTATCTACTATCTTTGTCGCCTTGTTGAATGCAAAGAAACTTTTTTATAGTTTCCAAGCCTCATTGCAAGATTAGGAGGTTTGATCCACCAATGCAAAATGTCTGATATCTGATCCTGGACTTTTTTTACCCTCTCGCAAGTGTCAGTGATTTGTATAATGCTAACCAGTGCAATAGTGCATTTCCAAAATAGGGTCCATGCTCTTCTCTGTCTACCATACCACTTCTGGACTGGAAGAGAAAAAAATCGTTCAGCTGTAGCACCCTTTCGGTGCCTAACTGCCATGCCACCAGAAGGAAGCAGGAGGGCTGAGATACTGCCAGGTTGCCCAAGCCTAGACAGGGGAAGTCGAGAAGCAGAGGCCGGGCTCGAACCACGGGCCTTCCGGTCAGTAAATTCGCGCTCTTACCACTGAGCCATCTCGACTGGAAGAGAATTTGAACACATATACTTTGCTGGATTACCAGTGGGGATATCGATCGGTCAGGAGTGCTATCGTCTCAAACCTGCATTGCTTGGGGTGACTGAATCGCGGCATTTGCGTTGCTCAGAAGAAAACCTTGCGTTTTCAAAGGCGCCTTCGAATGCGAATGTGGGACAAGAACAGGAAATTGAACAGGAAAGGAAAACCTCATTCGCACGATGTTTTAAAAAACTCTGGACGTCGTTCCATTACTTGATATAAATGAACCAACAGTCGAACAGTTCGATTACCTCAAACCCAACCGTCCATTAGATGCGGGGTGGTGTCTTGGACAGATATTACTAGCACACTTCATCAGCAGTTTGTGTCACTGCCCTAGTAACTAAATACCTTGAGGACGGCTGAGCACCGCGATGTGCATCTTACTGGATTTCTCGTTGATTAGCAACTGTGTTTTGCTTGCTAGAGTTTTCAGTCATCAACGGCTACTTGATGCAATCAACGGTATAACGCATTGGCTGAGTAAGATAGTCAATGCAGTTGAGTTGGACTTGGTTTCAACTTACGTCTAAATCAAGACTCAAAAAGACAGTTTGTTCTCCTCTATTCATACAGCTGATAAACGTCTGGATACTTAAACCATATTTGGTCAGAACAACAAAATGTACGTATCAACAGTTGCAAGAAGACGACTAAGACACAGGAGAAATGTTATACTATCTTCCTTATCTGATTTCTGGACGGAAAAACATCTTCACTGGGACCAATCAACCCTCTGAGAATAGGGGAACAAAGAATTCACGAAACAAAGCCAAAAACGAAATCCACTGTTAACAACCTGCTTAGAAAATATTTGTTCTCTCAAACCGGAAAGGGACTATCTACGTGAGCTATTGGCAAACGCTTATGGCTGTTTCTATCGCCTGCATCACCCCTATAGTATGACAAAACTCTGGCACAACAGTCAAAACTCTGACGATCGGTTGGTGCAAAATTGGGTAGGATCTGTCTTCACCGCAGTACGCTTAAAGTCATGGGAATGTTAAGATGTTGTCTCACATTCTTACAATCAACCTACTCAATCTTACCAAAGCGACTTTCGTCAACGACCGACTGGGAAGAACGGTGGAGAACATGCTGACGCTGTACCCGACTAATGCATGTTGATCACTGCTCATTTATTTGCAGCGATTGTACCGTTGACTTTCAATTAAAATGATACACATTACATCATATATTATAATTATTTTTACTCACATCCACGTCTGGCTTAGTCACCTGTTCCAGTGAAAGTACACTTCAGCAACTAAAGTGTAATGACTCTAGGAAACATTTCGTTTAGGAACACTTAATGCTGCTGTTTGCTTGTTGCTGAGATCTTGAGAATACAAGTTCTGGTGAAAATGTGTTGAATGAGATTTCATCCTGTGAGTGAAGCCAAACAATGCTGAAAAGCCGAAAAGTCCTTTGCAACTGTTTCATCCTTCAGCACTGTACATCTCCTAAGAACTCAGGGGAGTTCCCAAGCCGCCGACTCCCGGCTGGTAGTTCAAACAATAAATCATTCGCCGACGAGCAGCTGATAGGCAGTGTGATTGACTGGCACTTAAACTGGATCTAGTGCCTCTCATCCTTCATTCACGGAAACCACATCACCTGGTCACGTAGTGACTGGCTTCTCAAACTGACTGACTGAATTCTGCAATGGAAGCTTCACTCATCTTGTGAAATTATTCTTCCTCCGGGCTACTTATAGAGATGGCAGTGTGCGTTTCGGTATGTTTCAATCGTTCCATCGTCAGCTGGCCGCTTCCAAAGTGCACGCCACATTTATTGCCAAAATATCGTAATAAAAAGACCGTTTGTTTACGCTTGGGTGCTCCTGCGTGTCCAGACTGTTGCTCCGAGATTCGCGTTTATCAAAATGGTCAATAAATGCTCTAAGGCTCACAAAACACACTTCTTCTAAACAAAGATTCATGTCTCAGACATCGACCCACGGATATTCGGTACCTTGAATTCACGTCAGTTGCAGGAATTAACAATAGTAGACACTTAATGGGCAGCTACTTCGCCCTGATTGAACTACTTTTGGTTGGCTGGCTGGCACAGTACTGTTGTCAGGCATACCGGTTTAACCGGAATACAATATTTTCTTTTACGACACTACCACGTAACTTCGACCCGCGCCAACAATGCCGGGTAGGGATAGTAATTATTTTGAACAATTCCCTATCTCTCTTCTTATGTACATGTACGCAGAAACGTGATTTGTTACGAACGTTCTCTATCGATCCCGCAACACTGGTGCGCTATCTTCTCAAAGTTGAAGCAAACTATCATCCGGATGTGCCTTATCACAACTCATTGCATGCCGCGGACGTGACCCAGACATCACATTTCCTCCTGCAAGCAGAGCCATTGGAAGTGAGTATCCGGGTTGATGTGAACAAATTGCTTTTCTCTAGGGATCACTATTTTTTTTATTGACACTCAATTCAATCCCCGTTATATGGGAATCTGTGAAGCCACTCACACAGACCAATCAAGCCGGACGAATAACAGAATACACGAGAAGAATGATTGACGGAAGTCAGTGGAGGACTGTGTGCTTGGCGTAAGAACGATTAGAAATGAGCGTTCCTGATAGCTGAGGACAGTGGGGACAAAACATTTGTGAAAATTCCTCTGTGGTTTCCAAAGCGCCTAGTTAAAACGTAGGGTGTTCCAAAGAGCTTTACTCTTGGATACGAAAATTACCCTGTTAATATCGTTCGCAATGTCTTATGCTACCGTACTCAGTAACTTCAGTGTGCGTTTCTGTTCTGTTTGTAACGTACTCACCTTTCCTAATAAGTCATGTGCTTCTGACAAACTCTGGTATCATACGGGGGTCTGTGTCCCAGGTACACAAAGGCTTTCACAGAGTTTTCTAACTTCCACGTTTAAAGCTGTGTACAGCGTCTATCACCTGTGTGCACGTCATTCTCCAAGGTCCGATCCTGCTTGCTGCTAACTAGTATCTGTATCATCCTGTGCACAAATCGATAGTGAGTTGCGTTGTTTTCATCCGGATTAACAACTTATGGCTCCACTTTCTAGACCCTACGGAAATGTTTTTCTCCACCAATCCAAATGTGAGAAAAAATGTTCCATCAGTATGAAGATAGGCATATGTACTGAACGAGGAATGAGGCTCCGTAAAGCGGACAGAAACACGTGAACTTTGGTTGGACGTACACATGTCTTACAAGCTGACCTACTGCAGTCACCGTGTGCAGTGTATATGTGAACGCGGATCTCGTGGCCTCACCCCTACCTAAGGAATTAACAGTTTTAATAGCTTTAGCAAATTGGCTCCCTCGTGGCATTCACAAAGGAACAGAGGCGGATATGCCCTATTTACTCGGTTCCGTTCAACAGCGTCCGCCTTTCCTCTTGCATTATGATTAATTCTCTATTATTCACGATTATCTAGTCCGCGATAGTTCTGTCTCAATAGCGCTGCAAATTTAGTCATCAAGCAAGTATGCAGTGTGTCGAAATGTTGCTGGCCAGGTTTTTTAACCGGCTGTTGACCAGGTGGTGGCTGATTTGTTTGCCGATATTGACAACAGATGACGGGGAAACATCAATGAGCGCGCATTTATGATGTCCCCTCGATCGGTGGAAGTAACTCGTCAGGCTAGATAAACAAATTAGTACCCACCTGATCAACAAAGTGTTGTACAGACCACTCATTTTTGGAAATACCCACACCAGGTTCTGTGAAAATGAAGTCGAAAAGAATATGCTGTGTGGAACATTTAGTTTGGTTAGATTATAAGGGATTGACACAAGGTCATTGGACTATACGGCCACAGCTGACGACCTCCTTTAGAGATGGAGTAAACAGAATCGCACATAATCGGAAAAAAACCAGACTAACAGCTACCGTCACGATGATGTCGCCTAATTAGCCTAAGGGATACAAACACGTTTGCGGCCCTTGACTGGATTCAAAATGTCACGCATCCTGCTGGTCGGACTATGGATTAGACCAGACCAGACAAGTGACATGGACAAACCGTCGTTTCGTTTGAAGCGTTCAGTTTGGGTTTGAAACCCCAGAGATTGCGCTCACCATCGTTGTGTCGAAAGTCCTGTGTGAATCGGTTGAGCATGGTCAAGTAAGAATGTGACTCTCCGCTAGAGCTTGCACTGAATTGGTGTTTGGAATCGAACTTTGTCCACTGTCTACTTAATTCGAATTTAAGCAGATCTCAAACAAACAAACAAACGTGATAGCCATAGACCCACAAATGGACCAAGTGACAAACATTTTTATTAAAGACATAGGAAGAAGAGTGACAGCAGTGTTTGCGACCCGCCGCGCGTTTAGTGGCCCTAGGTCGATTGTACGTAGTCATGCAGCGAGTTTTCTAGTGACCCACCACTTCCCAACGGATTGGGTAGGTAGCATTTGTTCGGCAGACTGCAATGCTGTTTATATGGGAAAGCCAAGTAGGCAACTGGGAGTTCATATGGCGGAACACGACAGACGTTCGTTTTTTGCCTCGAAACAACTCTCACCAGCAAAAACTGCGCACTCAAGTATAGAATCACTGCCTTGCCTGACCAAGCTCAACAAATTCAAACAGGAGTTTCGGCACAATGATGCCATGCGGGATCTCTGGAGTTTCAGACCCAAACTGAACGCTTCAAACGAAACAACGGTTTGTCTATGTCAGTTGTCTGGTCTGGTTTAATCAATAATCAAACCAACCGGACGCGTGATGTTTTGACTTCAGTCTCAGACCGCAAACGTGGGTGCATCCACTAGACCAATTAGGTGACGTCCTTGTGGCAGTAGCTATCAGTCTGGTTTGCTTTTTCCGGTTATGTGCAATTCTGTTTATTCCAACTCTGAAGGAGGTCGTTCACCGTGGTAGTAACTTCCAGTAAGAAACGTCGGCATATTGATTTCATGGTACTTCATCACAATCCAACCAGGGGATTCATATGGGTTGCTTTAAACCCCATTACGTTTTCAAAGGTTGTTTCAATATTTGTCACTGGTGGTGCCAAACATCGAGCGACCGATAACATCGGTATTCAAGAACGCCGATTTCCACACCGATTAGCTACTTCGTTTGAATCTTCATTAGGAATTCAAAGTCAGAAATGATCGTACAGCTGGTTAATTCTTGTGAGGAATCATCAGCAGAACCCGTGACCTCCCACATGGTGTTTGCAAAACGCACCGCGGTGCTGCAGTCAAATGAAAACTTGTAACTTGCAACAGCCCCCATAATTCTCATGCTTAGTATGATTGCATCATAGAACTGCACCGTTTTAAGAAATTCCTGACTTCCGGAGGTCCGATTTTTCTGCACTTAATCAAGGGAATCAGATTGCTTTCCATAAATCTCTCCGAACAGACACCATCGCCTACAACTTCTCGTATTCCACATCACTTCAAAGCCTTGTAAGGACCACCGGCTTGTAATATGTGTCTGCAATATGCCACTGCATCTTAGAAATTCGATTAACTTGTGTTGCAAAGGACGGCTAATTGGGTGCAGATCTAATTACAAACATTAAGAATGCCGGCCCAAAAAAGGAAAAAACAGAGGCGATTTCAGGTCACAGTGGCTATTCTGGTAATGTTATCGTGCATTTCGATAAACAACTCGGAACCAAACTTCATGTGATGTGTGCATTAAAACAAATGTGACTGCTCTTCTGTCAATTTCGGCTTTACCTAACGATGATATAATTTGATTCGGGACAGAATTAGTGCAGTTGCGGGGTCTTTGGTCGCGCGGAAAAGTAATTACATAGAGTCCCAGTGGGTGACTCTTGACATACCGCTATTTCTCAAGGCCAGCACATTCTGATGAGTTTGATAAGACTCGAATGCTCCGAATAACAGCAACAAATGTGACTCGGATGATTAGACGACGTAAAATCCCAAGAGTAGACAGTATCATGTCAGAATCTGTTCCAGTTTTTGGAAAAACCCACCCACACTTGTCCCCCCTTTAGTGTAGCTGTCATTTTCAGTTGAATAGTCAAGCGTCTTACATAAATCAGCTCTTCAGGGAGGCAGTGGAAATTATGCTTTTTCGCTAGCCAGTGGCTGTCCGTTTTTCACTGATATAGTTGATTTAACTGATCCATGTTTCCTTCGACATTTCTCTTTTCTTAGGACGTTTTCAGTGATTTGGAAATACTGGCTGTGATTTTTGCGTCCATTGTACATGATGTTGATCATCCTGGATTAACCAATCAATTCCTGATTAACTCTGGTGAGTCGCGTAACTAGGTTGTTTTACGTTTTGATTCTGCTATGTCCATGTAGTCAACTTTATCAGAGTTGTCCGGCCTCCATTTTGTGTGTGCTTTGCAAGAAAAGTGAGATAAATGCTATGTGCAGCGGCGAGTTTGTTCTGCTTCAAAACTATCCGTGTCCCTGAAGTGGTTTGAGCTTGAGAAGTAAGCAGACTTGCATCCGTGCTATCTAGCTAGCTAACTAATAGCATCCTACCGTAATTCATCACCTCATGAGGTGTAACAGATCGGTATGAGGCTTCTCCTTGCGGTTCATCAGTAAGCAAGGTTTCAACCCGCGCACATCTGGTTTCACGAAAAAAAATTTGAAGACCTCCTGGGAACCTGTATTCATCACGTCCAAACATGAAGAAACTTGTGGAATTCGTGAAACACTCATTTGCACGTTACATCGGATTTTAAGAGAGACTCAAGTGAATTCCAGACAAAGCTCAGTGTGTGATATTGTTCAGCTGAGCGTGCTGCAATAAGGCTGCCTCATATTTCAGTCAGTACCATATCCGAGATATCGTAGTGTATTTTTTGAAGGAATACCGCTCATAGGGCTGGTCAAAACGCCTCGACAACCATCCCCGGTTTCTCTCTCCTTGCGTTTAATCAGGTATGTGAAACGTTGGAGTTTCTGTTTGTTTGCTTTGGCACATTTTGTGAGAGAAAGAGAAGACCGATCGTTTGTCAGCCGACTATCACAAAACCGCACATGCACCAATCATGAACGACGATACATGGGTTGACCAATTAGACAACACATGTAAGTATGGGCTGATCGATAGGAGCAGGCCGACTTACCGAAACCCATCAGTCATAACTTAACTGAGGTGTTGCATGCCTTATTTCAGTAGCTTGCAGAATTCGAAAAACCCTTGTGGATCCTCGTCTGATTTGTCTGACATTTTTACACTGTTTGACGAATGCAACTGTCCTCTGGAAAGAAAGTGCCATAGTTTGAAAATCTTAGGACACCCAAGTAAGTACACATTCTGAGTGCAACAGGAGTAAGAGGGCAAAACTGTTATATTCTATCTTCGATTACTGAGCGATGGGATTTCTTCAAGGCCTGACTGCATATGGCCCCTCTTCAAGTGTCCTCATACGTTACCATGGTCATTCGATGAACAGCTGCCACGTAGGAAGCTGAGAGACTTTGCTCGCTGGATTGGAGGACATTTCAGAGCTGCCCAGCGAGCAATTAACTCATATATGTTTGAAAAATGATTAAGTGGAATGCCGGTTTGCCAAAAACAATTGATTGTTTTAGCAGTCATTGAATTTGTCTGTTATGGTCTCTGTCCTTAGCGAACTGCAATGGCTCTTCCGACAGGCACTATATTTAACAGAGTTTTACCCTTCCTAACTTTTTTTATGTCTAAAAAATTCATTCTCAGCCAATGTTTATCGTTTGACATGTCTCCAGGGCAGTTATAGTCGATGCTGAACACCACTTGGTCAGCTAAAGAGTGGAGTTGTTACAGCCTTCCTGAAGTCAACCAGATCTGACGTTTCTTGACATTGTGTGTTACGCAAGCTTTTCGCCAAGCGTCATCACTGGGTAAATTGATCACCAGTAAATTTCAAGTGCGGTGTGTTCCCTTTGGAAAAGAGCGATAGGGCTTCACAGAAACCATGTGATCCAGTAATATGATGATGGCTTTCCATAAATTCAGTGCTCGTTTCGTGCGCATCGCAGCCGAGTAAACTGGAAGTTAGTTATTTGTTCCATAAAACTTCAAAGGTATTCCCTGTTTTGTTGCCATGACCACTAAGGTGCGAATCGCATGTATCTAAAACCACCATATCTTGTACAGAAAAACAATACTAATCACGTCGCTAAGTGGAACATACTACTCATAATGTTGCTAAAAACTCTGACTGCCCACCATCAACTGCAGCCCTCATGGGGCCTATTATTTAGGTGCAGCCCCCAACTTCCCGTCAACCTTGTGTTCTACTTGACGCCTTTCGCAAAATGCTATCATTTGGTTTTAACAAAGGCCCAACTGGATTCCAGCTGAATCTTCCCTTTTTTGATATGCTGCACAAAGGCCACCTCAAGTTTCATTTAGCGTGACATTTGAGATTTTGCAGCACATTGTTTAGACAGAACACACCACTCATAAATTTGGTGAAAACTGTTCGATAGCTCACCACCGATATCTCCTTTCCTGGGGCTCATCAGGTACGCGTGGTCTCCGAATTTCCGTCAGTATTCTGTTTCACTTGACACCCTTAACACTCTGCTGCAAGATTTCATTTCAATTATCATCGATTCACCTAGTTCAAAACATAGGAATATTATATCCTACTTATGTTGTTACTCATTGGAACACAATAGTTATTATTGGTGCGTTACGACGGTCATTCAATTGCTTTTTTCCATCGCGACTGATTGGACCGGAAGAACCAGCTGGTGTAGCCAAACTAACGCATACAGCAAATCAGACAAAATCATTAGCGTAGACAGAACCTTTCGCATGGTTCACGTTGCCCTGGAGATCGGCCGATACTAATGCCACAAACCCGTAAATTTGAAAAGTTTTTTCTCAAGTCTAGTTTTCCGTCCGTCACGTGATGATGCGCGGTACAGTAGATAAAGATCGTTGTCCCAAAAGCTGAGTTGTTTTGGTAATATTTTTGGGTATGGAAAAATGGAGTGTGCCTACTGCTAGCATGTAAATAATTGTCATATTAGCTGGTTTTTTAGGTGTCTGGTGGCCGTGGGTTCGCTACAACCCAGCGACTGTGTAGTTGTACGTGTTTCTGACTTTACAATCATAAGAAAGTGTTAAGGCCATCCTAGGTACCGTACTGCGCGAAAGGTGGGCATAGTGCGTGCAGTAATTTCCGTAGAGAAGCAACGTGTTCTCTGTTCGGCGTTGGTCCTCTTTAAACCGGTACCCCATCTGTATAACGGATGTGCCTTTTGAAATAACTTCATTGTCGTTACTTCACCACTTCCCACTGGACGATGGTTTTTAAAAATGAAGTGACATCCATCTGTGGAACTCGGTGACTTCGCTCTGCGTTTCCAACTGACAGACTGCCACTAACTGCATTTATTTGCATTTCTTCCAGCCTCTCTCCTTTTTCCTTTGCTAAGTTGTTTTTTGTTTGTCCTATTATATCATTTTGTACACAAATATTGCCTGAAAACAAGTCTCTTCCCAATTATAAGTCTCTAACTTTAATGTGACCTCTGGAAGCATGGTCTGCTAAATGGATTTATTGATTAAGCAAACCTTTCACATCTTCGAAGCCGTATTATTCAGAAGTACCTTATCCTTCTAAAGAGGAAAAATAGACATAAGGCCATTCGATCTGTTTCTTTATTCCTTTCGCTCCTTACTGTGTGGGAGAAGTAAAGGTGATGGTTTTGAGTTCCAAGTAGACTAGGTGCATTGATTTTTGACCAAGCAGCGGCAACTGGCTTGTATCAGCATCAAGGCCGTTAGGGTCGAAATCTGTTATGTCAGGCACTGTGCAACTTTTAAACTATACAAAAAACAAACTATCGCTAGGCAGCTGCTCTAAGCTTGACTGTTCTACTGACACTCCAGGAAAACGTAAAAAAGCTGTCTTAGGCCTTATTTGTGTTCCAATTTTCCAGGTCATGATCTGGCATTACAGTACAACGATTCCTCCGTTTTGGAAAATCATCATCTCTACGTCGCTTTCAAACTGCTCAATCAACCGGATTGTGACATATTCTCCTCTCTTGGTGTGAAGAAACGTCAGACGCTGCGCAGGATGGTCATCGAACTTGTGAGTGTTTTTGATGCTCTTTATAATTATATTATGCGTTCATGCTGGCAAACGTTAACCAACCAATCGTCGAGACCTGTTCAAGCAAAAGACCTTGACACTATCTATTGGCTGTCCCTAGGATTAGGAACTAACCCATTAAGTGACTGTCGTTCATCGATCGATCAGGTGAAATTAAATTTCAGCATCCCAGAATGGTTGTCTTACGTTGTCAACACCGGCCCACGCCAAATGTGTGTAGGAGCAGACCGCTGGAAAAATTGGACAGAAAAACCAGTGTAGCCGCTCACAATTGTACCCAAAGGCAACATTTCTCTGAAAGCTTTAGTCAGTTTAGTTACAGTGTGACTGATAAAGCTGTGACCGTGAGGTGCATTCATTTTTAATGGTCTTGGATTTGGGTGGTGTAACTAAATACCACTGAGCTTCTGGAGTCAACTGGACTCTGTGCAATTCAACAGGAAGTTCCGTCTACGCTGGAACAGTCCGCATTTACCGTGGTTTTAGGGGGATCTGCCTGAGAAGCTTAGCTATGGGGTAACTAACGGACAGTCTGTAGTGAAGTGTACGCCGTAATAAGAGGTTTCACATTCGATAATTACTCTCATTCGAACACGAATTTGCTGTTGACAGGCGACTCAAGTGAATCTAGCTGAATCTCTCGTTCATGATGGTCAAGAGTTTTCAGCACCCTTATAACTAGTGTGTTAGGTTTAGGATTCACGCTCCTTCGCCCTTACCTACGTTTCACGGTATTCTGGTGAAGGACACACAGCGGTAGCCGTTCGAATAAACTGGGACACGAAAGTAGCAATTGAATACTGAGTACTTCCATTATCTATAACGCCTTTCGTCCAGTCACACAGTCCTGATGTTGGTCTTGAATGCCTTCAGTCCATCCAGGGGGCCCATCAAGCAAAAGTAACTAACGGAGAATGCATCAATTAACATTGGTCAGCTGGCCTCCTCTGAGTGGACTTCCATGACCCACCATGCGGAAAACTGGTAATGCACGTACCAGCAATGTTGAAGATTTCGTTCTCATGATGACGGAAGTGTAACATCGTGGCAAATTCTAATCACCATGGTCGAAGAACAGACTGCCTCTTTAAAAGACATCTCAACTCCAGCGAGTGTACTATGAAGGGGCCGTTGCTTGCACCTTGACTGGCGCCAAAGTTACACATCGCTGTCAACACCTTATAATCCGACAGCTAATCTGTACTCAGCCGTTAGTTTGTTCGGTTAGCTTAGTAGTTTGTTCGCTAACACTCGCTGATGAACGCAATTGGCAGCATCCGCTCATTTTTGCACACTTGAGTTTCCGTCTACCGGGAAACCAGCCACCAGTGACCAGACTTTTCCTCACTATTCACTACCAACTTTAAGTATCATGCCCAACTTCCGAAAGGAGCTCCCTTTTGGAAGAGGATATGCTTTCGCCACCATTCAGAACAGAAACAACCGTTGTTCTCTAGACGTAACTCATCACTCATAAGTTTAGTGAAAACTCTTCGACAGCCCACTACCGGTTTCACCCTTCTTGGACCATCATAAAGGGGAGATTGAGTCTCCTGTCAAAACCAAATTCGTATGGAAGCAGGGGTATTTATAAAAATAATCGTAGTTATCAACGCAAACCTCGACGTATCTGTACATATTTCCAGAGCGCGATGGAGTAAAAAATTGTTTCTTTTTCTGAAACTTAATTAATGTGATGTGTTCAATATATAGAAATACTGGTAGATTGGGGGCACTGTCACGTGACAACGGACCAGTTCGCCGAGCCTTGTAACTGGCTTACAAGCTTCCCGTTGTTGTACGAGGAGACATTATCAGTGCGTGTACTGATTACTCTAACAAGGTCACGGCAGTGGAACCAGTGACTAGTGCCCCCCAACCGCACTAAACATGAGGAATGGTCACGGATCGGGCTAGTGGTTCTCCTGGCTCCCGTTTGTGAGCTATATCCCAATTACGGACAAACTAGTAGTTCATTTAATTCCAGTGGATCCTTGTTATTCTTACCTAGCAGGAAATATTAGGTGTGCACAAATCGCCGCAACGAGACTGAACTTAGGCTTAGTGTGACGGTTTTGTGTACCGCACTTGCCTGGGGGATGGGGGTGGGAGAGTATTATGATACTCGCAGACTCATACACTAGAGTGGCAGATAGATGGAGATCTATCGAACAAAGTTCCTTTGATCTCCACTTAGGGGGTTGGAACGAGAGGGAGATATCGAGATATCGGTAGCCACTGAACGCATTACGCTGAGTTTTTTTTAACGAAACACTTTGGTTGATCATTCGAGTTATCTTCCCGGCTAGTATCCGGTGCCCCAACAGTATCACATCCCGCCAATAAGGACAGCTTTACAACTAGAGGTGATGCCACGTTGACCGTCTCCTAATATCGTCAGTCTGTTGGTCTTATTAATAGACGAGCGAACGAAAACAGACTACTGAATAAGCGTCCGTTTTACGTACTGCCTCTCTTTCCCCACAGCACTCCATTTGTACCGCTCTCTCTGCTGATCGCAGCAGTAAGATTGACAGTCCCGTTGCTTTGTATCATTCCTAGAGGCAATTATTGTGCATCCGTCTTCCAGGACAACCTCATACACACTTCGAACTCAGTTTTCAGACCGCTTTCGGTTCTCACCAACGCATGAGCCACTGAGGTAGGATTTGTCAGAGCGGGTATTGGGTTTCGCAATCGGGTGGAAGCATCCGAAAATGACTGGATGCCTTTCGGTAGTCGAACCTACGCAGTTTATTTGGCAATATCCGTGAAAGTATCTCAATAAGTGTATTCCATAGCCTCTTGTTTATTGTGTCTGCTTATGCCCTAACGGACTGTTGCGCTAAATCTTTCAAAGACGTCCTCTATGACGTTCAAGGCACTCTACAACCGGCCGGAATCCCGGAGAGTGTGGTGATCGTTTGTGAATTGGTTAGGTTTAAAGCAGCTGGGATTCATTTGGGTGGCCGTCTTGCACTGCCTAATGCAGCTGTGTGGTGAGCACAGACTGTTCGTCTGCAGTACTGACTCCAGGGACAGCGAAAATCGTTTGGCCGCATTGCGCCACCAACGATGCGGCGCTGGACCCTAATAGCCGATTTTGTCATCAGTTGCTAATGGTGAAGATCGGTCATTGCCTATCAGTTTTTGTGGAATACTCGCGCGAAATCCAACCCAGTAGAGCATCTTAGGCATTGAGAAACTCATGAATTTCAAAATTAAATGTGTGTCTGAACCACCTTCTGCGAGAAGTTCAAAGGATATTTGCTATCACTGTAACGGGATAACCCGATTCCGGAACAGACCCACCAACCTCTTTCAAACTTCGTAGAGAGTGGATAGCAATAACACAAATCCTAAATCTCCCTACAACCACTTAAAATTGTTTAGCAGATTTCATCTGTCCATTACGCTCCCTGGCTGGGACAATCGATCAACTCAGTGTCAGCTACTGGGTCACTACTCAATGCATTTGGCAAACCATGTTTACAGTGCAGGCATGGATACTTTCGTCTATTCGGACCACATAAGTAAAGTGTATCTAGCTTAGTGGAGTCATGGTAACATGCTCACATCGAGAGTCAGACTCACGGCACCTTTGATAATGCGCCGATTATCTCCAGCAAGAGCGAAATTCTAGCTCAGCACACAAGCCAGAACAGTTGCGTCTGGGTCTACAAAAGACTGCATAAACAAGATCTACATGAATACTAAATTCACAGATCCTACGGCTACCTATTACCAAAGAAAAATGTCCCGCAGACCTCAAGCTTCCGTGACGCTACTTGACTGGGAAGCCCTGACAGGCGGGTCAGTCGGTTGACACAGCCGGATAGGTTAATGGGTCAAGGTTCAAATCCTGGCTGCGAACATACAAAATACCCACGGGCGGATCACCTATGCGAGAGGTGTACCTGCAACAAAATAAATATATTGATTAACCGAAAAAGACAATCCACAAAATCGGTCGCTGGCTGAATTGAATTTCTCCTCGCGGTGCTGAACACACCAGTGTTTCCGCACTTTCAGTAGATTTTCCTTAGGACATCTAACTCGTTCACTTTTCATATGTCCCTTTTAAAATGCTATTGCCCACAAATCAATTCGGAAATCTCCGTTGAAGCAGGATTGAGCAGGACATAAAAAAACACCTTGCTGTTTTGTTTGAAGAGCTGAACGATGTAGTTGCAATCGTTTCATCACTGGTAGCGCTAAAGATGTCAGTGTTGTCGTACAGTTATTTGGTTCATCACTGGCTGAGTAGTGGTGCGCTTGTGGTTATGCATGCACTGCAAGCGATGCTTGCTCCTAGCTCCTGATGGTTTTGGAGTAGGTGGCTCGTTGACCTGTGCGACTTTCGAGCGAATGTCCTCCGACTGCGATTTACTGGTCGGCATCCGGATGAACTCTGGTCCTGATTCCTTCGGATTCGACATTGTGTGTTTCGCGGGCGTCCTGCGGGGGGAGGGTCGCATCTTTCAGTCCATCGTTATGATTCCCGCCTCCGACTGAGTATTCTGGGTGAGTTGCCAGTCATTTGGTGAAGTCTGTCACCTGGCCCACACCAGCCGCCAGCAGATGGTCTTGTCCAGTGTACACTACTGGTATTCGGGTTCTAGTTTTTGCATGTTGCATGCAATGTCAAGCATTGTTCGTGTTTGTATTCATTTAAACAATCTCACTCCCGCTCAGTCTTGGTTCCCTTTTCGGTAGTTGGCGACTTTATCCTTGAGCGCCACAGCGGACCTTAACCTGATTTGTATTTCATTTAAACAATCCCATTGCTTATGTTCGACAGTCAAAATTGAATAGCCATTTACAATTCTCTTTACATAGTCTGACGTACTTTTTTTCACACACCAATTGTTTTTGTTACTTCGGCCAGTGGCTGCTCGCACGACGAAGCCACGTCCTTTCTATAATGGGCTGGAGTTGGCCATGGAGTTTTGCCCAGCCAGTTGGTATTTTTCTGCGTACCGATCTTGCTCACATCACAACCTATATTTCAGGTCTTGGCTACCGACATGTCTAAACACATGAGTCTTTTGGCGGACCTGCGCACCATGGTTGAGGCGAAGAAAGTATCCGGATCAGGCGTTCTTAATCTGGACAACTATTCTGACCGAATTCAGGTAAGTAAAGTTTATCTACTCAGGTGTTCGTCTGTGTTATTCAAACTTTCCAACTGTCAGCCTTGAGAACCACATATTTTCAATGTGTAACTCGATAATCCCATCAAGAAGATGACACCACCGCTATCCGCAATGTGGTCGCTTTGTTGTCGAGTGCCTTGAAGTAAGGTGTTGTGGGGCCTGTTAACTTGAAGCTGAGAATGGAGAAAGGACACTACGATTTGACCTTGAACGAATCAAACTTGACGGAATACCCAACCACATTTATACACCCGTGTAACTAAAGGTTATCCAGCAGGTTTCAAGTGTCCCATAACTGTTGCCGAGTCATCGTCCGAATTGTTGCATAAACCAATCACATCGCTTGGAATGCGAACACGTTAAACCTTTCAGATTCATGCATCATGCACTCACATATCCGATGTCCGGACTTCGAATTCCGGGTCATTATTCGTTTAGTTAATCCTGCACTTCTAGTGTAGCTGCCACTATCCGACACCCTAATCTAGGTACCTTGGTTCCACACAACGCATGTGTCAGCGCTTCTGTTGATCGAACAGACAAGGCATCAGCTTAGATTGCCATACTGGGACCTAATTGATTTGACTGGGCAAAATCGTGTACGTGTATGTGTGCCTCAGTGGTATGTGTGCAAGATTCCAGTCAACAATCGGGTCGCTAATGTGAGTTTACAACGTCGATAGAGTAAGGATTCATATCGTAGATAACCAACCACTACTCACACAGTTTGAAATCATCATCGACAAATATGGCCCTCCTGTTGCTTCCAGCTGAAGTTCGCTTGAGCAAACAGAAGGCTGTCGTTTGCACAGATTGTTCAGACGGATTAATTACACTCTCCTACAGAAATAAGGCTCCATCCGCTTCTGTGAAATTGTTAAGGATGAGCCCAAGAACATTTGTTGCTTTGACAGGATGACGGATACTGAAACATATCCGAGCTGCTTCTTAGCTCACAACTGGCATTTCCGATCTGCCAAGGTCTAAATTGTTTGTTTCCGTTCAAATCAAATCAACCATTTGCCCGTCTCGCAGTCTTTGAATTCCAATTCTAAAACTGCATGTACAGATCTTTAACATTCGCAGAAAATCAGCTATCTGGTGGATGGGTACATTCGTAAACAAGGAAGCAACTTTCAAAACTCATCACATTGTTATCCAGCCTGTCTTTTGATTAGCTATAATCGTCAAAATAATGCGGGGTAAACGTTGTCGTACCGGATTCAAAAGTCTCAATAACCACCAGATAACTTTGGGCTAGATAATTTTGTTTGCTCATTTTAAGAAAATACAATGCTTGGGAACATTGATTTCACCGCGATTAATTGGAATTATGGTTCCCATGGGCTTCACGTATTGATATTCCGCCTTTGTGACATAATCGTTTAGTTTTGTTATACCAACGTGGATGGCGAGGAGGAAAATCATTCTGCAATCATGTCGAGTGGAGAGACCGGCTACATTTGCGTTAGACTCTTTCTAAGGCTAGGACTTCAGGACCTCCATCAGGCTGCCTGAAAGTGTTTACTTCATTTCTGGAATAAAGCCAGGGCAGAGTGTAAATGCGTCCTCAGTTCATTAAATATTCCTGCCTAATGAATACACTTTTCCTTTGCTGCTTTACTGCAAGCTACCTATACATCATACTAAACATCACAAACGAGAGATTCAGCTGGGTTCCAGGTGAGTCTCTCGAAAAACCAAATTTGTTTGCAAATGAGTGTATTTCGGTAATACCTATACATCGTTCCGAATAGTGGAATTTCTTGAAGTGGTTAGGGAAAAGGGTTACTACAAATTCGAATTGGTTTGGCCTATTCTACATCGGTCTCCGGTCATTTTTACCGTAACCCACTGTTCCAAAACACCAAGGATGAACTTTATCAATTTATCAGCAAACTGCAATTACACAATTGAGTATGTACTGCTGCAACCGGATCATCAACTTGATGCAGTCAGTTCAGTCTGAACCGGGTAATGTCAGCAGCTCATTCCATTCTATTCAGAAGGGGTTATTGATCGAAATAATGGACAGATGAGACGAGGAAAGATTATGATCGGTTCTCAAGTTTATGCCTTCTAGAAAGACAAGGCAATAGTAAAGAACGACCAGGCTCAATGATTCAGCCGCCAGTCACAGAAAAAGATGCCACCCGCGGCCACCATTTGAAGAAAACAGGACTCTGAAAAGCGATTGAAGCGCGACAAAAATAATGCTGGCTTTGGCGGCTTACGTTTAAAACCTTGAAAACGATGAGTCATCTGTTTTCCCTAGGCAATCAAGTCGTCCGATTTTCTGACACAAATGTGCTCATTATCGCATGTCCATTTGACCCTTTTGATTAAGTAACCCGTTCATTACTTGATTTATTGAACGGTTGCGTCTGAACCCGACAAAACCAAAATGGACTAAAGTTCACCCATTCTGAAGAAACAAAATATTGCATTCTTGAGGTTATGGATGTTGTTCTTTTACAGATCCTGCAAAATATGATCCATTGTGCCGATCTGAGCAATCCGGCCAAACCGCTCCGTCTCAATCGCAAATGGACCAGCCGGTTGATGGAAGAATTCTTCCGGCAGGGAGACAAGGAACGGTCGCTGAATCTGGAAATCAGTCCGATGTGTGATCGAGAATCTGTGGCGGTCGAAAAGTCTCAGGTCAGTCTGCCCTTCCCGCAATTTCTTGTCGCACCACCAAAATGAACTTTAGATCACCCTGACGCCTTAAACCATGAAATTGTGGAAATCCGCAGGGAAACCTGAAAAGCCGGTAAGGGCTGTTTCACAGGGTTAGGCTGGCTAGGATGGGATACGTCTAGATCCCAGTGAAGAACACTTTCGAACGTGCGGGAACTTTCCGGTTAAGTGAACATGATATTGATGACTGTTTCGAACAGTTAACGTAACATCACAGCTTGCAGATTGCGAGTAACACTTTTCTGACAAAGAAAAGTAAGCGGAGAAGTCATCAGTCTGCGCAGCCATGAGTACCAAACATTTAGAGGTCAAACGCAAATATCTAGGGCTTTCTAGAAAATAGCCACAGTACAAGTTTTACGGGTTACTGAGCAACCATGCGTAGCCCAAACTCAGAACGTTCTAGAACTAACGGAATAACAGTGTTGCATATTCCCATTAAAACGAAATCATAGTTGCCTGCACAGAGCGACTCCAACTACTGTATGAAACCCAAAGTTTCACTGACATTACGAATGGAGTTCTAGCATCGCATTTTCTACTTCTCACTCATCAGGTGACATTCATCGACTTTGTCGCACACCCGCTGTTGGAGTCCTGGTGCGATCTTGTGCATCCATCATCGCAGCTCATCTTAGACATCCTTGCCGACAATCGGGACTGGTACGACTGTCAATGCGAGGGTTCCAGAACGTCCGGTGTAAGTAGGGGACGCACGCGATTGGCGACGGCTGAGGAAGATGACGAGGAGGCAACATCAGCCTCCTGACCATTGGAAACAAAACGATATCAACTCATGAACACCTGGCTACTGTCCGTTGTATTCTGTTCCATGGTTCTGAGTTTTCTGTGTGAAAAAAAAGCAGAGCTTCGCGGCCCAATCCGGTCCTACGGCTATTCTATGCCTCCTTCTTGCACACCTTTACTCAAAACCCTCTCCCACTATCCAAATGGCAATTGATCTTTTTCATAAACAGAGCTATCCAGAAAAAAGAACCGACTATTTTCTCGACCGTGCAGATGCTTTTCCACCTATCAGTGTATTGTTATTGACTCGCTTCCCCTCCCCTCCAGGAAATTTCTCGAAGCTACGCTCCAAATCAGAGTACTTAGGTTAACATTGATCGTGAACGGGTAAATAATACTTCCCAAAATCTAATTTACCATTGCTTTTACGTCCGAGGTACAATCAGCTCATGTGCGACTGAGTTAAGCCATTCTCAACGAGATCAATCAACACCGTGTCTTGCAAACTAACTTGGTATTGATGTATAATTTTTGCACAAGAAGTAAACCACTTCCGCAAAGGCACGCGCAGTGTAAGCTATGCATTTCTTTGTCAAAATTTAAAAATTACAAATGTAATTGTTTCTCTCTCTCTCACGCTCTGTGTGTGTGTGACCCCACTCACTTTCGAGGCACATGCTCACAGTGATTGTTCGCAGTGTGAACCCTCCAACTCACCTGTGCTAATCATGGACGATCCATTTCACAAAGATGTCATATACTTTTCTCTTCATCAACCAACCAGTGTTCTGGGTCGATACAATGATTAACCATATACTGAAAGAATTATTAACTTCTCCGAGTCGTTTGTTTATCTATTTTATTGTATGAAAATCGAATGGTGTGGCAAGTAAACAGCGGTTACCAACGCACATACACACGGAAAGATACGAAATAAACATGGCGTTTTTTGCTTCTCACTGGTCTAATTTTGTTGTTCTCTTGTCAGTCGCATAACAAGTGGCCGGGAAACGGTCAGTCGATTCACGACTGAGGAGAGCATACGCTTCATAGGTTACGCTGGTTGGGACATGCACTCCGCATACCAGAAGACCGTCTGCGTCGCCGAGCTCTTTTCGCCCAGCCCTGTGCTGAGTGGAAGCGACCGAGAGGTGGACAATGTAAGTCTTGGCAACGAAGTGTGAAAACACTAACTAGTAAACTTAGGCGGGCCGACAACTGCCGCCTACCTGGATGGAGACCCCGGGACTCATCTCACCACTGGTTAATGACGCTAGCAGAAATGGCCCAATCGCGCAGCCAGTGGCGCTCGTGCATCAATGCGTGGCTACCCGATTCCCGAACTAACTGAACATGCCACCGCCTCCAAGGCTTGGCTGTATGCCCCACAATCTTTCGCTTTCCGGTGATGGAGACTGTAGCAGCGGGAACCAATGTGCCTATGGTATACGGTTTATAGCTGATAAATTTCTTGATCAAAAAATTGTTCAGCTGTGACACCCTTTCGGTGCCTAGCTGCCATGCCACCCGAAGGAAGCATGAGAGCTGGGGGTACTGCCAGGTTGCTCAAGCCTAGACAGGGGAAGTCGAGAGGCAGAGGTCGGGCTCGAACCACGGACCTTTCGGTCAGTAAATTCGCACACTAACCACTGAGCCATCTCGCCCTCGCTTGATTGAATTGAACATAAGTAAGATTGTATACTTCATGCGAATCAGCTGTGTCGTTCAGGATGTCTAGAGTGGTTGCTCCTCCGAATCGTGATCGGAACCTATGGTAAGACACTACTACTACTACTACGGGTCTGAGGTATATCTGAGTCCACCGAGCCCACTACACCGAGGATTGATACACAGGGAAAGCCGGGTTGGGGCCATTTCGCTCAGCGCCGCATTAGTTTTGAATAGTCTACTCTGAAACTGACTAGGAGCTTGACGGGTGAACTTAATTAAAGTATACGGTGGAGTACACTCTTATGGAACAGCTCTTCATAAATAACATATCCTCTCGTACATATCGTTCCAGAAAGTAGGCAACATATCAAGGTACATGATGCACTCTTGATGTGAATAGTCCGTAAATCGGGCAGCCTGCAATTCCCCGCACTGTCAATGATGAATATTGCAAGAGCGATCGGGAAGTAGGGGTGAAATATGAATGGATAGAGTACGGCAGTGAAGCATCAGTGTCAACACTGATATTTCTGCCTCTGGTGATGACAATGATGATTTGTTCTACCGCGTGAGCTTTGCAACACGGGTCATTTTTGTTCAAAACGGAACAGCCCTCGTCCGTACAAAAGCACAACTACACCCCTTTGGTACCACATGCTACAAAACGCAAAAACGGAGAACTAGTCATCTTCAAAGCCCTGTGATTCACAGTTTGATCAGGAAGACTGGGCAGTAGAAAAACCGAGTCAAGCATCAGATCAACGGGAAATAAATAGACAGGAAAAAACGAAGTAAGAATTAGCTCCGATTCGAACCTGGAGCTGCTGCAGCGCGAATGTGTCCCTGACTGTGAAAAGACCGAAAGTGAGCGAAACAAACTCGTGACCGGGAACTATGGCAGAGGAGCGAAAACCTATCTATATAAAATGACCGTAAAAAGAAGTACAAACATCAGTTGGGTTCAATCACAATTTGAATAGCCTGAAAATAGGAGTGGATAAAAAATCGATGGATCGATTAAAAATCGGAAGCAGGGTCAACTCAACCATATTATATACAACTGATTGTAGGAGACTGTGTTGAATTCGTTGATGAATTGATAACTGTCAGAAAATTAGAGAGGGAATGAACAAATCAGGGAGGGATTGGAGAAAAAACTTGAAATATCTGCATTTGAGGTCAGTGGTGAAGTTAGGAGGAAAAAGCAAGAAAGACTGAAAGATGTACAGCAGAAGAGCAAACGGTAAGTTAGGTGGGCAGGAATCAATCACAGACGCCGGTCGTCAACGACAGCGGTAGGTGTTGGAAGTGTCAACGTCGCCACAGT
This sequence comes from Opisthorchis felineus, assembly GCA_004794785.1. Taxonomy (NCBI): domain Eukaryota; kingdom Metazoa; phylum Platyhelminthes; class Trematoda; order Opisthorchiida; family Opisthorchiidae; genus Opisthorchis; species Opisthorchis felineus. The sequence goes on from SJOL01006121.1 coordinate 391,259, forward strand.
CACCGGGAGATGAAATGAGATTTCGCTTGCCTGAGAGGTTTACTTCAGAATGGCGTTGGTAGGGATCAGGCAGGAAAAGGAGCTGGAACATGATCAAAGCAAGGACACAGTGATTGAGATTAGGAGGAGTACTGAATTGGACGAGCTACTAAATGAACTGTGCGAACATCGACCTCAGCTGCCATAAAATGAGTGCAGGATGCGAGGATGGGGGGGGGGTGTTAGCACAGATCTCGTCGGGTGTAATCAACCCCAGCATCGACCAACCAGCAGCTCGTAATCATCTCCACTCCAATTCATAAAATCAAACTGCAAAATAACATGGATAGGCAGCAAGAGATTTCAGGTGATTTCTATCATCAGTTATATGAATTAAAATGGTCCCAAGTGAGATAATTCATGTGTCGTGCGACCTGATTTAGAAGATTCCATCATCCTTTAGGCATGGCTCGTCGGCAGTCCACTTTGTGGTTGCAACGCCTTCAATTGTACAATCGATCACCAATTAGTTTCCTCAGGTTTTCCACGGGTTTCATACAGAGGTTACGCATAGAAAAGACTGAGAAACGTAATAGTTTAGTATATAATGTACGTGTTTAAACGGAACACTCTCTTTATGAGAAACCTCCATCTGGATAGCCCTAAACTGGAAGAGACAGTTTAGGCAACGCCTAATTTGGTGTTTGATTAGGGAGAAGTAGATCTTCTCATCAAGCTTGGCAATTAGCTGGCCAACGTGTTGTCTGCAATCGAGAAAACATCATGAGTGCGCAGTTGACTGGGTACTTCTTCCTTACCCGCTTGGGTTTATATAGTTTTCAAAGAGTAATTCCCGTAATCTTAGTGGTCCGTTTGGGATTTGTATTGCGTCGTCGCCTTGGTTTCACGCTGAACAAGAGAAGAGTTGAAAGATTCATCTGCTTTCTAGGCACGTTTTACCCAAGACACGACAACCGAAAGTCGGTCTACGCGTGAAGACGGCTCATTTCATTAGTTCAGTCTGTGAATTGACACAAAGGTCAGTTTAGTGGCGGCTCCTGAGCCAAACTGTTTACCTTTCGTCTCACAAAAATGGGAACTCGTACGTTGACAGTTAAAGCCAGACCACAACAGGTAGAGTCAACGGTTTGAAGACAGGTTACACGTATTACAGAATGAAAACCTATGACACGCATTCTTTACTTCAGTCGCATGGTTTCAACTATATCAGTATTGAAGTACAATCTGCGGGAAAAAATGAAAAATAGCCATCACGAACAACCATGATAGTTTTCCCCTTTGTGAACCTGCGTCACCTGTGGCGTAGGCGTGACATCAGCCTGTCCGTCAAGGGTCCAGTTTACAATGCTGTGGTGTGCCATCCATCTTGCTATACGGGTCAAAAAGCTGGCCGATGCGCGCCGAGGATGTCAAAAGACTTTCAATGTTTGCTCCGATTTCTTCGGAGCATTGCCCGTGTAAAGTGGGCACACTGGGTCAGCAATGCTGAAATAAGTCGAATGGTATGCAGAAGAAATAACTCACCCACGATAGATGAACTCGATCGATCGTTCAGCTGCAACACCCTTTCGGTGCCTAGCTGCCATGCCACCCGAAGGAAGCATGAGGGCTGGGGTACTGCCAGGTTGCCCAAGCCTGGACAGGGGAAGTCGAGAGGCAGAGGTCGGGTTCGAACCACGGACATTCCGGTTCGTAAGCTGGCTCCTTAACCACTGAGCCATGTCGCACCCCAGATGAACTGATCACACTGCATATGTTGCGCTGGCTGGATCACGTGCTCCGTATGCCAGTCGACCGACTTCCTCGAAGGGTTCTGTTTCCAAAACCACGCGAAGGGTGGAAACGAGCCAGGGGAGGTCAAACAATGACTTGGCAGCAAAGTATAAAAGCCATTACCAGCAGACTCAGCTGCGCTGGTCATTGCCGTCTCCCTGGATGGGGACGCCGAGACGGGTCACATCAATGGTTAGAGAGATTGTCAGACGTGGCCCAGTAGCGCCCTCAGTGGCGCTCGTGCATCCAAGCTATTGCCTTCAATGCATGGCTCCTTTCTCAATCCCCCCACTTAATAGTCCTGTATTTACGCACCAATTTATCAGCTCCCGCTTTCAATGCGCAGCTGCCTACCCCACCTCCCCAAATCATCGGTAGGCGAAATTGTGGCAGCAACAACCACTGTACGACAAGTACGCGGTTCTTACAGATGATAATAATGATTATGCTAGTTTTCCAACTACTGTCCCGACAATTGACCATCCAGTCACTCTACTGTGTCTCCCTCGAAGTCAGGTTCCTCCCTTCGACCGTTCGGTGGGGACTACACTTTCAGTCACGAAGGTCTTCCGCTGAATTTCAGATAACAAGGGACCACAGCGTCTCTCGGATTAAGAAAACAGATGCTTTTGAATCCGAGTCAGGTGGGGGGGATAAAGAATAATAATTGTTAATCGCCTAATAGTCACTGAGACTGATTTGGACGTGTTTTGTCAAGACTTTTATTTAGTTAAACAGTATAATTCGGCCTTCTATAAGACTGTTACCAAAGCCGATTAGTTAGGTATCTGTTTCGCCGCTACGTTATCGCAGCGACCATTTTGTGAAAAATTTGCTCACAAACCTGTTAACAGTCCTAATATTAAGAAAACCTTGTAGGGTAATGGAGATTTCGCACTGTACATCTGCTGATTCATCCTTAAGGGAAATTATTAGCAGTGCACACCTCAGGAAACTCCAGGGAGTCTCGAACCCGCGACCTCCCGGCTAGTAACTTGAACCGTTGGACCACGAGCTACTGATCAGAAGTGTGATTAACTCTCAAACAAATAGGACGAAGGGTTGGGTGTTCAATCACTGATCGGAGGGCCGAGGGTTTAAAACCTTGTGTGAGTTTCATGAGATGCGAAATGCTGATGATTCCCATTAAGGATGAAACAGTTACACAGTGCTCCTCGGCTTTTCACCACAGATTCACTCCACATATGGGACGAAATTTCCATGAAAACTCCCAAGTCTCTCCACACTAGCGGTAATCGAAGCAGCACGGGTGAACTTATCAAAGGACTGGAATTATGGTGTTTGTGTGGCAGGGTCGACCGCTCATCTGTATGCTTACTAATCAGTTCAAGGCAAACGAAGTCGGATACAGAGGTCCATAGAACAAAGACACGAGGAAATAAACTCGCCTGATTCTACCGGAACACCTCCGTGTTAGTTCAATGCATGTTAGAAGGTGGTGGAAGGTGATGGGGTGGATGATGCTCGGTTGTCCAGGTCACAGGGTTTTCAATGAAACAGGATAGGGATGGAGTTGATAGATCACCTTGTGGGAGGACGTCAGGATTGGCGGAGGCTGTTTGAGGATCCACCGGCAATTGCGATGGTTCAGGTACCGGGATAGTATTCAGTACGGGAAGCAGAGGATTTGACGGTAACACGGAAGAGTGCGTGTTCACGTGATCCGGTGGGAGGAAAAATGAGGAATCAGCATCCATTGGGTGTCGAGAGATGGACTCGGTGGAGCTGCTGATATCTGGCACTGGATTATCGTTGGCTGGGATTGAAGACGAAGCCAGCTGAAAAAGTTCAGGAGCGGAGGATCCTGAATTCAGACAGGAAGATGAATCTGGCAAGTAGGAGACGGACGGATGCGAATAGTCGACATGTGAATCACCAACCGCTGTGGCGAGTTTCGACGTGTGCGTTAACTTGTAGGTCGGAGCACCTGCGTGAAACGATGCAGCGTCTATGGACGAAGAGAGAGAGAGAGAAACAGGGAAGAACGGACGACATAACTCAGTTAGTCATAGCGTTCAACCTGCCAAATCATGAACAGGCACGGTTTGAAGCATAAAAGGGTAGAGCATCACGTGCTCATTGTTTTTGTCCGATGAACAAATAAGTTTTGATTTTCAGTATATAGCGCTGATCAAAGCGGCTCGGCAAACAAGTAATCAGTAAGCCGAACAGCAGACACCCTTATCAACTGCAAACATACCAGGTTATGGCTGTGTGAGGACATAAAAACTCAAAAAAATCGTACCCGGAAGATAGGTAAAAGGGAACGGATTGCTCCAACGTTGGCCGAGACGAATAATGACCTGGACACGGAGAGGGTGAACCAACGGTGCTGACGGTCCATCATAAGCGGGTACGCGGCAAACCAAGTGAGTCTACAACAACAGTAAGAATGATTATATAATTATGGAAAAGTACACCATCATACGTGAATTATTAACGCGAATTCAGCTAAGAACTAGAGGCGACGTAAGGAAAATTCCGAAGCAATCTACCAATCAATTTATCAGTTATAAACCATGTACAATAGCCACACTGGTTCCAGCTGTTACAGTTTCCATCACCGGAAAGTGGGAGACCGTGGGAGATACAGCCAAGCCTTGAAGGCGATAGCATGCTCAGTTAGTTCAGGAATTGGGTAGCTACGCATTGAAGGCGATAGCTTTGATGCAGAGCGCCACTGACTGCGCGATTGGGCGATTTCTGCTAGTGTCACCAATCATTGGTGAGTTGAGTCCCGGGGTCCCCATCCAGGGAGGCGGCAGTTGTCGACCCGACTAAGTTTACTGCTTAGTGTTTTCATACTTCGTTGTTAGGTCATACAATGTTCACCTCTCGGTCGCTTCCACTCAGCACATGGCTCGGCGAAAAGACGTCTGCGAGGCAAACGTTCTTCTGACGTGCTAACCAGAGTAACCTATGAAGCGTGAGTAATTCATCTATCGCGGGAGAGTTCCTTTTTCTTAGGACCACCTGACATTACTAATCCTATGTTCCCATCAGACTTGACCAATACTTCGGAGACACCGACGGTCAAACACTGACACCTTCTGTATGTCCTCTGCGCGTAGAGACCACGTCTCTGATCCATAAAGCAGTATGGATCGCAACGACGCAGTGTAAACTCTGCCCTTGACAGACAAACTCACGTCACGTCGATGCCATAGGTGTCGGAGATGGCAAAAGCTGCCCTGGCCTTTCCGATTCGAGAAGTAATCTCAGCTCCAATCATTCCACCGGAGCTTATACAACTGCCCAGATAAACAAATTTATCTACCACGTCGATTGGCTCGCCTGCAAGCATGAGGTTCGGGTTTGAGCCAATCCAGTCTTGTTACAGCACTTTACACTTTACAAGTGTGAAGTGCATGTCAGAGCGACAGAGTTATTTAAAGTCGTCTGCATTTAGGAAGGATCTGAACCAAGGAGAGCAATATCGTCTGCATACTCAAGGTCTGGGAGTGAACGTCCCTGGAGCATTCCGACTCCCGAGGTTTCAGAAGCAGGCATTTCAAGAAATTTCAAGCAGCATGTCAATAACAAAGTTGAAGATGAAAGGTGAGGGAGAGAAACCTCGTCTTACACCACTGGACGTGGTGAACTCAGGCGAAAGCTTGCCGTATACTCGTACGCGCCCACAGGGGTTCGCATACAGTGCCCCTATAAGGGTGATAAATTTGGAAGGGACATCCTTGATCGCAAGACACCGCCAGTTTCTGACGATCGACAGAATCAAAAGCAGCTTTCAAATCAAGAAAAATGACTAACGTGGGACGTTTGAAGGAGTGGCACTGTTCAAGAATTTGTCTCAAGGCAAAGATATGGCCGATGCATTCTCAGCCAGGGAGAAACCCAGCTTGGTTCTCACGAATCTCTCTCTCCCGATAATCCATCAACCTGCGCAAAATAACACCACAGAGCACCTTATATGCGACGGATGCCAGGTTGATGCTACGATGATTTTCGCATGACGTTCTTGCGCCCTTTTTGAAGACTGGGATGAAGGTCGAGGAGCTCCATTCGGCTGATATTCTGATATTCTAAATCTTCTGGAGTACGGTCGTCAGACTGTTCACCAGGACCTTGCCACCTTTGAAGAGCGCGGGGTGCAGACCATCCGTGCCAGGTGTCCTTTTGTGCCTCGGGATTGATATCTCACGCTGGATTTCGGTTGCTGATGACGAATTGGTGTCAATGTTCCAATCGGACCCGCTGGGTTCTTCCAGCGGTTGAAATGAAGGAGACCAGCTGAACTGTTCTTTGAAGTGCTCAGCCCATCACTCAAGACGACGATTGAGGGAGTGAACTGCAGGTCGGTCTTTTTCGCGTATTGTTTCACTGACATCTGCTTTCTTTTGACCGGTTGATTGAATCAGTTGAAACAGGCAGTGGCTGTTGCCTGCAGCGAAAGCCTTCTCCATCTCCTGGGCCTTTGAAATCCACCAGCGTTCTTTGTCATTCTTCAAGCTCCTGATTATCCGGTGTTTGAGGGATCTGCGTGCGCCATCACAGTCGCCAGTTGCTGGTATGGCCTTTCTGGCAGCAATAAGATCGGCTGATCTCGAGGATATCCAGTGTTCACTCAGTCGAGTCAGATGGGCTGGACAAACAGTTCTGAAAGCTGAGAGCATTGCTTCTTCAACTCGCCTCCATTCATCCTCCAAGCAATCTCCTTTGTCCACATGACTGTGAGTTTCCAGCAGCTTTCTAGCCAGACCAGCTCGATACTCTTCAGCTACTGAAACTTGTCGAAGTTGATGAACGGAGCTGCTCTCTGTCGGCACGCGTAGTGCTGGCGGAAAGCGAAGTGCTAAGCGGGCCCGCACGATGGCGTGATCGGAGTCAAGTTGCGTACCCCAGAAGGAGCGACAATCCTTAACTGAGGCTCTCCATCGGTAACTGATAGCCATATGGTCCAATTGAGTCCACGACTGTCTTGTGGTAGGTGGCCTCCAAGTAACTCGATGTGAGCGTTTGTGTTGGAAGTTCGTACTGGCCAGGAACAGACGATGATCTGCAAACAACTGAAGAAGCCGCACTCCATTATCTGTACGCTCAGCATCAACTCCAAATCTACCACCCAACTGTGCTTCTTCCGGACTTAGTCGCCCAACTTGGGCATTCATATCACCCGCCAGGATTACTATATCCGTCCTTCTTGCCGACCGAAGCAGTCATGACAGATCTTGATAAAACTGGTCCTTCTCAGTCTCAGAACTGCTATCTGTTGGGGCGTATGCTGATACGACAAACACCGTTTACCGCATCAACCTGCGTTAATCTTAATTGAGCCAGACAACCGCACAGCGCAAAGGCGACTGTTTACCGGGATCCAGTCCAGTAAGGCGCTTTCAGCCTTGGGGCGGAGTGCAACTCCCACAACGTAGACACCACGAGCCATTGCGTCAGGATCACCGGATGCCCGAAGAGTGAAATGTGGAACATCTGAGCTCGTCCTAAGCGGCTTGAGGAACACGACCGAAGTGGGGTCTTGTATGCGTGTTTCGGAGACACAACAAACATCGATAAAGAGGGAAAGCAAGGTTTCAGCAAGGGATGCCTGTTGCCCAATTTGACATAGAGTACTGACATTAAAGGCTGAAACGTGGATCAGATTTTTTGAGGTTAGTAGGTGATTATTTTGGTTTATTTTTCTGGGCGATGGTTGAGACACGGAACAGTGACTAGGGGATTGGCTGACTGTTGACTGCGCTGCATTGTACGATGGGTTGGGAGGGAGTGAGGGAGAAGGCCGGTGAGCGAAGAGCTGCAAGGGCAAATGATACTTCCCGGTTGCCCAGGTCGAAGAAGGGGGTTTAGTTGAGGCACCCCACTTCGAGCCTTTGACTCAAACGTCTGACCCACAAGGCAGTGGGGGATGTAGGGTTTTGTTTTAGGACCGTGCCCCTAGCCTCTGACTCAAGAGTCTGGACCGCGAGACAGCGGTTTTAGTTTCCTTGGGGGACTCTTCAATAGCCTGACCCACTTGGCTGCAGGGGGCCGGCCTGGCCCGAGGGCGCAGGGAGTAAGGTATTACTGTTTTCCTCCCAGTGCGGCTGAGGAAAGCAGGTGCGTTTCGACCGTACTGAATAATACGCAGGCGGTCACGGTCAACCGTTGGGCGATCGGAGTGTGCTGTTTTTGGGGCCAACCTTTTCTAATCCGTCCTTCCTTGGGGGAAGGCAGCATCGCTGCCTCTATAAATATGGACATGCTGGTCGTCTGGGGAAAACGCCTTACTGCCTTCACACTCGTATCGCAGAGAACAGAACGACTTCATCTCCAGACCGCCCTGAAATACGATTACTCGCAGTGCGGGGACTGGCTGTTCTTCGTTGGGCTGCTCCCGGTTGGCCTTTCTGGCAGGGTTGAACTTTAGGAACACAGTTCCAGCCAGTATAGCCCGCAGGATCATTGCAGCAAAGAAGCACGACCACCGCTACAAGGTCGGTCCGAAGCACGCTGCGAACTTGCTAAAAGATTAAAGTGTGAGTCACTTGCAAAAGAAGTCAATTGTGGTGGACTGTTCCTCTTTTGCAATAAACACCGAGAACGAGGACAATTCGGTTATTCAGATTTGCTCAATAATGAGGACCCTCGCTCCACATTTCCACGAGAGCAAGAAACAATTAATGGTTCATTCACGAACAGATGGCTCTTCATAAGTCTACTCCATGGTACGATCCACCGGAAAAAGCAGTGTTGAAGATGATACAGATAAGTGAACTGTTGCAGGACACACCGGTTGTAGTACGTTGATTTCCTTTGGCTGCACACTATATCCAGCAGCGGCATTCTACATCGTGCACAGGATAACGAACGGAAAGGCGTTGCAATTAGCTGAATTCACGATCATCATCATGGACAGCATAACATCACCGTTCAAATACAAACTATTCGAATGCCTTATTGTGAAAAGAATAAAAGTGGATGAGGAAGAGACTTAGTGCTAGACTATCACAATCACTCCCAGGTGTCCACACTTCCACAAACTCATTCACACAATCTGGATAGAAAATAACAACACGAACGTCATCGACATCGATTAGCAACCATATCTTGCGCCACTTTCAACCAGGCGCAGTGGGGACCACGCGGTCCCCATCCTGGAAGGCGAGTAGCACCGACAGCACCGAAACGTTTCGTAATTTCTTTCATACCCCTCTGCCAGATCAAGGATTGGCCATCTCTCTGCTTGCGCCACTCTGAACTGGGCACGGAAAACAGCACTCTCTTCGGCAAACGATGGTTCGGCATGCGCAATACATGGCCTAAGCACTGCAGCTTCAGATTCTGGACACATTCTTCAATGGGAGTCCCCGTAACACAACCGAACCCTCGCTTTCTGACTACCTCGTTACGAATTCGCCGACACCAACCCACACGAGTTATGATTCTGAGACAACGGTTGTCGAATACCTGAAGACGTCTCAGTTCCGCTACTCGCAGAGGCCGGGTCAATATTGCTGAATTCAGTGCTATCAGAGAAAGGAAACCGGAATTGTAGAAACAGGCGCGCAGTGGTCCAAACAAACATTCATCACCCTTTCAATGAATGTCAATCGTTACGGTGTTTGATGTGTTGACCTTGGATGAAACATCCACATAAATGGGTCATACTTTCCAACCACTGCAGACTCAATTGCCACGCTCAGTGAGTAGGTCAGCAACCAAAGAACCGAGTCCGTATAGTCTTTAGGCGGGTGCACATCCAGCATATATATATATATATATATATATATATATATATATATATATATATATATATATATATATA